>JADMLD010001200.1:0-278978 GCA_017589585.1 Phylloscopus whistleri | reverse complement strand
CCGGCCCGGCCCGGCCCGGCTCCGGCGGCATCGGGGCCCGGCTCGGCCCGGCCCGGCTCCGGCGGCATCGGGGCCCGGCTCGGCCCGCCCGGCTCCGGCGGCATCGGGGCCCGGCTCGGCCCGGCCCGGCTCCGGCGGCATCGGGGCCCGGCTCGGCCCGGCCCGGCTCGGCGGCTCGGGGCCCGGCTCGGCCCGCCCCGGCTCTCGGCGGCATCGGGGCCCGGCCCGGCCCGCCGCAGCCGCCCGGGGCGGGGAGAAGGGGGCACGAGGCCAGCCCGGCCCCGGCGGCTCCTGTCCTCAGCCTGCCACCCTGAAGACAAAGAAAGCCGCTCCTCCCCCCACCCAGCTTTTTAAGCATTCCGCCAAAAGTCGCAGGCTGTCTTCTACTAGATCAATTGCTTGTCAATCAGAAAGGCTGACCCAGTGTCAGATGGGGACACAAGGAAAGGGGAGCAGGAGGTTTGTGGGGAGCAGCAAAGCTCCCCCCATCCTCCCTCTGCTCTGAGGAGCTGCAGCTGGGCCCAGGAGCAGGGGATCCAGGTGGGGCCAGGTTTGGCTCCTGGCACATGGAAGCAGTTGCTGGGTCAGTGGGAGCTCTGTGCTCGCTGAATTCCCTTCCGTCTTTGATCCTGCATTCCAGGGGGGGGGGTTTTGCTGCCGGCCTGGGCTGTGTGAACACCCTGGCCCAGTTCCAGCCACCTGGAGCCCCCTCCGCCCCTGGGAGCCAGGCTGGGACATCCCAGCAGGAGCTGCACAGCCCTGTGGGACACGACACAAAGAAATGACACTCACACACTGAGATGTCCCAGGCAGAAAAGAGACAGTTTATTTACAAACTTCAACATTTATAGAATTCCAGCAGTGACCATGGATTGGAGGAAGAAAATCTTCCTCTCCAACCACACTGGGCAACCCAACAGCCCATCAATTCTCTCCTATGAGGAGAATGCAAACATGGTTAGACAGTTACAATAACAAGAAAGTTGTTTATGTAAAAATCATGTCTGACTCCATTGCAAAAGGTAAAATAGGCTAAAATAGAACTTTAGAAAAACTTCTTAAAGAGACAGAGGAAAACAGCAAAACCCCAGACAACACAGCCCCAGGGGTGACAGTGCTGCCTTCCTGCCTCTGCCCTTCCTGGGAGAGGCTGGGGGATGTCCTGGCCCTGCTGGAGCCCCACAGGTGGCAGGGCCAGGCAGGCTGTCCCCTCCCTTGAGGCCATCCCAATCCCAGCCCCTTCCTCAGGGAACACAGCCCCTGTGCATCCAAGCAACATTTGGATGTCTCCAAACCCCTGAGGCAGGTGGGGATCAGTCTCTTCTCCCAGGATGAGTGGCAGGGTGAGGGGAAATGGCCTCAGTCTGCACCGGGGGAGGGTTGGGTTGGTGCCAGGGAAAGGCTCCATGGAGAGGCTGGGCCTGCCCTGGCACAGGGAGAGGGGTGCAGTCCCTGGAGGGATTTAAAAAAAATGTGTGGGCATGGCATTTGGGGACATGGTCAGTGGTGGCCTTGGCAGTGCTGTGGCAGCAGGACCTGGTCTTAGAGGGGTTTCTCCAGCCTTGGGGGTTCTGTGGAATAAGTCCCAGTGTCCTCTGTCTCCATGGAGTGCTGGGGGAGCATCTCTGAGGTGGTGATGGGATGCAAAGTGATCTGGAAAGGGGATGAGCTTTGAGGGATTCTGGTTTGATCCTCAATAATCCTGTTCTCATTAAGGGTAAAATACTTTTTTTTGATCCCATTTTGCCTGAAATACAAAACCCAAGCCTGGGTGACCTCCTGAGCCAAGAGCAGGAATTTCCAAGGCTGGAGCTGAGCAGTGGGGGCTGTTTAAGCACTGTTTTGGGAGGGGCAGGACAAATGAAGTACCTGCAAGGAAACACACAGGATTTTTATTTTCTAATTTTTTTCTTTTACCTTCAAGCAACCACCAAAAGGCAAATGAACTCCTGAAAGCTGCTCTGTTCTCCCAGAGGGCCCCAGGAAACATTTCCTCTCCCTGCAGCCCTGCTGCTCCTGCCCATTGCCGTCAGGAATTCAGGAGCTGTTCCACAGCATGAAAACACGGGAGTTTGATGCTTTAACTGTGGCCTTGACAGAGAGGCCTGAGCTCCTGGGGAGGCACTGGGGGGTGGCAAAACACTCCAGGGGGAATTCTGGATGCACCAGGGGGAACTGGAATGCCAAGGGCAGCACATTGGGAGCTTCCAAGAGGCAGGAGAGCTCTGGGCTGTGCCTTTCCCAGGACAGCCCAGCCCCAAGGCAGCACTCCCAGCGTGGAGATCCATCCCTGAGGTGGGACATGCATAGAGCTGTGCTAATTCCATTCCCCTGGGGTAACTGGGATCCAGTGCAGGTGTTCAGGCACCAGTCTGCAACTGGGACGCTGCTGGAGTGTTCCACCTGTGTGCTGCAGCACCTCCTGACTGCCTCTGGGGTTATCCCTGTGGGTAAAACCAAGAATCAGCTGGTTCCCTTCTTGTTTTTCCTTCTGCTCCTGGGGGGTGTTTTGGGCCACCTTCTTTTAAATTCTCCTGCTTTTAGAGCAGCCATTGCTGTTTCTTTTTTTTTTTTTGTTTTGTTTTGGTTTTTTTTTTTATGTTTTGTTGGGTTTTGTTTTTTTTTTTTGTTTCTTGTTTGGTTTTTTGTTTTGTTTGTTTTTTTGTTTGTTTGTTTTTGGGTTTTTGTTGTTGTTGGTTTTTGGGGGTTTTTTTTTTTGTTTTTGTTTTTTTGGGGGGTGGTTTGTGTTTTGTTTTGTTTTGTTTTTTTGTTTTGTTTTGTTTTGTTTTGTGTTTTGTTTCAAATGTCGTGGTAGATCCCAGGGCTGGTCCCAGGTGGTGGCTGCAGCAGAGGCTGCTGGAGGATTTTAATGGGATTTTTGGGGTCACTTATCCCACTGTCAGTGGGCACAGAGGAGGTGTTTCATTGCCTGCTGCTGCTGGGGACTCCTGAACTCCACAACTGAACCAAGCAGGGAAACTTGATCCTGATTTTGGCTCTGGGAACTGCAGGGTGTGCAGGGACAGGGTGTGTCCTTCACCCTGTCCCAAATGCCAGGTGCAGGTTACACCAGGCCTGACTGGCAATGCTGCTACTTACAGGGACATGGGAACCCCTAAAAATGTTTCACAGGCACTGACCCAGTCAGAAAATGATGATGGAGCAGAACAACCTTTCCCCAGTCCGGGAGATTCGTTCCTGGTTTGGGTGGCCAGAATGGAGAGCTGAGGGATTTTTCTTGGAGGAGCAGGATAAGAACATCTCGTCCTGCTTGGAGCCTCTTCCTGCCCTGGTTTGGTGTGTGAGCAGGCAGGAGTGGGGCTGTCCTGCTGCAGGGCTGAGGCTGGAACTGCTTTGATAACTCCCTGATGGCTTGAGGGGATTTATGTCAGAGGGAACAGCTCCAGGGGAACGGGCACAACTTCCCTGGGAGCTTCCTGCAGCTCGTGCTCAGAGCTTTTGGAGTCAGGAGAGCAAACTTCAGAGCTGAGCTCTGCTGGATTTTAGGGCAGTGCTGCATTTTTAAAGAGGATCTGCTCATCGGCTGCTGGGAGCTTCGAATCCTTTCTGGGGAGCCTCTCCTCTCCTCTCCTCTCCTCTCCTCTCCTCTCCTCTCCTCTCCTCTCCTCTCCTCTCCTCTCCTCTCCTCTCCTCTCCTCTCCTCTCCTCTCCTCTCCTCTCCTCTCCTCTCCTCTCCTCTCCTCTCCTCTCCTCTCCTCTCCTCTCCTCTCTCTCCTCTTTATTTGAATAAAGGGAGAGGTCGCAGACATTTCCCCTGGGGTCTCTCACATTGCTGGAGGACACAGCCTCCTTTTTATCCAATTTCCGGCCACATTTCCCTCTCTCCCCATTGCCTGAGGTACTTGAGAGGTTCAGACTCCCCAAAACACCAAACACAGACCCCCTTCTAATGTGTGCCCCCTCTTTTCTTTTTCTCGTGTCTCTGCTCTTTTTCTCCAAATCCAGGGATTTAGCAGGCCTTGGCTGAGTAACACTCTGTGTCAGTCAGTGGAATTCCTCTGGAATTTCTGGTTCCTTCCATTGCTTCTCTCACCCCTCAGTGTCTGGCTTTAGCAGACCCAGTTTGTCTGAGGAGATGCCTCCCTCTCATTCCTTTCAACCTGCACTCCCTGAGCACTCCCAGGAGCAGAGCCACCTCTCCCTGCCCCCTGGCCAGCACACGGAGCCCATTGTGGCCCCAGTGAGCCCAGATGTGCTCCCAGGGGGGAATTGTGGCCTCCTGTGCCAGAGTGCCAGGCTGGAGATCCTGGGAAAACAGGGAGGGCATTGGTGCTCTGCCCTGCTCTGGATTTAGCCCCCCTGATCCCAGCCCAAAATATCTGCCCTGAGGCTCAGCAGACACAGCTGAACTACCTGGGGGGTTCCTAGGGATGCATTTCTCTGGGAATGGTGCTCCCAAGCATCACCTGATCAGCTGGAGGCTCTGGACACACCTTGTCCTATCTAATCAATCCTGCTGAACTGGGGAGCTGAGGGGAACCAGCCCCTGCAGGAGCAGAGGAAAAGGAGAGATGAGAGGTGGCTGAGAGCTCCTGGAACAACTTTTCCACTTCTCTGAGCTGTTCCAGCCCTGCCCATCCCTGGGAAGAGCAGAAGCACCAGGATGGGCGTGCTGCCTGCACGGGGCAGCCCTGGGATCGGGGAGGGATGGAGCTGTGCTGGCAGCTCTGGCACAGAGCACGGGCAGCAGGGACTTTGCAGCCCTGGGGAGGCTCTGCCCCCGAGGGAAGGACATCTCCCAGCCCAGGATATCCATCCAAGGCTGGACCGAGCACTCCAGGGGCTTCCAGGCATCCCTCTGATCCTCATTTTCAGAGCCTGGCCTGATATTTTCCACTTCTGCTGAACAACCTGAGGGAAATCAGCTCAGGGGTACTTCTCTCATTACTTTTTCTCACAAGGTGTGAAAATCAGCTGTTGCTCCGTTTTCCTGGCTTTATATATAAATGTAAAAGCTCATTTGTGCTGACTCATGGAGAATTAGCCAAGCTAAAGCACCATTTTGAACCACCTAATTGAGCAAACACTGAAAGGAAATGTTTGATTACTCCTTCAGCTCCTCATTTTTCCTGGCTGGGGCCATTTACTGTGTTCAGCTCAAATTAACCAGCACTTTTGGTTTCACTCCACACGCATTTTCCTTTGAGAAAGTATTTTCCAAAAGGAGTTTGCTCAGCTTTCTTCCATTCCCAGTGTTTAGAATGAGAATAAAAATCAGATTTCTCATCCTCCCAGGGCGCTGAATGGGAATCTTGTGTTATTTAGGCTGCACACCAGTAAGGGATATTCTTTTGTAAGGGATATTCTGTGCGTGGAGGGAAGAGGCTGTAAAATATTATAAAGAGATTTTAGTTCCCTCCAGTTCACACACAAGCTGGGAATTTGCACGTGTGTGTGCTGGCAGCTCATTTTCATGTGTGCCTCATTTTTTTTTTTGTATAAATGAGACCTGTCTGGACATCTGGATGTTATTGGGAGCTGACTCTTAAATTTCTTTCTCCAGAAGATGAGTTTCCTGTGTTGCAAATCTCAAGGCTGAACCTTACTGAGTGGGTTTTATGTGTGTTTAAATTTTTATGGAGGTAATTACTGGGGAATAATTGAGCGTCTTGCTCTGGTTTGACCTGTATCAATTAATTTGTTTTTCCCCTCAGTGGAAGAGGATGGGGCTCTCCACCATCTGAGGTAGAGAGTTTAAAAATAATTTTTCTGCTCCTTCTGATCTGCTGCTGTGCTTGCAATGGGGAAAGATGCCCTGGCTCTTTGTGATGGCTTTAATTGAAATCCACTCAGCAGAGAAATGCTGCTGATCTCCAAAGATGGTGCAGCTCCTGCACTGGGCAGGGTTTGTGTTTATCAACTGGTTTGGGTTGGAAAGAGCTTAAAACTCACCTTGTTCCACCTCCTGCCATGGCAGGGACACCTCCCACTGCCCCAGGCTGCTCCCAGCCCCATCCAGCCTGGTCCTGGGCACTGCCAGTGTCACCCTGTTTTTATAAAGTTCTGCTTCAGCCTTCTGATGTTTGCTTTTGTGGTGGAGTTTCTCAGGCACTTTTCATGTAAACAATGATTGTTTTGCATTCCTTTCTGGAGGAGGAGAGAATTGATGGGCTGTTGGGTTGCCCAGTGTGGTTGGAGAGGACAATTTCCATCCTCCAATCCACGGTCACTGGTGGAATTCTATAAATGTCGAGGTCTGTGAATAAACTGCCCCTTTTTGCCTGGGACATCCCAGTGTGTGAGTGTCGTTCATTTGTGTTGAATTGTGACAGCCAGGGATCCAGGGGCAGCCACAGCTGCTCTGGGCACCCTGTGCCAGCCCTGCCCACCCTCCCAGGGAACAATTCCTGCCCCAATCTCCCATCCAGCCCTGCCCTCTGGCACTGGGAGCCATTCCCTGTGTCCTGTCCCTCCAGCCCTTGTCCCCAGTCCCTCTCCAGCTCTCCTGGAGCCCCTTTAGGCCCTGGCAGGGGCTCTGAGCTCTCCCTGGAGCTTCTCCTCTCCAGGTGAGCACCCCCAGCTCTCCCAGTCTGGCTCCAGCCCCTGGAGCATCTCTGTGGCCTCCTCTGGATCTCTCCAGCAGCTCCAGGTCCTTCCTGTGCTGGGAATTGTCCCCATTGTGCCACCCACCCCTGGCCAGCAGCTTCTGCTCTCGGGGATGGTGCTGGGGAGGTGCTCATGCACCCATCCCCCAGCCTGTGCCACAGACATTCCCTGGCATCCCCTGCCTCCCTTCCACAGCCTCTGCAGCTCCTCTGGCTCAGTCACAGACCCCAGAGCCTGCACGTGAATCCAGCTGCTCCCAAAACTCCGGGATACCGAATTCCAGAGGGGTTCCAGCGGGGCTGAGCCGCTCTGCAAGCCCAGGAGCTGGAGCTCTCATTAGCCCCGTCAGATCTGGGCGTGCTGCGCGCGGATTTCTGCCTTTTGTTCTCTTTCATGCCTTTTAAAGATGAAAAAGCTCCCTGAGAGCCGTTTGCCAGCCCGCTGGGAGGGGAAGCGTGTGATGATGTCCTGCCGTGCTGTCTGCAGGGTTTGGGGCCCTGCCCCGAATCCTTGCCCCTGCTGCCTTTGCAAGGGGTCTGCTTGTTTCTGTGGGCTTGGGAGGGCCTTGGCAGTGCTGGGCTGTGTGTGAAGCTGGGGCTCTGTGGGGACAAAAGAGTTTTTTTTAAGGGCTTCTCCCAGATGAAGCCGAAAAATGGAATTTTTAGGGCAATGTTAAAATGCCAGGGACTGACTAGAACTGGCATCAGCCCCCTGCCTCTCCTCGGGTGGCTTCCTTTTCCTCTTCCTTCTCCTTCTCCTTCTCCTTCTCCTTTTCCTTTTCCTTCTCCTTTTCCTTTTCCTTTTCCTTTTCCTTTTCCTTTTCCTTTTCCTTTTCCTTCTCCTTCTCCTTCTCCTTCTCCTTCTCCTTCTCCTTCTCCTTCTCCTTCTCCTTCTCCCCACCTTATTACTGAGACTCGGGGTCACTTTTCCATGCCCTCAACCTCCTCGTGGTGGCCAGGAGAGATGGGGGAGGCAGGGGGGAAGCTTTGGCTCCTCCTGGAGAGCAGCTCCCTGCCAGAGCCAGAGCCCTTTGGGGAGTGAAATAGGAGCAGGCAGCAGCAGCTCCTCGTTAAATGCCATTTATAGCTGGGGCTGGAGGCTTTGGAGCAAAGGAAACTGCTTCAATGGGGATAATAGAATTTATAAGGGAATTTGGCACTTAGAGCTCGTGGGGGAAGGCGAGCACATGGCTCCTGGTGGGAATGCCATGGAGGTCACCTCATGCAGCCCTTTCCATGAGCCTTCACACCCTCACCCTTCCTGGGTACACCTCTTCTCGTTGGGGATGTCCATGTGTTGGGGAAGATGGAAAAGGAAAGCCTTATCAATATGACTGCTTGGGTTTTGAGAATATGAAACCTGTCAGTGAAACAGAATTGAAAGCAAGTTTCAATGTCTAAAGCCTCAGTTACTGGATAACTGGAGAACAACAGTGTGGCTGCTGAAGGTAATCAATCCCCTTTTGATTGAACAATGCCCTTCTCCTCACCAGGAGCCCAAGGGTCAGAGCAGACCCCACCAGCTTGGCAGGAGGGGTCCAAAGAGTCGTTTTTGGGGTTTAAAATATAACACAGTGTGGTCATGTAATGATTCTTATGGGCTGTATGTAAATGCTGTAGGATTTGTGTCTTGTACTGGATTGGTTGGTGTCAGTTAGAATGTTCAGTGTAGAAGAAAATTTAATGGATTGTAACAGGAACTTCTCTCTCTTCTCTTCAGCTCTCTGACTTCACCCTCTTGCTCTTGCTCTTCTCTCTCTCTGTTCCGAGCTGCAGCTGCAGCTCCCAGCAGGGCCCCTTCACCCAGGCCCTGTGCAATGAACCCCTGCTCCAAGAGCAGCCCTGACTCCAGAGATCTCTCATCTCCATTCTCCCCGGTTCCCACATCCATGGAGGCAGCCTAAAGGATTAACTCGAATATTGTCAGCTCTGAGGCTCTTTAGGCTGGACTCAACACTGTGGTCAGGCAGTGACAGTCCCTGCCCCCAGCAGCCCTGGTGCAGAGCTGGCTCTGAGCTCAGCTTGTTTCTTGTGCCTGAGGCTCTTGAAATCATTATTAGCACAGTTATTGGTGTCTTTCTGGATCCACTCCAGGGGAAAGGAGGTCCCTTGGGGTCAGGAGGAGCCAATGCAGAGTCTCCAGTTCACTGGGGGAAGAGAGGAGGTGGCTGTGGCCACCACGGTCCTGGGACACCAGGGCTGCTCTGAGCTGTAGATATCAATATCATTTATCCAGGGATGGGTGGACTCAATCTCAGAGGCCTTTTCCAACCTAAGTGATTCTGGGATTCTGCATTTGGAGGTTTATACTGTGTTTAATCATTAATTTTTTTTGTTGTCACCAGTGATCACCACAGACCCTGGTTATCAGGGGTTGGCCTCACTAAAGAACAGATGTTGGGCTCAGCTTATTTATTCCTGAGAGCTTGTGGTGTCAGAGTGCTCCAGGAATGGCAGCTCGGGATGCCAGGATTAAAGGGGGACACCTGATGTGGAGCAGACTGGGAGTGTGGGAAGCTAAGCCTGGTCTGGCCCGGGCAGGGATAGGAGATGTGGTGTGGGACGAGGTTTGGATGATGGTTTTTGTGGCCCTGGCCGTGTGTTTTGGGGGAACGTGGTGCCTGGTGCCAGGCTGGGGCATGCAGAGCCCGAGGGAGTGGGGAACTGTAACTGAGAGCTGGCTCTGCTGCCTGGAATGCCTGAGGGTTCAAACAGCAGCTTGGAGGGGTGAGAGGCTTTGGGCCAGCCAAGAGATCCCTTGGGTCAAGAATTCCTGTGGGTCACTGTGCTGGGATGGGAGGTGTGCAGGGATGGTGTGCAGGGATGGTGTTCAGGTGTGGGAGGACGTTTGGATGAACTTTTCTGTGACCATGACCATTTTTTGGGGGGATGTGGTGCCAGGCTGGGGCATGCAGAGCCCAAGGGCAGTGGGCACTGTGAGTAATTGAGAGCTGGCTCTGCTGCCTTAGGGCCTGTGGGTCTGAGGATTCCAACAGCAGCTTGGAGGGGTGAAAGGCTTTGGGGGAGCCAAATTCTGCCCTTGGGATAGAATTCCTGCTGGTCCCTGCTGTCCCTGGAGCCAGCCCTGCCTCCCTGTCCCACCCTGAGCTCGTGGCTCTTCCTCAGGGGTTCCTGCCTGGCAGGGGGCAGGAGAAGGACAGGGCAGAGCTCTGGCTATAAAGCTGCTCCTGCCAGATATTTCGTGCTGCTAATTGCTGACACAGGCTGGCCAGGGATGTTCTCCTCTCTCTTTTCCTGTTGGAATAAGTAAGTGGAAGCAGGTGAAAGGCTGCTGGTGTTTCAGAGTGAGCTGTGTGACAGGAGAGGGGCCCTGGCTGTCGGTGCTCAGATCTCATCCTGCAAACCACAGGGTGAGGGTGGGAGGGGCTCACTGGCTGGCAAGGGTGGCACGAGGTGGCCAGAATGGGGGAGCTGGAATTTGACTTCATCTTCCCAGCGCAGGGAGGAGATGAAAGCTGCACAGGAGTCAATGATCTGGGCTGCAGGGGAGCACAGGCTGAGCCAGGGAGCAGCACTTGCTGACCTTGCACCCTATGGAGAGGCTGGATATGACAATCTGTCATTGAGGTGGGGAAAAGGGGCTCCAGGGAGAGCCTGGGAGAGCCAGGGTCTAAAGGGACACCAGGAGAGCTGGAGAGGGACTGGGGACAAGGGCTGGAGGGACAGGACACAGGGAATGGCTCCCAGTGCCAGAGGGCAGGGCTGGATGGGAGATTGGGCAGGAATTGTTCCCTGGGAGGGTGGGCAGGGCTGGCACAGGGTGCCCAGAGCAGCTGTGGCTGCCCCTGGATCCCTGGCAGTGTCCAAGGCCAGGCTGGATGGGGCTGGAGCAGCCTGGGACAGTGGGAGGTGTCCCTGCCATGGCAGGGGTGGGATGGGATTTAAGGTCTCTTCCATCCAAGCCATTCCAGGCTTCTCTGGTGGGTTGGGCACTCTCTTTCCTGCATCATTCAGCAGCGTCAAAAGGCAAAACAATCTTTTCATTTTAACATTCCCTCAGCCCTCTTGATGGTTTGGAAAGAGCCCCAAAGGTCAGGATCCATGGGGCTGGTGCCTCGAAACAAAAGTGAATTTGGGTGTGTGCTGCTGGGCTTTGGGCTGACACCTGAGGGTGCCTCAGGCCGGGCTCTGTGCTGGGACACGGGCACCAGCAGCTGCCAGGAGCCCTGATTTCCTCTCCCCTTCCTTCCTTCCTTCCTTCCTTTCTTCCTTCCTTCCTTCTTTTTCTCTTTTCTTTTCTTTTCTTTTCTTTTCTTTTCTTTTCTTTTCTTTTCTTTTCTTTTCTTTTCTTTTCTTTTCTTTTCTTTTCTTTTCTTTTCTTTTCTTTTCTTTTCTTTTCTTTTCTTTTCTTTCCCTCCCTTCCTCCCTTCCCCTCCCAGCCTGGCTCTCCCCTCAGAGCAGACAATTCTCTCTGCTGTTCCTAGCGAGGTTGCTCCTGTGGCTGCAAACACGGAACTTCATTATCTGAAGAAAGCCCAAAGTCAGGTGGCAGAAGAGATAATTACCTTTCTAATACAATAATGCCAGGGCTGGTGAGCCTTTTATCTCACTCTGTGTTCCTCTGTACAGTCACTGGCAGGGATTAAAATTTCCTGGGTTATTGCTCGCCTGTGGCAGCCAGAACTGTTTTCTCTGTTTGCTTCGAGGGGATTTCAGGTTAAAGGGAAGGAGGAGGGTTGGGGAAGAGGAAGGAGCAGGGGGAGAAGCCCTTTGTGTTCTTAAGCAGCTGGGAGGGAGATGCAGCAGCCTGTGAGCAGGGTGGGTTCTGTAGCAGTCCCATCCGATGGGAATGGGGCTGTGGAGCTGCAGCTCAGCAGAGCAGGAGGAAAACAGAAGGCAGAGCTTCAGGGAAAAGCCTGGGCTTGGGACTGGGCTTGGTGGCTCTGTGTGAGGCTCAGGGCTTGGCTGCATCTCCATCTCCCAAAGGGAATCTGTGCTGTGGGGAGAGCTGACAGCCCTCTCCCCTTGGCAGCACCCAAGTGTTTCTCGTTGCTCTCATCCCCTCTGAAGCACAAAACTCTATCCCTGGGAGCTGCCCGGGGTGCTGTGCCCTGGTTTTTCCCACCCTGGTCCCACCTGGTCAGGGGTGTGTGGCAGGGACTGGCGAGAGCCTCCTGCACCCAACCCTTGGTTATCTCCAGTATTCCCTCTTGGCTGATCCCTACAAATGCTGACGATGTGGGAGGCATCTCCTTGCTCTTCTCCCAGCCCATGGCTGATTTACTCTGAGCAACAAGGTGCTTTTCCTGGCTGTCCCCTGTCCCTGGGCAAGGAAGGGGCTTTGCACAGCTGCTGGAGTTACAGAGGGTCAGAGGGGTCCCGTTTGCTCTGAGCTTTTGCAGAACATAAAAGCTGTTAAAATTCTGCTGCCTCACTGGTGTAACGAGGGAGACAGGAGGAGAGAGAGGAAAATGAAAGGGGAAAAAGCCTTCCCTCCTGCAACTGGGACAGGGAAAAGCTGCAGGTTTAACTCCTGCACTCAGCCGTGACTTGCAGGGGTTTGATGTGGCTGTGTGTGCAGATTCAGCCTCTCCCTTCTGTGCAAAGGAGTTACAAATCCTGCTCCAGGGCACTCATCACTTTAATGAGTTTGGTGCCTTCAGTTTTCCTCCCTTTGGGCTCACCAGCAGGGGCTGTGCAGAATGCAGGAGGTGCTGGGGGTGGGCAGACATCGATCCTGGCAGGGCCGTTTGTGTGATTTGAGCTGGAGTGAGGGCAGGTGAGGATGAGTTGCTGCTCAGAGGAGGTGCTGAGGGCTGGGACAGCAACGTCCAGGATACTCCAGGATTCAGCATCCCTCCTGGAAGAGGGGACAGGGTGGCATGGGCAGGGTGGGACAACAGTGGTGGGCACTGACTGGGTGTCCCACTGCCAGGAAACTGCAGCTGAGCTAAAGGAGAGGGGGAGGTGTGTCCCTCAAAACCTGCTCATTCCATCCAAGAGCTCCAGAGTGGGTTTGGGGAACTTCCAGGCTAAAATGCTCTTTTTATTTATTTTTTTTTTCCCTGAAGAAAGGCTGTGCCTGAGATAAAATCCAAGCCCTGATCCCAGCCCAGCCTGTAAGTTTTGTCAAACCCCAGGTGTCAGCTTTGTCCCTCCTGGCACAGCTGTGGCACTGATGGTGCTTGGCACCCTCCAGCCTCCCTGCTCCCTCCTTTTCTCCCCCTCCCACGGCCTGAGTTGCCCCTTTTGCTGGAGCTCTGCCTCCTGCACACCCCCAGGGCTGGAGCAGGAGCAGGCCGTGCCTTGCCAAGCCCCCCTGGGGTGGCTCCTGCTTGATGCCATCGATTCCTTCCTCACCTGCCCCTCCATCCAAGCCCCCTGCAGCCTCCTCCCTCCCTCAGTGTTTGTATCTGGCTGAGCTTTCCTTCCTGCCATGCCATGCCAGGCTCTGGGGGGATGTGACAAGGGAAGGGCCCTCATAAATCCATCATAAATCCACGAGCTGCGAGGAGCTGAAGGAGTTCCCTCGCCTGCCAAAAGTGTGATGTGCTGGAGGCTGCTGTGAGCAGCAGCACGCTCGGTAAATACCACAGTGCCATCAGTCATGGGAGCTGTCACAGCTGAAAGGTGAGTGGGATTCCCTGAGCCAGGAGAAAGGGAGCTGGGGATGGGGGCTGGGGACTCCTCAGGAGGGTCCTGCTGTCCCCACCTGTCCCTGTGGCTCTGAAGGGGAGATGGAAGCACCAAACTGTCTCTGTTGGGGAAGATGGAAAAGGAAAGCCTTATCAATATCACTGCTTAGGTTTTGAGAATATGAAACCTGTCAGTGAAATAGAATTGAAAGCAAGTTTCAATGTCTAAAGCCTCAGTTACTGGACAGCTGGAGAACAACAGTGTGGCTGCTGAAGGTAATTAATCCCCTTTTGGTTAAACAATGCCCTTCTCCTCACCAAGAGCCCAAGGGTCAGAGCAGACCCCACCAGCTTGGCAGGAGGGGCCCAAAGAGTCGTTTTTAGGGTTTAAAATATAACACAGTGTGGTCATGTAATGATTCTTATGGGCTGTGTGTAAATGCTGTAGGATTTGTGTCTTGTACTGGATTGGTTGGTGTCAGAATATTCAGTGTAGAAGAAAATTTAATGGATTGTAATGGGAAATTCGCTCTCTTACTTCTCTTCAGCTCCTCTCTTACTTCTCTTACTCTTTTTACTTCACTCTCTTGCTCTTCTCTCTCTCTCTCTGCCCCGAGCTGCAGCTGCAGCTCCCAGCAGGGCCCTTCACCCAGGCCCTGTGCAATGAACCCCTGCTCCAAGAGCAGCCCTGACTCCAGAGATCTCCCATCACCATCCATCCCCCGCTCCTACAGTCTCCACCCCAAATTCTCAGACCTCAAACCCCATCCCAGCAGGAAGGGGTGATGAGACAACTTAGGGTGACAGGTTTTCCCTCCAGGTTTGAAGGATGGTCACCCAGAAATCCACGTTTTTCCCTGCTGAGAAACACTGGAGGAATAATCCTGGTTCCAAAAAATTCTGGATTAGAAGGTAGAGATTCCCCCTGGGAGGTTTCAGCCTGATTTTAAGTGGAAATGTTGCTTTCAGCCTGCTTTACAATATTGCTGCAGTTAAAAGCAACCAAATAAAAATAAAATAAAATGAAGTCATATTTGAACTTAAAGCGAAACCAAAATGTTTTGTTATTTCCCACCGGAAAACTGAAATTGATGTTTCCCTGAAAACAAATATTTTTGGTGGGAAAAAAAAAAGAGATTTTCTCCAGCTTTGAGTGCTTTTTCTAAGAACAAGCAACACTTCTTGCTTTGCTGGAGTTATTGCCACAGAGATGTCACTCACCTGAGTGACCTGGAGGGTGCTCCTGCCCTTGGGGAGGGGTTGGAATGAGATGAGCTTTAAGGTCCTTTCCAACCCACCCCAATCTATGAAAGAGAGGGAATTTAGATGGGAGATTGGGCAGGAATTGTTCCCTGGGAGGGTGGGCAGGGCTGGCACAGGGTGCCCAGAGCAGCTGTGGCTGCCCCTGGATCCCTGGCTGTCACAATTGGACACCAATGAACGACACCCACCCACTGGGATGTCCCAGGCAAAAAGAGGCAATTTATTTACAGACCTCGACATTTATAGAATTCCAGTAGTGACCATGGATTGGAAGATGAAAATTGTCCTCTCCAACCACACTGGTCAACCCAACAGTCCATCAATTCTCTGCTCCTCCAGAAAGGAATGCAAAACAATCATTGTTTACATGAAAAGTGTGTGAAAAACTCCACCACAAAAAGTAAAACATCAGAAGGCTGAAGCAGAACTTTAGAAAAACAGGGTGACACCTGGCAGTGTCCAAGGCCAGGCTGGATGGGGCTGGGAGCAGCCTGGGGCAGAGGGAGGTGTCCCTGCCCATGGAATGGGATGAACTTTGACGTTCCTTCCAAGCCAAACCATTCTGGAGTCCAGTGTTCCTTTCTGCATTTAGCCAGGGCAGCTCCTAATGCTGGAATTGAGGCTGCAGTGCTCTGTCCCTGTTTTGTGCTGTTCCCCTCAGAGCTGGGACACCCTGGCAGTGTCCCCGTGCTGCCCACTGGACGCTGCAGAAGCCTGAGCTGGGAACCGCTCCAGGGAATCTGGGGAAAACAATCGGGGCAGGGACAAAGCAGAACGAGCTGCGAAACCCCCGAAACGCTGGAGGGAAGGAGCTGAACTTCTCTAGGACCTGACTGTTTTTAGGTGCTGCTGTCTCCCCAGCCCTCCCTCCTCATGCCAGCCCCTGCCCTGAGGCTGGATGCAGCAATTACCAGATAGAGACTTTACCAGACAAATTTCCGCTGATGGACTGGGGGGGACAAAGCCCAGTGCCCCCAGTGCCCCCAGTGCCCCCAGTGCCCCCAGTGCCCCCGGTGCCACCTGGCAGGCTCAGCACTGCCGCGGGCACATCTGGAGCCGCCGCGGGCACATCTGGAGCTGCCTCCTGCCGCTGTTTCCAGGGCTACGCCAGGAGGGAAGGCGATGACTCTGCAAATGTCAGAATCGCTTACTCTGGAAACCACGCTGGGTCCGCCCGCACCTTCCCGGCTCGGAGCGGAGCGCTGTCTAGACGCTGCTCTGCTCCGTGCAAATCCCAATTATCATAATGGCAAGCGCCTGGAAAAGCGCTCCCGGCTCCTTCCCCGCCCGCCGTGGGCGGCTGCAGCCCCGGAGCTGCCCCTCTGGGGCGTTTTTGGGCTCGGAGAGCAGCCAGGTGGGTTTGTGGAGAGGGGCTGAGGAGGCAGGGGCCGGGGCTGGGCACTGCCACCCCCCTGAGATTTAAACCCAGTCAAACAGGGAAGCATCTCCTCCCCAAAAATCCCAGTGTGTTCAGAGAGGAAACATCAGCACGGCGTGGAACAGTGACTTGTCTCACGGATGATTAAACTCATCAGCTCTTACACCCCTCCCTGCTGAACCCAGCCTGCACATTTAAGACCCCAGGGATGCCAGCGCTGCTCTGGGTTTCTTTTCCCCTGCCCGTGCTCTCTGTTCGAGCCGAGCCCGGGCTGATTCAGCCCCGAACGCAACACTTAACTCGGCTGCCGAAGAGCTGGGGGGGTTTTCTGGACCATTTCACAGCAATGGGCTGCATCAACAGCGAGCATCTGATGCTGCTGGCCGGCGTCCCAAAGCCCTCGGCGCGATGTTCTCCTGCGCTGCCTCCTCACAGAGCTGCCGTGGGCCGCGGGCTGCTCCTTTCCTGCAGCTGCCCGAGAAATCCCCCGCGGATCTCTGTCCCTCTCCTGCTCCATAAATCCAGGTTTGGGTCTGTGATGTGAGGAGAAGTGGCTGCAGCCCCCCCGGGGTTATCCCTGTTTCAGGTGGCTGCAGCACACGGGGAAACCTCCCTGCCCGGGCTCTGAAACCTTGGGAAGCTGCAGCTTCCACCTCTGCCCTGGAGCTGCCCCGTGGGGCTGCTCTGGATATCTGGAAAGCACAAATTTGCTGCCGTGCTGGGAGCTGGGGTGGCAACTCTCTGCCCACAACATGGATTTTTTTTTTTAAGGGCTGGAATCTACAGCCCAGAAATGTGGAGTTTATGATGAAAACGCTGCCAGACTTTTATCTGCAGCAATTCCAGGCTTGGTAACAGCCCAGTGGAGAGCGGGAGCCTCTGTTATCTGAACAGCCAATTAATTTAAGCACATTCCCCTCTCCTGCTATAAAGATGTCACTTCCCTGTGCCAGTGACATCGCTCTGGCCCCCGAGGTCCCACCTGCCCATTGCATTGTCCCTTTCCACTCGCTGGAACAGGAGCTCAGGGAGGTTTGGAGCCTCCCAAACCCCATCTGGACACAGTCCTGGGTGACAGCTCCAGGGACCCTGCCAGGCAGGGAGGTGGGACTGGATTATGGAATGTCACAGGTTGGAAGGGCCTTAAAGCTCACCCAGTGCCACCCCTGCCATGGGCAGGGACACCTCCCACTGTCCCAGGCTGCTCCCAGCCCCATCCAGCCTGGCCTTGGGCACTGCCAGGGATCCAGGGGCAGCCACAGCTGCTCTGGGCACCCTGTGCCAGCCCTGCCCACCCTCCCAGGGAACAATTCCTTCCTGACCTCTCTCTAAATTTCCCCTCTTTCAGATTTTGTTTGGTGACCACCTGCGGTCCCTTCCAGCTTGAGCCATTTTGTCATTCCGTGGTTGCTGCCCAGGGAGTGTCTGTGAGCTCGGGCTGGCTTTGGGAAGGGGATTTTTGTGGTGCTGTGCTGGGGGAGAAGGGATGGCTGAGGTGGAGAAAAACGGGGTGGGGAAGGAGGAAAGCAGGAGTGGCAAACCAATGGCCAGGGAGGGTGTGCCCATGGCTGTGTGCTGTGTTGGTGCTGAGGTGACCCTTGGCCCTGTTACAGGTGCCTTTGGGCACACAGCAGCTGTGCTGGGATCTCTGGGTATCTGGATTCTGGCCCATCTTCACCAAGGTGCATTCTTTGGGAGTTCTTTGGATTTCCTTGGCTGAGCTGTTCCTCCTCCCATTCTCTTTATCCAAAGGCTTCTGTGTTTCTGCAGTCCTGTGCGAAGCAGTGGAGCATTACTGCTTTGTCATGTCCTAAAGGTCACAAATCCCCTCAAACATCCTCCTCTTGCTGCACATCTGGCAGCCTGGGCTGCAGCCACAGCTGGATCCCCTTTCCCCAGCTTTGCCACTGGGGAGTGGCGTGGTGCCTCTGTTTGGCTGTGGGAGCTCAGCTCCAACTCCAACAGGGCAAGGACGAGGGTTAAAAATAACAAAATGAAATCTGTTTGAGCTGTTGAATTGGTCCAGGCTCTGTCTGAGTGGGGATGGGGAGAGAATTCACCTCCCCACCCCTCTGGAACACGCTCTCAGGCTGGTGCAGGACGAGGAGCTGGGCAGGATGATCCTTGTGGATCCCTTGCAGATCAGGATATTCTGGGATTTCATGATCCTATGAACTCCCCAGCATACCTGGGCGCTGGAAACTTGCAGGCTGTGGTTTGTGCAGCCAGAAGAGACTCTCCAATTAAAGAATTAAATTTTCTGGGCTGGTGATCTCCAGCAGGGCCTGTGGGGACGTGAAGGTGCTGGGGGCAGACCCAGCTCCTGGAGGCCCACCTGGAACTGCCCTGCACCTTCTCAGCTGCAGAACTCGGCTTTTATCTACAAAAAACAGGGGAGAAAAAAAATAAAAAAGGGATTTATTTGCCACATTCATGAAATACTGCTCCCCAAGCACCCAGCATAGGAGCTGTCATGGCTAAATTATCCTAAAAAAACAGAAGGGGGGGAGTTACAATTTCTGGCTTTCATACTGAAGAAATAAATTCTGACTTTTCCCTGTCCACAGCCCAGCTTGCAACAGGTTTAAAGCACGGTGCAGATGGCTATGAAATTATTGCCAACAGCTACTCATTATATTAGATAAGGCCCTGGGTTTATTTAGGAGAAGCAGATGGAGGGAATACACAATATTTTAGATGTCTTGGCAAACTGTGTTTTCCTTAGAACAACATTGCATGTTTGGTGTGAGAGTTCTGGCCAAAAATAAAAACAACAAAACAGGGAAAGAGGAATAATTATATCCCTTGAGGGGCAATAAGGTGTGCATTAAAAAAAGAAATATTACAGTGCAAGTCAGATTAGGAGAACTATTTTAATCCTTGTGGCAAGAGGAGAGTTTCTGATTTTACTTGAAAATCTGTATTTTTGTGGCTGGTGGATAAAGCTTGAAGAGCTGACCCCAGCTGCCTCCAAAGGCTGAGGGATGGCAAGGCAAAGATGGATTTTAAATTTTGGGGTTTTTTTTTTTAAGGCTCTCCTGAGTTTTGGTGCAGCCTGGTTGATCCAGGGGCTGCCTGCCTGTGTCAGCAGTGGCACCAGGGGACGTCTGAGCCAGGGGCAGGTGGAGAAACGCTGGGGTTTGGGCTCTCTGGGGCAGCAGCCTGGGACAGGAGGTGTTTGAGGAGCACCAAACCTGTGCCTGCTCAGGGCACTCATTGGGAAAAGCTCCCCCAGAGGCCTCTCAGCTTGGAGACAAAGGGTGCTGGGACTCAGAACCAGCTCCCTGCACAGGGAAAACGCTGTTCCCCCTTGGAGAGGCACCTGGTGCACCCCAGACTTTGCTTTTCTCCAGGAATTGCCCTGTTAGAGGAATTTCCTTTGGGGACACAGCCAGGAGGGGATGGAGTGCAGTTTTCTTGTGCTGTTGCTCCACTCCAGCAGCCCCTCCCTTGCTCCCAGCTGTTCCTGGGAAGGCACAGGGGGAAGCTGCAGGGGAGGGCATTGCTGGTGCCCCTCAGGGTGGTTCCTCGGAGCTCCTGAGGAACAACTGGAGCCATTCAACATCCACAGGGGGACAACAACAAATCCTGGTCCTGCCCTGGCCCCTCGGGGCCTGGTGTTGGTTTTTATCCATGGCTTAAGTCATCCCTGGGTGTCCCACAGCACTCCTTGGGTGTCCCATGTCACTCCTTGGATGTCACCCATCTCCTGGGTGTCCCACAGCATGCCCTGGGTGTCCCACATCCCTCCCTGAATGTCCCACAGCACTCCTTGGGTGTCCCACATCTCCTGGGTGTCCCACATCCCTCCCTGTGTGTCCCACGTCCCTCCCTGGGTGTCCCATGTCGTTCCTTGGGTGTTCCACAGCACTCCTTGGGTAGCCCACATCTCCTGGGTGTCCCATGTCCCTCCTTGGGTGTCTCACATCTCCTGGGTGTCCCACATCCCTCCCTGGGTGTCCCACATCCCTCCCTGGGTGTCACACATCTCCTGGGTGTCCCACAGCATGCCCTGGGTGTCCCATGTCCCTCCTTGGGTGTCACACATCTCCTGGGTGTCCCATGTCCCTCCCTGGGTGTCCCACGTCCCTCCTTGGGTGTCCCACGTCCCTCCCTGGATGTCCCACATCCCTCCCTGGGTGTCCCACATCCCTCCCTGGATGTCCCACATCCCTCCCTGAGTATCCCACGTCCCTCCCTGGGTGTCCCACGTCCCTCCCTGGGTGTCCCCTGTGTCCCCAGGGCCGTGCTGGGTGAGCATGCTGAGTGCAGGCAGAGCAGGGGTGCTGGGGGTGCTGATGGCACCAGGGACCCCTGGTTTGTTGACGGTTTGGGATGTGCCAGGACAGCAAGGCCAGGAATGTTTGACATCCCTGGTGAAGCTCTCCACCTTGGCTGAGCTGCTGGTGGCTCTGGGGCTCTCAGAGGTGCACAGTCCCGTGTGTGGGGATGCTGATGATCCCTTTTGGTCACTTCTCCCCCTCTGGCTGTGCCCCAGGCTGGGGAGGGAGCACAGAGCCCTGCAGATGTGGCAGCAGCAAGCACCTCCCTGGCCACTCTCTGCTTCCCTGGTTGTTTTATGGATGTTTTGGGGTCTTTCCTCATTATCTGCCCAGGCCAGCAGTGATTTGAGGTGGGGTGGCTGCACTGGGACATCCCCCAGCACCCCAGAGCCCAGTGCTTGCTTCAGCTGTGGCAGGGAAAACACTCTCCCTCCTTGGCTTCTCCCTGGAGCCTGGCTCAGGAGTTACACTCACTAAAGTGAGTTTCAGGTGCTTTGGGGAGGGGATCCTGCTCCTGTTTTGCTTGGAGGAGGAGGACGAGGAGGAGAAGGAGGAGGGGGGACTTTGTGTTCACATCTGGGCACTGCTGGGGGCTGGTGGTGAATTTAATGCTGGCGACAAAAGGCTCAGAAATGCCCCTGGTTGGGGTGGGACCAGGGAATCCCAGTGCAGGGGCCCAGAAAAGAGTGACCCAGCACGAGGTCTCCTTTCCCTGCTGCCCCACCTGCCCCAGCTGTGCCCAGGTGTTTTTCCTTCCCCCCTCTGGCTGCTGCTCCCATCCAGCTCCAGCACAGCAGTGGGGAAGGCTGAGCTCTGCCCGTTCTGTTCTGCTTTTCAGACACTGATGGCATTTGATGGCGCTGACATTTTCTGCCCAGCTCCTTCTGGGGGCCGGCCAAGTGCAGAGGGTGAGGTGGCTCTGCCTCCAAATAACACAGCCTCCGTCACAGCTCCCAGGGCAGCCTGGCAAGGAGCTGCTCCTCCCCGGCTCCTGGAGGGAAGGAGGCTCGGGATGTGTTTCGGTGACTCAGAGCTCTCTGCTCCCGCGGTCTGTGCTGCCCTGTTAGCCCACCTGGCAGGAAAATCCATCCCCCATCCACCCACCAGCTGGCCTGTGCCCTTTGCTTTGTGCTTCCAGCTCGTGGAGAGCACAGCCCTGCTCCTCCAGCATTCCTGGCACGGCTCTGAAGGGCAGCCTTGGCTTTGGGTGACGTTTTTCACTCACACGGGGCTCGGGAGTTTGTGGGGTTTTTTTTTTTGGGAAAATGGCAGCGTTAAATCAAGGCAAAACTATTTGCAGGCTTGACAAGAATTGCTTCCACTAAAAAGGAAAACGTATTTAAAGCCGGGAATGCTTCATTTTAGAACTTGACAAATGAAACAATCCCCAAATGTTGTTCCCGTTGCTCTCTCATTTACATCCCCTGAAGTAAAAATACTTGAAACGTTTTGCTGAGCCTGAAATTTCCCCTTGAAGAATCTTGTCTGCCACTGAGACAAAACCCTTCACACCGTGACCGTGGGGCGGGTGAGTGACACCAGGACTCTCCAGAAAACGCTTTCTGCTCCCAGCTCCTGCCCTCGGCAACCCCTGGAATGCCATTCCGGGATGCGCATTCCCAAGGACAGAGAGCAGCACCTCTCCTTTGTGCTGTTAATGGGTGAGGCTCAAGGTGTGACCTACTTTCCGAGCCCCAGTGAAGCGCAGGATGGTTTTAACTCCTCTGCACTCCGTTTTCCCAGCGTGAGCTGCCTGGAATGCTTTTTTGGCCGTGTGCGTTTTCCTGCCAGCTGTCAGTGCTGATTGCAAACGAGCCTCCTTTGCCTCTCTGCAGTGGTGCATGTCCCTGTCTCTCCTGCTTAGCAGCAACAAGGACTTTTTTGAGCAACCGCCTCATAATCAGATCATCTTCCTTCATCCTGGGCACCATCCAAGCCCTGCAAGTCCCCGTTGGGTGGATCTGAGTGTCCCTCCCTCCCTGGCTGCTGTGGCTGGCTGTAGCAGAGGAGTGGCTGTCCCCAGACACTCTCCCTCCCTGGCTTCTCCCTGGAGCCTGGCTCAGGAATTACACTCACTAAAGTGAGTTTCAGGTGCTTTGGGGAGGGGATCCTGCTCCTGTTTTGCTCTGTCTCCTCCCGGGACTTGGGAGTGTTTCTGCCACGCAGAGGAGGAGGAGGAGGGGGGAGTTTGTGTTCACATCTGGGCACTGCTCCCAGGCTGGTGGTGAATTTAATGCTGGTGACAAAAGGCTCAGAAATGCCCCTGGTTGGGGGCAGACCAAGGAATCCCAGAATGCCAGAACAGCTGGGGTTGGAAGGGACCTCTGGAGACCATCCAGAGCAACCCCCTGGCCAGGCAGGGTCCCCTGGAGCAGGTGACTCAGGGATGTGTCCAGGTGGGTTGGGAATGTCTCCAGAGAGGGACACTCCACACCATCCCTGGGCAGCTGTTCTGGGGCTCTGCCACCCTCAGGGAAAGAATTTCTTCCTCATGTTGAAGTGGAACTTGTTGTGTTTTAGTTTATGGCCACTGCTCCTCGTCCTGAGCAGAGTCTGGCACCATCCTCTGACACCCCTTGGAGGGATTTGATGGATGGATGGGGTCCCCTCTGAACCTCCTCTCCTGGATGGGCTGTTGGTGCCTCTGAAGCCCTTTGCTGCCAAACATTGTTATTTCCTGGGTGCATTTTACTTTGCCCTCTGTTCCCT
Organism: Phylloscopus whistleri; assembly: GCA_017589585.1. Taxonomy (NCBI): domain Eukaryota; kingdom Metazoa; phylum Chordata; class Aves; order Passeriformes; family Phylloscopidae; genus Phylloscopus; species Phylloscopus whistleri. The sequence continues at coordinate 256,183 of JADMLD010001200.1, read as the reverse complement.
TCACGTTAGAGCTAGAGAGAGGTTCATCCCTCACTGCAGAGAGGCTGTTTGATGGATGCAATCCCTTTGGGAACAAACACATCTCTGTGAGCCCGGGCATCAGCCTGAGGCTCTCTGATGGAAGGCAGGGGTGGGCTCTGTCCACTGTGCTCTCCATGTGGAAGCCAGGAGCAGGGTCAGATGGAAGATGCAGGGGTCTGCTGGGATGATAAGGCCTGGTGTTGGAGATCCAAAGGAGAGGCAGAGACCTGCCAAGCCGTGCCCTTTGTGTGGCAGGGACAGGGCAGCTGGTGGGGAGCCACCAGCGCCGAGTGACAGAGCCACCAGCTGAACCCGGCACTGCCATAAATTAAACTGAGCAATTAGCACCTCACACCGACCTACCAGCCCAGGCTGGGGCTCCACTCCCTGCCTTTGGTAGGCAAGATCAAGCTGACACGCCGTGAAATCAAACCCAGCAGAAAGGGGCACCTCTCCAACCGCTCCGGTCCCTGCTGGGGGCTGTGGCACTGCCAGCTGGGCACAGCCACAGCCACACCAGGGCATGGCCACGGGCTTGGCTGGGTGCCTGGGCTGCCCCCAGCTCCGGGGTGGGGTGAGGCACCAGCCCACAGTGACCCCGGTGGTGTTGGGATGGTCACGACACAGAGTGACACCAGAGAAGTTCAGCAGGCTCTTTATTTTGGCCCCACGCTGCCTTTTGTGCAATTTTTACAAACCTCGAGGGCAACTTTAATTGGTTAACAGCTTTCTTGTTAATTAATCTATTGGTTAGTAAAGGATATTTTATTTATCTATCAAATCTCTCTATTCTCAGATTGTTTACATATTTTCTTTATTGATTTTCATGGGACAGATCCCTTGCTGTTACAGGTGCATTTGTTTTTCACCCTCAGAACAGATTGCTGTGCTAAAGGAGCTTCTCATTCCCAAAACAGCTTCATATGGGAACTTGCAGATTGCTTGTTAGCTGCACTTAGAAGAAATGACAAGACTGGATGTGGCACTGGGTGCCATGGTTTAGTTGAGGTGTTAGAGCTGGGTTGGACTCGATGATCTTGGAGGTCTCTTCCAACCTAGAAATTCTGTGATGCTGTGATGCTGTGATTCTGTGATTCTGTAAACAGAAGCCAATTTTTTTTTGTTTACATTTAGCTACAGTTACAGACTCCAAGCTAGTTGTTTCATGCATTCACACATCATTTGATTGGTTCCCTTGCCTTGTCCACACGTCCAGCACGCGCCCTTGGGGACACCTGGTGGGTCAAAACTCCATCATCACATTGTGCCTCCTTTATCCAGGTTTTGCATTCCTGGTGTTCTATTTCTCTTTTCTCATTTTCACCCTGCCTTTCTCAGCAACCTTGATGAATTCCTGAGGGCTCTGACAGCAATAACTGCGGGTGCTTTGGCTGGGGCACAAACAATACATTGCAACAGGGGTGCCCTGGTGGCACCAAGTGCCAGAGGCTGTGGCACCCCCACCTGCTGCATGCTTGCTGTTGATGCTCTGCAGGAGTTCAGGGCCAGAATGATGCAATATTCCTTTTTCCCAGTGCCTTCTCCAGCCTGTGGGCAGCAGAGGAGATGCTGGGGAGGGCAGAGGTGGCAGTCAGCCCGCAGGTGGGGAAACACCTTAAACTACTCAGCCAATCTTCACAAAGCTGTTTATCTGGTTTTGCCCACTGGATTCCAGTCCCAGGGGTCCCTGGGGCTTGTCAACCATGAGTGCTCAGTCAGGTTTTGGGAATGGGGGTGATTTACTGGAGTTTTCTCTCTCTCAGAGGTTTGGGAGTTATTTCTAGGACTATAATTTATAAAAATTAGCAAGGGTGCATTAAAATACCCACAAGCTGTTCCAGTGGTTCCTCCCCACCAGTGGCACCAGTGTTATCCAGCAGGGAGATCCCATGGGAAGCATTAATGGCTCTCAGACAAGGTGGGGATGATCCTGAGGAACAGGGTTTGCTTTTCCCCACTCCAATCCTCAGGATTTGAAGTGCTGGGGTTAAACCTGAAGGAATTCCAAGGCGTTTTCCTTGCTCAGGGCTTCACTAAGGATGTTCATCCCTCGTGTCTGGCAGCTGGGGTCTTGCTGAACCAGAACAAATCAATCCTGAGCTCCCAAGCCCTTACAGGAAGGGATTGCTAATAATTTATGTTATCAGAACGTTCAGGGAAGGAACTTTCCCTTCGTTCTTTGCTTTCTTTTATACCCTGAGGAACAAGCTGCTTCCATAATTTATTCCAGGCGTTGCTGGAATACAAGTTATCAAGCATTTATCCCACAGCTGGGCTGTCTCTAGGAAGAGCTGTCAGTCAGGGCTCGTTAGTGGAGGAGAGAGAGAGAAAAGCAGCATTTAACCAAGGGATGGTGAAATTGGGATGAGAGCCACGGTCCTGAGCCCCCAGGGATGGCAGGGTGGGTGCCCAGGCCCTCCTCAGCAGCACAAGAACAAGAAAGGTTTGGTGTTTGGCCATCACAAAAAAGGTAACTTCCACGAGGAATTGATTTTGTTGCACTTAAACCCTTGGAAGTGCAATCCAAGGCAACACCCCCAACACATCCAACCTCTGTGTTTCTGTACAACCCAGTGAGACTCAGAAATGGCTGCAGATCGAGCCATTTATCACCTAAAATCAGATTTTTTCCTCTTGTTTTTGCTGTGCCCAACTGATTTTCTCTTCTGGCACTGGGTCCCCCATCACCTCTGCTTTGTTCTCAGCTGTTGGCTGTGCAGCCAGGGATGCTCCAGCAGGATTTGGGGATGTGCCTGTCAGCTGGCTCCTTTGATCTCTCCATTTCTCTTATTTTTAAGGATGATTTCCCACTCATCCTGACCTAACTCGTGGTGGCTTTTATGAGCCTTCAGAGGGAAAAAGTAAAACAAAGGTGGCACTTTGGCAAATGCCCCAGATGACGTTAATTAAGGTCTCCCCCTCACTGAGATGTTTTTTCCAGACACTTTAGGGCACTGGAATCCTGTAAATGAGCTTGGGTTTTGTAGGAGGAAAAGGCACCATCCCCAGCCTGGCCCAGTTTCCCCTCCTGAGCTGCTTTGTTGTGCTCCAGCTGCTGCCCCTGGGTCCTTCCTGAGATCCTGAGGGCTCCTGGCATGGATGCTGACACCACAAAGCTTTTTAGAAGCCTCAGGGCCCCCTGTGCCCTGGTTCCAGTGCTGGCACAGCCTGGCTGGGGCTGCAGAGCCGTGGGGGTGAGCAGGGAGAGGCTGCAGGATCCAGCTCTGGCTGGAGCAGGGGAAGTGCTGGATGCCCAAGCTGGGCTTTCTCAGCCTCTGCCTCAGTGACCTGCACGGTTCCAGGGGGGGTTCAGCCCCAGAGCTGCCCCCTCAGGGGCTGCTGGAGAGTCCAGAGAGCTCCCAGGGCTGGAGCCAGGCTGGGAGAGCTGGGGGTGCTCACCTGGAGAGGAGAAGCTCCAGGGAGAGCTCAGAGCCCCTGCCAGGGCCTGAAGGGCTCCAGGAGAGCTGGAGAGGGACTGGGGACAAGGGATGGAGGGACAGGACACAGGGAATGGCTCCCAGTGCCAGAGGGCAGGGCTGGATGGGAGATTGGGCAGGAATTCCCGGCTATGAGGGTGGTGATAAAAGGTGCCCAGAGAAACCCAAACCATTCTGATTTTTTTCCAGCTTTGTTTAGCCTGCAGCTGTTTTTTACCTCTCTAGACAACACCTGGGCTGTTTTGTTTTCCAAGAGTGGTGAATTCATGGGCAGAGGGAGCAGGCACAGCTCAGCCCTGCTGGGTGGTCTGTGGGATTGGGATGTGATGGAATCCCTGCAGTGGCTCTGCAGCCACGGGAGATGGTGGCTCCAGGATGTCCTGTGCAGGTTACCTGGGGGCTGACAGTGAAAATTATGTCAGAATTCATGACTTAAATGGTCAGACCCAGGGGTTTTCCTGGGAAAGGGGCTTTGTGTGTGTTGCCTGTAGCCCTGGTTGGTGCCTGAGATGTTTTGGTTCTCTGGAATTCTTTTCCCAGGGAATTTTCTGGAAACAAGAGACACATTTTTGTCACTGTAACTTTGTTCACATTCCTTTCCCTAGCAGGGACTTCTCCTTGCTGTCCCTCTGCTCTGACCAATGTGATTGCAGAGGTTTGTCTTTGTCTCACCAATCCAATTGCTCTGTGTAGGACAGGATAAAAGGGAGACACATCCCAGAAATAAAGGAGTCATTTTCAGCCTCCTGAACTCGGGGTCTGTGTGGTTGTGGGGTAGAACAGTGTCATGTTGCCAGAGTTGGAATGGGCTGGTTTCAACATCAAGCCTGCTAGGAAGAAAATTCTGGTATGAAGACATCAACCCATTGGAACATGTAGTGGAACCCATTCCTGAAATATCCCCCCTCCGCCCCCTGGGCTCCTGTGGCCAGCTCAGTTCCTTGAGGGGCTTTGGAGGAATATCTCAGGGAACAGGGCAAAAGATACCAAAAGAGGCTCTCACCCCTGGGATCAGTCCAAGGCTTTATTCTCGAAGGGTTCCAGGGCAGAGAGAGAGCACAAGGAAGAACAAGACTTTATCTGGTCTCTGCTCAGGAGAGAGAGCTGGACCTGAGCCAACAGAGTCAAGATAGGAAGGAAAGGTCAAACTGCATGGTTACAGGCTTCAGGGGGTTCTGGGGGAAAACCATTCCCCAGAGGAACACAACACATTCCCTCCTGCTTTCTCCTTGAATTTAAAACCAGACCAAGAGGGGCAGGAAGGCCCCTTCCTCTCAGCTTGTCCCAGGGCAGGGCCCTGCCTGGTGCCCCCACAAACCCCTCCTGGCTCCCTGCAGTGACTGTGCTGTGGGGAGCATGGTGCAGGGTGCGTGTCCAGGGTTATCTCCTCCCCGTGCTCTCCCCACGCTGCACAGGTCTGTAAGTGAGCAATTAGGCCGTGAGGATGGAGGGAAGGCAGCAGCAGATGAAATCATTGGCCTGGGTGCAGAAGATGGAATTAGAAGGCTCTGCATGGGCTGGGTCTTGGTTTAAATTGCCTCCCGTTGCTCGTGCTCCAACTGCATCCATGGAGCTGATGTCATGGGAATTTTAAGGTCGTGAAAATGTGGGAACAGGTGTCCTATGGAATGAATACTCGGCTCCTCAGGTCCTGGCTGGCTTTTGCCTGCTGCCATCCAAGAGCCCAGCAGGTTTTTTTCCTGATCTCCAGCACCTCCTGCTGATGGAGTCTGGCCCTTTCCGCCCAGCGATGCTGAGCCTGCTCCTCCCTGGGCCAGCTCAGCCAGGGAGTCCAGGACAGGGATTTGTGCTGGGAGTGCTCCCTGCCCTGCCACGGCCACAGCCTGCACAGCTCGGGGTCCCATTGGACAGCTCTGCTTTGCCTTGGCTTGGTTTTCCTGGTGGCTGTTCACTGCTGATTCTTGCCACCAGGCTGCTGCCCAGAAACTGCAGAAAAATGGGTCCCGTTGGGAGGAAAGTGAGGAAAAAGGGCTCCTGTCATCAAAAAACTCAGGAGAAAGGGCTCCTCTTACCAAGAAACTCAGGAGAAAGGGCTCCTGTTATCAAGAAACTGAGGAAAAAGGGCTCCTGTTATAAAAACACTGAGCAAAAAGGGCCTTTGGTGTAAAAAAAAAACTGAGGAAAAGGGGCTCCAGTTATCAAGAAATGAGGGAAATGGGCTTCTGTTATAAAAACACTGAGCAAAAAGGGCTCCTGGTGTCAAGAAATTGAGCAAAAGGGGCTCCTCCAAGTATTAAGAAATGGAGGGGAAAGGGCTGTTGTTATCAAAAAATTGAGCAAAAAGGGCTCTTGTAAGCAAGAAAATGGGGGGGAAAGAGCTCCTGTTGTCAAAAAATGGGAAAAAAGGGCTCCTGTTGTCAGGAAACTGAGGAAAAAGGGCCAAATTCTCGTGGTCACTGAGTGGTGCAGTGGATGGAGGGCTGGTGGGAGGGTTTTGGGTTGGCTTGTGCCAGGATCAGAGTTGTTGAGGTTGGAAAAGCCCTCCAGGATCATTAATTCCCACCTTTGGATGAGCACAGCCCAAAGAAAGGATGTTTTTGCTGAAGCATCCCCGGAAAGTGCTGCAGGAATTGATGAGGGTGGCTGTGCAGTGCTCTCTGTGGGGCAGGGTTGGTGGCTCAGTGAAGTCTCATATTGTCACCTGTGGACACTGGGACAAGATTTCTTCCCTTGCTGTGCCCTAAACCAGGGAATCCATTTCATTTTCTGTGCAGATCATCCCATTTGTAAGACTCCTTCTGCTCTGGGGACTGGATTTCACAGAGTGTCAGACTCACACCCTGCTCTCTGCAGGATCTCCTCCAAGAGGGTGCTCTGAACAAAAATTAATTTTGCACACAGACAAGAAACTATGGTGTTGGGAAGCACCAGACATCAAACTGAGGGATTTGTGGGTTTATTATAGGAAGTTCTGGCAGGTAATTTCCAGCATAACTAAGGGATTCAGTTCCCTCTCTCTGTCTCCCTTTGGGCTGTGCTTTCCTGGGGCACGGGGTGCAGCTCTTTAGTGGCCTGGTGATGTCCAGTGACCTCATGAACAGGCAGAGATTGGGGATTTTCCTGCAGCAGCCCTGGAATTTGTGGGAATTAATTCCTTCCAGTGAACACAATCCACAATGTGATCACAGGTGTGTCACACAGGACACAAAGAAACGACACTCACACACTGAGATGTCCCAGGCAGAAAAGGGGCAGTTTATTTACAGACTTCAACATTTATAGAATTCCAGCAGTGCCCATGGACTGGAGGATGAAAATCTTCCTCTTCAACCACACTGGGCAACCCAACAGTCCATCAGCAGTCTCCTCCTTGTGAGAAGAATGTAAACATGGTTAGACAGTTACAATAACAAGAAAGTTGTTTAAGTAAAACGGTGTCTGACTCCATTGCAAAAGGTAAACACAGAAGGCTGAAATAGAACTTTAGAAAAACTTCTGAAAGAGACAGAGGAGAACAGCAAAAACCCAGACAGCACAGGTACAGAGTTTAAAGCAGCTCCAGTATTTGCTGCTTTTACACCACACTTACCCAGGCTTTGGGAAGAGGAATTTGCATTTAATCTGAGCCTTTTTTTCCCTGTTTCCCTCCAGGATTCTGGCGACTGCTGGGACTGACTTTGACCTGCGGACCCTGCGCGCTGTCCGGGTGCTGCGGCCGCTGAAGCTCGTGTCAGGAATCCCAAGTGAGTGCGGTGACAGCGCCGTGTCACAGCCCAAGGGCTCGGGGGATTGGGGGTCTTTCTGCTTTTCTGAGCAGTATTTCCTCACCCTGCCTCTCTGGGGTGGGTGGCTGCTGCCCTTGGCAGGGTTTGGTTGTCTCTGGTCCCGTTTTGTGCTCCCAGATCTGCAGGTGAGGGGCAGGGGTTTGTCCAAGGACCCCTTTGTCTTTGGGGTGAATGAATTCTCTGGGGTGTGAAGGCTTGAGAGCTGAATTTTGCAGCTTTCAGGCTTTTCAGCTTGGATCTCCTGGTGGTTTTGATCAGCTGAGCATCCTGTGCTGGGGATTTTAACAAAGAGGAGAAAATAAAGGGAAAGAGCAGGTGGGATCCAGCCTTGCCTACTCAATTTGTGTATTTCCTGTGTGAACCTGAAGGGTCTGAATGCTCCAGTGAGGAGCTGCATCGTGCCCTGAAACCATCCCAGTGCCTTTTCAATTGTCACAGCCACAGCTGCTCTGCCTGCAGCAGGGGCCACTTCCAGGAGCTCTTCCATTCCTGCATGAGGAACAGAGAGGTTTGTGCCCTCCAGGAAGAGCTGCTGGAAGGAGCTGCAGCACCCTGGGATGCTCTGAATTCACCTGGGGGCAATGGCAGCACCAGAAATCCCTGAAATCAGGATCCACTCATGGGCAGGGCTGCAGTGTGAACTCCCACCCAGGACAGGTCCTTGGAAAGGTGGCATCTGTTAGCAGGGTGTCCAACAAGGAGATGCTGCTGGCTGTCACTTCCTGGACCTTCTGCCTGTGTGAGGTGTGGCAGTGACAGCCTGAGGATGCCACAAAGGTGAGGTGGCCCCTCAGAGCTGTCCCTGCCCTGCTGTGGGACACGTGTTCCCACCTGGGGCTGTGTCCTGGACCAGCACAACCTTTCCCCACGATAACTGCTCTCAGGTTTTTGGTGATGTGGTGAAAGTGGATTATTTTATAGTTTTGGGTTTTTTTCCCCTGTAGTAAATGTATAACCTTGAGGTGCAGCCACCCACAAACAAGGAATTCTTCCCTTTTATACTCTGGGTATTTCTCCTGTCAAAGAGACCTTGGTGCTTTTTTAAATGTCTGTGCCCATCTCAATCTCCCTGGTGCTGTGCAGATGTCCAAGGCAAAAAGGGGCAGTTTATTTACAGACCTCAACATTTATAGAATTCCAGCAGTGACATGGATTGGAGGATGAAAATTGTCCTCTCCAACCACACTGGGCAACCCAACAGTCCATCAGCAGTCTCCTCTTTATGAGAAGAATGCAAACATGAAAGGACAGTTACAACATTAGGTTGTTTATGTGAAAATCCATGAGAGACTCCATTACAAAAAGTAAACAATCAGAAGGCTGAAGGAACTTCAGAAAAACTTTAGAAAAAACAGAGAAGAATGGAGAAGAACAGGGCAACACTGTACAAGGTGGCAAGACCAGGATGATTCTTCATCCCCCACCCCTCAGGAGAGGCCACCAAGGCAGCTGTGCCCATCCCTGCAGGGTTTTGTGGTTTTGCAGCCACCTCCATCTCAGGCCTTATCTCCCCTGGCTTTAACTGAAAATGAGTTTCAGGGCTGGTGAAAAAGCTGTGGGTGGCCAGCCCTGGGTTTGTTTCTGCAGAGCAGGGTGTGACAGGGACAGCAGCCAGGCTCTTCTGGGTGTTGGGGGGAGAGGCAGCCCGAGCAGCCCAGGCTCCCTGGCACAGGGGATCACATCCATCCACGGGGTTCTGCTTCCCTCCTCCTCTTTCAAACTCAGTGACAATATCAGGTGCTGGGAATTCTCTCTTTGCCCTCAGTGAGTTCCTCAGGACAGGTTTTCACTGCAGTCCAGATCCTGCCTGATCTCTCCAAGTACCACCACAATCTTCTTCCCAAGAAACACTTTAGCCTCTGTGTCTGTGTACAGACACAAATTGGAGTTTATTTTGGCAAATATCTGTAAGAGACCCTGGTGCAGCCAAATAATTGTGTTAGCTGAGGTTTAATCTCCTGCTATGGTCTCACTTCCATTCCAGTACAGCTGGATAATAACAGAAATAATAATTTAGCACCAATTTCTTCATTACCACTGAGTCCAGCCACGGTGTGGATTTGCTGGGATAGAGCTGACACTCCCAGCACGCCTGTGGAGAAGAGGGAATAAACTTTTCTTCCCCCTGCTCTACACCAGGCTGGCTTGCTTGGCCCTTGGGTGTCCTGGGTAGAGCCCAAAGCTGCACCACAGTTGCCCAAGGAGCTGGTTCAGCTCCAGGCTGAGTCTCGGGACTCCAGCACCTTCAGAGAAAATCCTTTAACTGGAGCTTAACAAACCACTGGGTCTGTCACCTGAAGAAAAGACACCAGAAAAGGACAACCCCCAGCTGGCTCTCCTGCTCTCATGGCAGGAAATTGTTCTATAGCACCCTGGGAGTGCTTGGTATTGCCAATCCTAAACTGTCCCTTGGACAGCCCCTCTCTCCCACCTTCTCTGCACTCCTGTCCTCCTTCCCTCCCTGAGGTGTTTCTGTGTCCCCACAGGCCTGCAGGTTGTCCTCAAGTCCATCATGAAGGCCATGGTGCCCTTGCTGCAGATCGGGCTGCTCCTCTTCTTCGCCATCGTGATGTTTGCCATCATCGGGCTGGAGTTCTACATGGGCAAGTTCCACAAAACCTGCTTTTCCAACGAGACAGGTGAGCCCTGCCCTTTGGGCCTTTCTCCCCTGCTTCTGTGCTGCTTTTCCTTTTGCCTCGTCCACATTCCTTTCATTCCCTCTTTCCCCACATATTCTGAGAGTTGACAGAATTTTGTGCCCACCCTGCGTGGACTGGGACAGATTCTCCTCTCTCTGATGCCACTGGGCTGCTCCCAGTCTGCCCAAGAGTGAGATGGAAGTTCTTGGGGCCTCCTGTCCCAAATGAATTTGTTCAGAGCTGTAGGAACAGGGTGGGACGGCGATGGGAGATCTCTGGAGCCAGGGCTGCTCTTGGAGCAGGGGTTCATTGCACAGGGCCTGGGGGAAGGGGCCCTGCTGGGAGCTGCAGCTGCAGCTCAGGGCAGAGAGAGAGAAGAGCAAGAGAGCCAAGTCAGAGAGCTGAAGAGAAGTAAGAGAGCAAAGTTCCCGTTACAATCCATTAAATCTTCTCCTACACTGAACACTCTAACTGACACCAACCAATCCAGTACAAGACACAAATCCTACAGCATTTACATACAGCCCATAAGAATCATTACATGACCACACTGTGTTATATTTTAAACCCTAAAAATGACTCTTTGGACCCCTCCTGCCAAGCTGGTGGGGTCTGCTCTGACCCTTGGGCTCTTGGTGAGGAGAAGGGCATTGTTTAATCCAAAGGGGATTAATTACCTTCAGCAGCCACACTGTTGTTCTCCAGCTGTCCAGTAACTGAGGCTTTAGACATTGAAACTTGCTTTCAATTCTATTTCACTGACAGGTTTCATATTCTCAAAACCCAAGCAGTCATATTGATAAGGCTTTCCTTTTTCATCTTCCCCAACACAGAGCAGAAGCACAGAACCAAATTCCTGTTGTTTCATATTAATTAATGGCTGAGTTTCCTGGGAAGGTTTCTGGGGAAACTTTTGTTTGGAACAGTAAAATGTTCAAAAGTCTGAGAGCCATCAAAAAATAAAAGGATAATAGATGGGAGGCAAGGAGTCCTTTGATGGAAAAAGGATAAAAATGACCTTCAGAGAAGGGAAATTGGGCACTGAAGGGTAAACGATGTGTCTGCCCGTGACTGAGTGATAAACCCCAGAAGATGGAGGTGGAGAAGGATGATCCCAGAGATTCTTGGCTGGGAACAGCTGTGTCAAATCATGGAATCATGGAAAGGTTTGGGCTGAGATGGACCTTAAAGATCATCTCGTTCCACCTCATTCCTTTATAGTGATGTTAATCTGTGTTTGTTATCTGGTAACACACATTAAAACGTTGTTCTGCTCTCCAAACCATTGCATTTCAAGGTGCAATTGACTTTCCTTAAAACACAGCCTTGTATGTTCAGTCATTATCACTAATAGGTCTTAATATTGATTTATCTCCATGCAAACCAAAGGAAATAAAACAAGATCCCTGCCAAATCTCTGGGCATCCTTCACAGTGCTTTGTGCTGGGAACAGCTGAACACGCTCAGTGTGCAGAGAGAGTTGCAAAGGGAATTCCTGCTCGTGTTCCTGTGGAATGCTGGAAAAACTCAATGCAGGGTGGTGAAGGAGAGTTGGGGGTTGTGACTTGTGAGGAAATCCTGGCGATTCCTGGAGGAAATGAGGTTTTGGATTGGATTTGTAGGAGGGAAAAGTCTCTTTGTCGTGGTGCAGCCCCTGCAAGGGGCTGTGGCAGGGGTGACAGGGGGACAGGGACAGCAGGGACATGATGGGTGTGGGGGAAGCAGCAGGGGCTGTGCTGAGGTGGTGAGGAGGATGAAATCATGAGCAGCTTGGGTCTTTCCAGGAGCATTTTCAGGTCTGTTGGGCTGCAAACAAGGCGGGGGATGTTTGTGCCTCCTCTGTGTGCAGGAGGCAGCTGCAGGCAGAGCCCGAGGCTCTCCCTCACGGCTGACACCTGCTGAGGGAGGATTTCCTTCCCTGCCCAGAACAAGGCAAACATCACCCCCAAAGCCTGTGTGCTCCCTGCAGACTCATCTCTGCCATCAGTGGTGACCAGGAGATTCTGTACCAGCTTTGGGTGCGGGAAAAACCCTTTTTTCTGACTCAGAGATGGGGCTCCTGAGAGGCATTTTAAAGATTTTTATTCCATTTTCAGTCTCATGAGAAGGGTGAGACAATACAGATGTTACAATTCACACCATCACAACCAGAAGCCAAATTATTTCCTAATTTACAATCCATTATAAGCGGTTTTTGGCCTATCAGCTTTTTGCCACACCATGCTGCTAATGCTTCTAAACTGATCATCTATTAAAATACCCCACATGGGTCTTGCTACAATGCACCTTTCACAGTTCTATTTCTCCAAAATATCAGGTCTATTTGCAAGATCATCATTTGGAATTTGTTTCCAGTTCCATTTCTCTCTCAGCAATGTCTGTCCTATCCCATGGCATTTCTCAGTCAGCATTTTTTATCTCAGAGTTTGCACACAGAGGCACAAGGCTGTGTGAGCCCTCTGCCAGTGTAGCAGTGTGTAGCCCTGGTTGGTGCCTGAGATGTTTTGGTTCTCTGGAATTCTTTTCCCAGGGAATTCTCTGCAAACCAGAGACACGTTTTTGTCACTGTAACTTTGTTCACATTCCTTTCCCTAGGAGGGACTTCTCCTTGCTGTCCCTCTGCTCTGACCAATGTGATTGCAGAGGTTTGTCTTTGTCTCACCAATCCCATTGCTCTGTGTAGGACAGGATAAAAGGGAGACACATCCCAGAAATAAAGGAGTCATTTCCAGCCTTCTGAACTCGGGGTCTGTGTTGTTGTGCTGTACAGCAGCATCAGCAGTGTGTTTTTTAGATGTTTTTTTAGGTGGAGCTGCTACCCATATCCCAGTGAGCATCTCCTGTGGAAAAACCACTTGGGAAGGGTCCAGGCAAAGCAGCCAGGCCCACACATCTCACACACCATGGCTGGCTCAGCAGAGAGGGGCAGGAAGGGCCTTTGTAGGATCAGCTCCAGCCAGGTTTGTTCCTACACGCCAAAGGGAAATCAGGAGCAGAGATCTGTGCTGTGCACAGGCCTGAACAGGGGTCAGGAACCAATGGTCTGAGGGCACAGAGGGGTACAAGGGGCAGGCAAAGGTCAGAGACCTGTAGGGAAAATGGGGCTGGCCAGCAGGGCTACCACACCCACTGGGGAAACAGGGAAAGGAGAAACCACAGGAATTAGGGGCATCAGGGGAGAATGAGACCAGGGTGGGTTACACAGGGTCACAAGGCCCCATGGGGGAGGGCTTTTCTCTCAGCTTGGGTGGAAACTCTGGCAGTTCTTTCCATGGCAGGACCCTGGGAATGCCCCTGAGGGGTTCCAGGGATCCACATGTCAGGCTTTGAGAATCCTCTACAAATCCATTGCCCACGTTTGGGGAGGCAAGGAGAGGTTTTTGTCACGGGCAGTGTCACCTTGCTGCCTGGGTGGGTTCCAGGCTGGAGCTGCTGCCCGTGCTGCCTCCCAGCAGCTGTGCCTCAGCTCCCCAGGCCCTCAGCAGGCAGGGGAAGGTGCCTATGTGACAATGACACAGACTCCAACTCAGAAGGCTGACAATGACTCTGTTTATTTTGGTTATTTCTTCCCTTTTATGCTGTTCTACAGAGAACAACCCAATTGGTGAAAGAAAGACAAACTTCTTCAATCACATTGGTCAAGTCAGAGGGACATCAAGAAGAAGTCCCTCCTAGGGAAAGGAATGCAAACAAAGGTTACAGTTAGGAAAACGTGGCTCTTGTTGACAGAAAACTCTCTGGGAAAAGAGTTTCAGGAAAACCAAAACATCTCAGGCACCAACCAGGGGTACACCTGAGCCTGCTCACTCTCTGAGCTGGCTCTGGGTGGGTCCCGGGGATCCCTCCCAGCTGCTGGGCGGGAAATGGTGTTTCTGGAAAGGAGGTGGGGTGAGGTTTCCCGGCACTGCATCCCCTGGGAGCAGAGCAGCAGGGCAAGCCACAAAGCTTTTTAGAACCTAAGTGCTGCTCATCCCCACAGAGGTGCATTAAGGAGCCCGGGCAGAGACCACGGGCTCCAAACCGGCCCGAGGGTGGAAATGTGAGCTCATTAAATCAAGAGATGCCGCTGGCAGGGGGTCGGAAATGGGAGGGGGGAAAGCTGCTCGTGCTCCTTTCTGTTCCAAATCCCCAAAGTGAGCAAACCCCTGGGGTTTTTCCTGGAATCAGGAGCCAGAGGTACCAACTGTGCACCATGAGGGGACCAAGTAGAGGTGTCAACAGCTGCTCAGCCAGTAGCCTGGGCAGGTCAGTGCTGAACTGCAGCACAGAGGGGTGCTGGGCACCGAAATATGGCCAAAGGGTTATTCAAGGCCTTTCCCCTTCAGCCTGACTGTTCTGAGCTGGAAGCATCATTATTTTAATGAAAAATGGGTAAAACTCAATGGCAGTGCGTGCTCCAGTCTTGCTTCCCTCTCCCTGCACCCTCCTTGCTCTCCTGTTCTGCTGACACAGGATTCTATTTAAGCACCTGACCCAGCCCAAATGCCCCAAAGCTGCTCCAGGACAGAAGGGCACCACATTTATTTCCCATTTTTCCTTGAGGTTCCCCCTTTCTCTGTCTTCTCCAGCCATGAGGAGTAAGGGCCAGTTCTGGTCACTGTTATAGAAAGGAAAAGATCCCCCACCCAGCCCTTTGTGGTAGATGTGCTCTGCATTTTCAGAGAATTCCCTGGCAGCAAAAGGCCAAACCCAGCTGAAACTGGATCCCCTTTCAATGCACACTCACAAACGGTCAGCAGGAGCCAGCTTTGGCATTTTCTTCTCTCACCAAGCCCTTGTGGGAGCCTGTGGTGACCCATCTGGGAGCTGGAGGTTTGCCCTGCACCGAGCTGTTGAGTCAACAGGAGAGTGCCCCATATCTATTTATCTGTATCTACACACACTTACACCCTGCTCCACGGTGGCAGCTTTGCTTTCCTCCTGCAGGCTTTGCTCTGTGGAGAGATTATTCCCAATTCTTGTTAGGGCTGCTCCTGCTTTTCCCCCTGGTGGATTTGGGTTTTGTGCCATTTGCTGCTCCATCACGTGTCCCTCCAAAAACCCTTTCATGCTTCCCCCATCCCAGCTCTTTAAACAGGGACGTTGCTTGGGATGTTTGCTCACCCTGAAAACCCAGCAGTGCAGCTTTCCAACCTGCAAAGCTTCCCAGCTGAGCCTGGAAGGTGCTGGGCACCTTCCTGGTGACAGATTTATCCTTCTCTGGGTCTGCAGTGAAACTCAGCAGGGAAGCACTGTCCCACGTGGATCCTTTCCCTCCTTTTGGAGCAAAATGTGGGCTCTGTGGAGGAGCTGGAGTCCCTGCAGTGCTGCCTTGGGGTGACACCTCACACAGCTGTGCCCAAACATCTGTACATGGGCAGTTTTGGGGCAGTCCACACCCCCAAACTGGCACTACTGCAGAAACTGCCCTTTTGCTTTAATGTTATAGAGCAAACATTTAGCCCTTTGAGGGTGTTTGAAGTGAGTGCCATTCCCAAAACTCTGCTTTTACCACACTGTTGGTTTTATTTTTTGTGGTGTTGCTTTATTTTGGGTTTTTGGGATTTTTTTTGTGTGTGTGTGTGTTTTTCCATGCTGCTCTTAGACAGTTTCCAGGCCTCTCAGATGTACTGAGCTGTCACAATTCGACACAAAGAAATGACACCCACACACTGAGATGTCCAAGGCAGAAAAGAGGCAGTTTATTTACAGACTTCAACATTTATAGAATTCCAGCAGTGACCATGGATTGGAGGAAGAAAATCTTCCTCTCCAACCACACTGGGCAGCCCAACAGTCCATCAGCAGCCTCCTCCCTATGAGAAGAGTGTAAACATGGTTAGACAGTTACAATAACAAGAAAGTTGTTTATGTAAAATGGTGTCTGACTCCATTGCAAAAGTTAAACACAGAAGGCTGAAATAGAACTTTAGAAAAACTTCTTAAAGAGACAGAGGAGAAGAGAAAAAACCCAGACAACACTGAGCTGTCACGAGGCAGAAATGATTTGCAGTTTGGAAGTCTCTTCTCCAGGGTAACAAGTGGCAGGGCAAGAGGAAAAGGGGAGGTTTGATGGAGATGAGGGGAAATTTCCTCGCCAGAGGGGTGGTCAGACATTGGAAGGGGCTGTCCATGGTGGAGTCCCCAGGCCTGGAAGTGCTCACAAACGTGTGGATGTGGCACTGGGGGATGTGGGTTAGTGGTGCTGGTTGATGGTTGCACTTGATGATCTTTGAGGTCGTTTCCAACCTAAACAATTCCATGACATGAGAGGGGAAGCTACGAATTTTGGGCACTTGAGGGATGGCTCTGCTCCACCCTGCACTGATCCATGTCTCACAGCCCAGCAGTGTGGGAATGATTACAGGGGCACAGTGGCTTTTCCATGTCCATAGCGGCACAAAGAAACCCAAAATGTCAATTGAATCCTTGCAGGGGTGCCAGGAGGTGCCAGACAGGAACTTCCCAGGATGGTTTCAATCAGAAACTTTTCAGGATGGTTACAAGCAGGAACTTCTCACCATGGTTTCAGTCAGAAATTTCTCAGGATGGTTCCAACAAGCATGAACTTTTCAGGATGGTTCCAACAAACAGGAACTTCTCAGGATGGTTCCAAGCAGGAACTTTTCAGGATGGTTCCAGTCAGGAACTTATCAGGATGGTTCCAATCATGAATTTTTCAGGGTGGCTTCAATCAGGAACTTTTCAGGATGGTTTCAATCAGGAACTTCTCAGGATGGTTCCAATCATGAATTTTTCAGGATGGTTCCAATCAGGAACTTTTCAGGATGGTTCCAGTCAGTACCTTCTCTTCTCTCTCTGCAGGTGAGGAGGTGGGGGATTTTCCCTGTGGAGAGGAGCCTCCTGCCAGGCAGTGTGAGAGCGGGACCACGTGCAGGGAGTACTGGCAGGGCCCCAACTACGGCATCACCAACTTTGACAACATCCTCTTCGCCGTGCTCACCGTCTTCCAGTGCATCACCATGGAGGGCTGGACCGACATCCTCTACAACGTGAGTCCTCTGCTGGGCCTGGGGGGTGCTGCTGGGCAAAAGATGGTTCTGGAAGAAAAAAAAGTCATTTTGTTAGTGTGGTTTTTACCTCCTGAACCCCTGGTTTTCCGGAGGATGGCTCCTGTTTTGCTGAGGGTGTGTTTCTGGTTGGATCTGTGGTGTTTTGGGGCTGCAGAGTTGCTCAGCTGCAATGGGATGTGTGGTGGCAGTGGGGTGGTGGCAGTGCAGGAGCTGGGGTCACCCCAAGGTGCTCCTGTGGGTGAGTAGGAGCAGGTTCTCACTATGCCCCCCAGAAAACCCAAATTGTACAAAATTGGGTGGCAAACCCAGCAGCTCCTGAGTATTTTGTACCTGTGGGTTCCTCTCCTTTATGGGTGTAACCCTCGTTGATCAAACTCGTAACACTGAGCTCCAGTGCTGGGTCTGGTCACTCCAGTCCAGTTTTACAAAGCCCTGTCACTCACCTTCACCCCTGGCATGACCCTGTGAGCTGCAGAGAGGATGCACCAGGCTGAATTTCCCTGCCCCTGCAAGGCAGGACCACGACTGGCACAGCCTCTGGGCTGGTCAGTTTTGCTCTTCCCAATTTTCAAAGAGCAGGATGGTTTCCCCCAGGAATTGCCAACGAGTAATGCTTAAATTTACTAAAACTTTTGAACAACGATATAGAATTTGGCAAGTTGCCCTATAAAATTGCAGCCTTTTACAAATGTCAGTATAACAGATTTAAACATGGCTTAATAAAAGTAATGTAATACAAATATTTAATGCTAAAATAGTAAAAAAACCCCAAAACAAAACAATTATATCTATCTGTTCAGCTGTACTGTTTTGATACGAAGTCGAATTTGAATTAGGACTTAGAACATTAAATAGGTATACTCGATAGGATACAGTCACATGTGTCTTGAGGGAAAACAATTCACAATGAAAATTGTCTTCTTAGATTTAAGAAGACAATTCCTGGCTTCCAGGCAGTGCAATGCTCTCATTTGAGGGTGCAGTTTATGTGGAAATATCCCTCAGTCAGGCATCACTGGTGCCCTCAGCCCATTTCTCTGGCTGGAGGGTTGATGCTGTGCCCAGTTTTCTTCATCACTGACTCCAGAGCCATGCTGGGCCCTTTCAATCCTTCCTGGGAAGGCTTCTGCAGCAACAGGAAAGGATTATCCACAGTGAATTGCCAGGTACAATTCTGCTGTGTTTGCAGCCAATAATTCTGATTTATTCCCTTCTCCCTCTGCTGCTCGGTTCCTCCATTTATTCCCAGTCTCTGACCACTTAAAGCCAGCTCTAGAAGATTTCCCACTGCATTTCCCCCCTCACCCTAAAGCTTCACCACACCACCAGTTTCTCCCCTTCTCATTCAGCGTTCCTGCTCCTTCCTCCTGGTGCCAAGTGTTGTAAGAAAAGCCCATTAGCATCCTGGCTGGGATTGATTAATCAATATGTGGTGTGTGAGATCATCTTCTCCCAACCTGCCTCTCATCCCACATGCAAAACCCCGAGCTTACTGTGGGGCTATTGATTTTGGGGGTTGCTTTGCAGCTGCTGCAGTTTCATTCCAGATCCCCATTAATTGGGAACAGGTGCCTGGAGCAGCTGCAGATTTGGATTTGTCGTGTCTGAGACCCCAGCTTAGGGTTTGATGCTTGGATCTGGCAGATCTGAGGGGCTCTGGATGTTCTCACTGAGGGTGAGAGGTTTGTGCTGTGCCATGGGACACTCAGCAGAAGTGATGCCAAGGGCCATCCCTGCCACCTGTCCCTGTCCCCTCCCTCTGCTGCTCTGCTTGCTGAGGACCTGGTTGTGCTTTTGCAGGTTGGAAACAGAGAAAAGCTGTGGGTGGAGAAGATCCACTCTGTGCAGCCCTCAGCCTTTTCACAGCTTCAGTCATGTGCTGTTTTC
This sequence comes from Phylloscopus whistleri, assembly GCA_017589585.1. Taxonomy (NCBI): domain Eukaryota; kingdom Metazoa; phylum Chordata; class Aves; order Passeriformes; family Phylloscopidae; genus Phylloscopus; species Phylloscopus whistleri. Next base: position 237,440 of record JADMLD010001200.1, on the reverse strand, counting down.
TGGCCACTTGTTTTTGTTGGGTTTTTTTTTTTGGTTTGGTGCCTTCTGTGCCTACTCCAAGTTCAGCAAATTGAAAAAGGAGACAAAAGCCCAGATTTTGCTGCAGCAGTGACTGGAAACCCTCTGTGGGGTGTTTGTGGATGCATTGTCAGGCTGTGCACAGGTAACAGCAGTGGAGTCAGAGAGTTATGGAATGGTCTGGGTTGGAAGGGATAATCCCATCCCACCCCTGCCATGGCAGGGACACCTCCCACTGTCCCAGGCTGCTCCCAGCTCCATCCAGCCTGGCCTTGGGCACTGCCAGGGATCCAGGGGCACCCACAGCTGCTCTGGGCACCCTGTGCCAGCTCTGCCCACCCTCCCAAGGGAGGATTTCTCCCCAGTATCCCATCTAGCTCTGCTCTCTTTCAGTTTGAAATCATTGCCCCTTGTTCTGCCACCCTGCCCATATAAAAAGCCCCTCTGCCTCCTTTTCACAAATTCCTTTAGGCCCTGGCAGGGGCTCTGAGCTCTCCCTGGAGCTTCTCCTCTCCAGGGGAGCAACCCCAGCTCTCCCAGCCTGGCCCCAGAGGGGCTCCTGGACTGCCTCCAGCAGCTCCAGGTCCTCCTGATGTTGAGGACCCCAGACCTGGACACAGAACCCCAAATGTGATCCCACAAAGACAGACCAGAGGGGGAGAATCAGCTCCCTGACCCTCCCTTATCTACTCCTCTGTGGATGGAACCCATCCATCCAGCTCCAGGCAGGTCAGAACGTGCCCAGGGATGCTGCTGGGACCAGCCTGACCCCCACTGCACCCAGACTGGGAGGAATCTGAGAAAGGTTTCCCCTTGAATCCATAGCTAGCAGAGTGAGTGAACACATGCTGAGACTTGGACAGAGGGGCAGTGTCAGAGGTAATTCCTTGCTCAGGGAGCTCTGATTCACCAACTGAGTCCTCCACTGCTGAGGAAAATGGGTTTTTGTCAGGAGGATTTTATCAGGAGAAGTTTCCCTGTCAGTCCCAGGCTCTGGACTCCTCAAGGAGAGCAGCATTCCCCTGCTGCAGGATACTCATCAGAGCTGAGCTGTGGACCTACTTTTAATCTTTTGCTTAATTAAGATTTGCAAAAGGCTGTGGGACCATGGGAGGCAGGATGTGGTCTGTGTAAACTGTGATTAAGCATTAGTGAGAAAAAAGGCTGGAGCTTTTTCTGCTGCTAACTCATGAAAGCCCAGGACTGGTGCCCCCAGCACAACCAGGACATGGAACTGTGGGAGCAGGTCCAGAGGAGGCCACAAAGTAGGGAATAGAGCACCTCCCCTGTGGACACAGAAGAGGTGTGGAGACCTCAGAGCCACCTCCAGGGCCTAGAGGGGAGCTGGAGAGGGACTGGGGACAAGGGATGGAGAGACAGGACACAGGGAATGGCTTCAGTCTGACAGAGGGTGGGGTTAGGTGGGAGATTGGGCAGGAATTGTTCCCTGGGAGGGTGGGCAGGGCTGGCACAGGGTGCCCAGAGCAGCTGTGGCTGCCCCTGGATCCCTGGCAGTGCCCAAGGCCAGGCTGGATGGGGCTGGGAGCAGCCTGGGACAGTGGGAGGTGTCCCTGCCATGGCAGGTGTGGAATGGGATCATCTTTAAGATCCCTTTTAACCCAGATCTGTGATTCTATAAAAGCTGCTGATCCCCAGGCTTAGCTGAGCCCTTCCTTCACCCCTCCCCGTGTGTGCCACCAGCACAGGCTGCCTCTGGTCGGGGTAGATTTGTCCCCCTGCTCAGACAAAGCCCTCCCTCGCTGCAGTGGAGCAGCCAGCCCTGCTGGGCTCCCTCTGCTGCCAGGCAGTCTGGGACTGAGACCCCTTGGGGGAAGGCTGAGGTTACAGCTTCCTCCTTAATGGCCCAGTTCATTTCCTGCTGGATTGATCGTCCTGCAGCAACAGGGCTTTGTTATCACTCCCCTCTTCCTGCTGGGCTGGGGCTGTGCAGGGTTTTAGTGTGGGGTGGGGTTTGCTTCACCAGTTCAGCATCAGCTGAAATCTGGGAGGCTTTGCTCTGTCCTGAGAGCAGAGAGGTGCCTGGGAAGGTTGGTCTGGCAGACTGAGGAGTTTGGTGTCAGGGGTGCTCAGGAAAGAGGGGTTGGGGTTGGGTGGCTCGGCTCAGGTCTGTCCAAAGTCAGGGGTTTGTTGTGAAGGATTATTCAGTCTTTCCCAAAGGATTGAGGTGACTTCACAGGTGGTCCAGATCTGGCTTTCTGACAGATTTAGAAAGTCAGAGCATCAAAGGCTTCAGCACAGCCTTTGCAGTTGGAAATCTGCCTTGTATATATTCACTCCTTGTCCTGTGATAAATTGAGGAATTAGGAGAGCAAGGAGAAAGCAAGTTCACAAATCTCAGCCCGTTTTTTTCCTTGCTGATCCACTGTTTATACTTCCAGAGACTTTTCCTTTTAATTGGGGCCCATGAAAGCTTTCTAGCAAGGCTTTATCTGGGAAGTGATTTATGCTGGAAGCAAAGAGGCTGAATCATCAGCAGGGTGAAATTCTTCATTTATAACCCGGGGAAAAGACCTGCCTGCCTCAGCAGCACAAAAGCATTGGAACAATGACTGCAGCCAAGCTCTTGTGGGAGCTGCAGGTTTGTCTCAGCTGTGGCTTGTTTGTGCTCAAAAGTGCCCAGGGAGCAACAGGTGATTTAGGAGATTTGGTGATGGGGAAGAACTTTTTTTCCAGCAAATGGAGCACCTCCTGCTAATTCCAAGCTTTGACATTATCTGGGAATGTACTCAAACAGAGTAACCCAACTGTTTTCCTTGGGGAGGGAGCCCAGTGCTGTGACCAGATTTTCAATCCAACCCCGTGCAGACAGGTTAGAGACCCTTCAAGCACGGGCAGAGCATTTTCTGGACCACAAAATTAGGAAAGAATCTGCTACAGCAGCAGCTTGCTGTGGGGGGGCAATGCTGCTCAGGGGCCACGTGCCCTAGACCTGACTTTGTGCAGCTGGGACAGCCCAGTGCCAGTGATAGCATAGGGTTAAAATATTTCTAAAATCATGGGAATTGTATACAATAGACTCAGGGGGTGGAAAGAAAGGCTGGGCCTGGGTAGGCCTGGGAAAGGGAACTGGGGCTGGGTAGAGCCTGGGAATGAAGGCTGAGCTTTGTCTTGACTGGATCATGTGAAACTGCACCTGCATAACCATCATGTGATAAATGATATGATTGTTAAACGTAGTAATTGTTGGTAATTGAATATGATCATTGTTTCATCGTAATAAGAATCATGAGAAATGATATAATCATATCAAGAATCATGAGAAAGGGTGTTTGGGGGGCCTGATGAAAACTACAAGAATTCATGCTTGGATAGGATCAGTGTATACAATAGAACAGTGTGGGTTTAATAATTAATATAGAGTTATATAACAGAAATATATAGTTATAAAACATGTCCATCTCGGACCCATGTGGGAGTCAGGTTTGGGTCTGTACCCCTGATTCCCAGAGCTCTCCAACAAAAGCACCTGCAGATAATCATCCTGTGCTGATGTGTTTGAAGGCTCACACCAGGCTGGGCTGTGGCAGGAGCTGTGTCTCTCTGCAGGGTGGATGCAGCATTGATGGGGTTGGTGCAGCTGTTCTGCAGCTGGTGCTGGGGCAGTCTCTGCTCGGGGCTCTCTGGCTCCCTTGTGGGGTTCACCTGGAGCAGCCCGCTGGCCTTGGGGTGACACGGGACACCACAGCTGCTGCTGAGGTTGGGGCAGCAAGGACCCCCTTAGCTCGTGCCTGGGGTAAGAGGTAACTGGGGCTTGGATCAGCCCTCGGGGCTGTGTGTGAATTTATTCATGTGCCTGGATGTGCCAGGGGTGGCTAAATTTGTTGTCGTGCTCTGACAATAACCAGGGGCTGCTGGAGCTGGGGGATGTGGGTGCTGCTGAGGGAGAACATTTCCAGTGAGGGACTCCAAGGGCAGAGTCTGGGTGAAGAAGTCACGGTGCTGGGGTGGGAGGGAACCGTGCCATTGCCCAGCAGGAGAGGCTGTGGGGTCTGAGTCCTCCTGAGCCCTGCTTTCCCTCCAGATCTAGTTTTCAAAGCCAGGTAATTTCTGGCTCATTGTAGCTCCCCTTGTTTACGAGCCTGCTGTTTGTGAATGACAGTGATTCATCTCTTGCTAATGCGGGCTCTGCGGAGGTGGGAAAGCTTTGAAAGAGGCAATAGTACAGCTCTGGCTTCCTTTTCTGGGCAGTAATTCCCAGTTTTGCCCATGCAAGAACCTCATTGTCTATCATCAAACCCTCCACTGGTTGCCATGGGAAGCTCCCCTTTTTTTTGCAAAGTGAGAAAAGCCTGAAAACTTCTGTGCTTGCCCATGAATTCAATTAAAATAATGCTTTTGCTAGGCTGAGTCTAAGCATTCCTTACACAGAGGAGCCAGCTGGGAGCCTTCCTGAGGGAGCTGCTGTGGGTTTGCAGCTCAGAGCTTTCCCTGGGATCCTCAGTGGGTTGGGAAGGGGCTGGGGCTCCTGCAGGGCCAGCAGGGTTTGCTCTGCCCCCTTCCCTCTGTGGGGTGCAGTCCTGCCTCTGGTGGGCACCAGGAGCTTCCAATGGATTCAGAGCTGTGCTTGTGGTCCCAGAAAAGCACGGGGGAAACCTGCTCCACCTGGAGCTGTCAGGAACCCGGGTGCTGACTTTCAGTGAGCTGGGCTTTCACCTTTCCTCTTTCCTCTGCAGGAGCTCAAGGCTCCAGGCTGGGATTTGCTTTGCAAGACAGGGGCTCCTTGCAGGAGAGGAGAAATGTCAGAGTGCACCCTCGCCCTCTTCTGATCTTAATGGCAAGAGATTTTCATGTTTCTTCTGTTCCCTACTGGCAAATATTGCTGTCCAGTGGGTCTTCCAGGACTGGGCTGGGCCTAACCTAACATGCTTGTGAGTAGGGATGAACAGCTCAAACAAGATAAAAATCTGCCTTAAATTGGATCCCAACTGGAACTTTACTCTCCCTGAATTAAAATAGCTTATGATTCACTCGGTGTTTTTCACTCCTTTTTGTGTCTTTGAATTTCCTTATTCCTAAGAAGAGGCAGAAATGAAAGGCTGGGATGTAATTGTTGTTCAGTTCCCAGCCCAGCCTGGGGATGGTTGTGTTGGTGGGATGGTGTTGGGGCTGTAGGGGCAGACGAGACTCTGATGTCTCAGTTTGGAGAGGTTGGACAGTCTTTTTGAGGTGTTTTGTAGAATCCTGGGATGGTTGGGTTGGAGGGGACCTTAAAGCTCATCTCATTCCACTTCCACCCCGGGCAGGGACACCTCCCACTGCCCCAGGCTGCTCCCAGCCCTGTCCAGCCTGGCCTTGGGCACTGCCAGGGATCCAGGGGCAGCCACAGCCTCTCAGAGCCAGAGGAAGGTTTATTTATGAAGATCAAACCTGTGACTCCTGGTGTCCATCACTCACCTGTGGTGTCCATCAGTCACCACTGTGAGCTGGGGGGTCCCAGGTGATGTTCCTCAGGAGGGGGCTGGATGTGAGCAGCACTGGTCACCTGCAGCAGGAGGTGATCTCCTGAGCAGAGCCCCCAGGGAGGTGCTGTGAGGGTGCAGATTGGATGTGCTGCAGAACACAGAAGGGAAACAAGTGACACAAAGCAGATCCCCTCACCTCAGACTGGGATGGAGGTTCCTCTTTGCTCCCTGGCTTCTCGTGAGATTCCTCAGGGCCCAAGAACCTCCCCACTTCAGGCACCTCTGAGACCTGCCAGGCAGGGCTTAGGGGTGACTTAAGTGTCTTTGTGCTGGCCCTTGGCTCAGATTGTGGTGTCCTGGGGGGGCTGCACTTGGCTTTGCTCGTGGGGACTGTCCCTGCTGATTTGGTGGCTCAGTGACTGCTCCAGCAGAGCCTGTGGGACTCTGCAGGTGGCACTGGGATTGCTCTGTGTCAGTGGTGGCACTGGGATTGCTCTGTCACTGGTGGCACTGGGATTGCTCTGTGTCACTGATGGCACTGGGATTGCTCTGTGTCAGTGGTGGCACTGGGATTGCTCTGTCACTGGTGGCACTAGGATTGCTCTGTGTCACTGATGGCACTGGGATTGCTCTGTGTCACTGGGGTTGCTCTGTGTCAGTGGTGGCACCAGGATTGCTCTGTCACTGGTGGCACTGGGATTGCTCTTCTCTGCTGGTGCCACTGATGAGCAGTTGATCTGCTCTCTGTTAGAAGGGACCTGAAGCCAATCCACTGAGTCACAGACCCTCAACTGCTAAATATTGAGAGGAGTGATAAGAAATGTTGTGTTTGCAGTGGTGTCTGTGTGTCCTGGGGCTGTCAGCAGTGCTGTCTGTGTGTCCTGGGGCTGGCAGCAGCTGTGTCTGTGTGTCCTGGGGCTGGCACCAGCTGTGTCTGTGTGTCCTGGGGCTGTCACCAGTGATGTCAGTGTATCCTGGGGCTGTCACCAGCGGTGTCAATGTGTCCTGGGGCTGTCACCAGCGGTGTCTGTGTGTCCTGGGGCTGTCACCAGTGATGTCTGTGTGTCCTGGGGCTGGCACCAGTGATGTCAGTGTGTCCTGGGGCTGGTAGCAGTGGTGTCTGTGTGTCCTGGGGCTGGCAGCAGAGGTGTCTGTGTGTCCTGGGGCTGGCAGCAGTGCTGTCTGTGTGGCAGCAGTGGTGTGAGGAGGTTTAGGGTGGGTTCAGTCTCCTGTGCACAATCAGCTCTCTTTGTGAATAAACACTGAGAAGCAAAGCTGTTTAAGCAGCAGAAGTGTGAGCAGGCAGCAAAAGGAAACACTGCTGAATGGTTTTCCTTACATTAACAGGGAAATGAGCACAGGCAGAGGCTTGGCTTTGCTACTCTGGGTCCCACAGCACATTTCTGACATGGTTCCTTTGTTTCCCTGTGGTGTCCAAGGACCAAGCTTTGCTCCAGGTGACTGTGGGGTGTCAGAATCCAGGGCTGGAAAGCAGAGCAGGGGGCTGTGCCAGGCCTGGTGTTACGAGCTGCACCAGAGCAACCTGAGAAGGAGAGTGCTCTGCTTCCCCTGGGCACAGCTCAGGGTTTAGCTGGGTCTTTGGAGAGGTGGAGATCAGGGAGACACAGCTGCATCGAGTCCAGGACAGCCCAGACAACCCCAAAATCCCCCCCCTGTGCATCCCTGGGAGTGTTTTCCAAAGGCTCCTGGAGCTCTGGCAGCCTCGGGGCCGTGCCCATTCCCTGGGGAGCCTGGGCAGTGCCAGCACCCTCTGGGGGAATCCAAAACCAGAGCACATGTGGGAAGGGAGGAGCCAACAGAAGAAAAATGAATGCTGAAACATGCAATGCCCACAGGTGTGGGAAGAAATGTCCCCATGGTTTTGTCTGCAGCAGAGACAGAGATCTGTTCTGATCCCTCGGCTTCTTCGAGCGTCTCGGAGCCAAGAGCTTCCAGCATCTGCCTCACATCTGGGCCACAGATTTTGTGTAAAATCCCCTCCAGCCCTGATCTAGGGAGAGGTCACCCTTGGGACTTGATGCTCAGCAGTGCTGAACTCCTCTTGTCACTGTGCATTTGCTCCTGGGGATGCCCAGGGACGTGCTGGGGACAAGGCCAGCAGGGCACGTGTCACATGCTGGTGCCATGCACCTGTGATGGAGATGGGAGCTGAGCTGCTGAGCTGTGCCATGGTGTGATTGTGCTGCCTCTTCCTCCCTGCAGCTTCATAAAGAGGAGGAAAATCTCCCAGTGCTGTTAGTGCCCAACTGCACTCACTATTGAGTTAGGCTGATTGGGATTTGCTAATAAGAGCCAGCCACCCTCAGCGTGCACATAAATGATCATTCCCAGCCTGGAGCTGTGGGGTTAATGTTGATTTTGTTGGTTTTGTGGCTCAGGATCACCAATCATCTGCAGCAAAGCAGGGCAGTGATGGCAGAGTTTGGAGCCTGGCAGCAGCTCTGAGTGCAGGGTTGGTGTGAGAGGGAGGGAGGGGAAAACCTCTCCCGTGGGTGGTGCTTTTGTAGAGGTGACACTAAAAGGCAGGGACACACTTAGGGGTGACCAAACCCTTGCAGAAAAACCCTAAACCAGCTCAGCCAAACTACTGACTTAAGCACAAAACCACAATGAGAGCTGTGGATGTGTGAAACCAACAGAGAGAGCCCACGCGTGGCCTGTGTGTCCCCCACAACCCCCTTACACACCTCTACACAGACTTTTTGCCAGCTGAGATGTGATTTCATCTGTGTTTCCTGCTGGATTTGAGCTTCCTCCATCCCATTATGTTTGATACCACCTGTGTTTTTTTTGAATATCAGACAGGTTTATTATTATAATAGAAAAATCAAGTCTTTTAGGTCAAACTTCATTCACTTATCTGCTCACTGGTGTGTGACAGGCATCTCAGCATCTCAAATTTCAGAAATTCTTGTGTAAAACAGACTCGCCCACCACCCATGTGTGTAAAAATATCCAGATTTCTCTGTGCCTTAAACCCCTCCCTGGAGCTCTGTGTCCAAACTCTCCTGGGCAGCAGATGGGGTGGAGTTCTCAACTCCTCTTTCCCCAGGGAGAGGCCTCACTCCAGGCTTTGGAGCAACAAACCTGCTGCTAATGAGACCTGGCTGGGTGTCTGCAGTCCAGGAGTGCAATAAATGGTGTGAGCACCCACGGGTTTGTAGGAAAAAACCCCTGGTGGAGCACTGAATGAGCAGCAGGAGGTTCTGTGAGAGGAAAGCACCTGGTGGAAGGAGGAATCTGCACAGCTGCTGGATCCTGTGTGAGCTGTCAGTACAGGAATGCCACAGCAGTCCCAGTTCTACCCTGGCTGATATCCATTATTCCTGCTTTCCTCCTGGATTCCGGGGGGCTGCAGGGCCCCAAAGGGCTGAATTCCCAGCTCTTGTAAGGGATGTAGAATCTGAAGGATCCCAGAAATCTTTCTCTGGAAGGTTTGCACAAACCCTAAGATGCTGGAATAGGAAACGTGTGGGGCAAGCTTGAGGCTAAAATGGCTTTGGAATATTTAAATGCGTTTGTGCCCATGTGTTTGTTGTCTGGGTTTTCCTGTTCTCCTCTGTCTCTTTAGGAAGTTTCTCTAAAGTTCTATTTCAGCCTTCTGTGTTTACCTTTTGCAATGGAGTCAGACACGATTTTATATAAACAACTTTTCTTGTTATTGTAACCATCTAACCATGTTTGCATTCTTCTCATAAGGAGGAGACTGCTGATGGGCTGTTGGGTTGCCCAGTGTGGTTGAAGAGGAAGATTTTCTTCCTCCAATCCATGGGCACTGCTGGAATTCTATAAATGCTGAAGTTTGTAAATAAACTGCCTCTTTTCTGCCTGGGACATCTCAGCGTGTGAGTGTCATTTCCTTGTGTCCTGTGTGACACCCATGCCTGGGTCTCCATCTGGGAGCACAGCCTGGCTGACCCCGTGCCCACGGGGTTCATTCCTCTAAACCTGAGAGGATTGAGACATTTCCACCCTGCTCCAGCAAATTACCTGCTCAGAACAGCACTTGAGCAAATGTGTGAAGCTGAGCAGGAGCTGAAGCACCTCCCTGAACCTTCTGGGGTTTATTTAATGTCTCGGGGAAGATTTATTCAAAATGACTGTGGGGTGGCCACCTCCAGGTTTAATAGGAGACATCTCAGATCTACAGCAGGAGCGTGACATATATCAGACAAACTTCAAGAGTCTCTTCAAGGCAGCAATCGCTCTCTGAAAAGCAATGAAACCTCTCCAGACAGCAGAGTAATCACAGGGGCTTGCCAAAGAAAAAAAATTCCTCCAGCTGAAGAAACCCACTGGCAGCTCAACAGCGTGAAAGCACTGAGGGTAACAACAGCTCAGAACGTGCCTGACAATTGCCTTCCTGCCCAGGATGGGAAAGGCAGCTGGGTGCTTGCAGGATGTGCCAGTGCTCTGCCACCCCTGCTGCATCAGGGGCTGCAGGGACACAGAGGGACAGAAAGGCTCTGAGAAAACCACAAGTGGGGGTTTTGCTGGATTTTGCAGTTCTGACGGCAGCCCCAAACCCGTGCTCCAACAGAGGAGGCTGTGGGGGCTCTGGGAGGTTTTTGCTCTTCATTCAACAGATCTCGTGCCCTGGGTGCAGGGGGTGGGCAGGGAAGCTGCTGGGATGGGGCAGTGCTGGGTGCTGTGGGGTGAGCTGGATGCTCCACGTGGGTGCAGGGCAGCTCAGGGGATGCTGGGCTGGGGGAGCTGCACAGATGGCACTTGTCTGTGGGACATGACACAAAGAAATGACACCCACACACTGGGATGTCCAAGGCAAAAAGGGGCAGTTTATTTACAGACCTTGACATTTATAGAATTCCAGCAGTGACCATGGGTTGGAGGATGAAAATTGTCCTCTCCAACCACACTGGGCAGCCCAACAGTCCATCAGCAGTCTCCTCCTTGCGAGAAGAATGCAAACATGGTTAGATGGTTACAATAACAGAAAAGTTGTTGATGTAAAATGGTGTCTGACTCCATTGCAAAAGGTAAACACAGAAGGCTGAAATGGAACTTTAGAAAAACTCCTTAAAGAGACAGAGGAGAACAGCAAAAGCCCAGACAACACTTGTCAGGCTGGGTCTGTGCTGTGTCACCAGCAGGGATGAGGGAGGACAGCGTGCTGGGCTGGAGGTCGCCTGTGGCCAGGCTGTTGGGCTCCATGAGGGAGCTACAAAGCAGCTGTGAGCTGAAGCTGCTCAGGGGCAGAAGGTGCCATGGTTCCCTGTCTGCCACTGGTGACATCCCAGCCTCCCTGCTTCTTTTCATGGAATCCTGGCATGGTTTGGGTTGGAAGGAACCTCAAAGCTCATCCTGTCGCACCCCTGCCATGGGCAGGGACACCTCCCACTGTCCCAGGCTGCTCCAAGCCCTGTCCAGCCTGGCCTTGGGCACTGCCAGGGATCCAGGGGCAGCCACCGCCTCTCGAGCAATCTGTTGTTTTTCCTCCAAAAGATAAAGTTATTGGCATGGTAGAGCCTTTACTAGGAAATTTTTAACCCATTTTTCAATTACAGCAGCACTTTTATTCTTCCTTGTGTTTTCACTCACCACCCCTGGCAGTGCCCAAGTCCAGGTTGTGGATGGGGCTTGGAGCCCCCTGGGGTGGTGGAAGGTGCCTCTGCCCATGGCAGGGGGAGGGATGAGATGGGTTTTGAGGTCTCTTCCCAAACCAAAATATTCTCTGACTCTAAAATCCAGCAAATCCCTTGCAAGGGAGGGAAATCACCCAGGAACTGTGGGAAGCAGCTCATCCCAAACCCCCCTGGGTGTCCCTGCCCCTGCTGGGGTTGGTTTGTTTGTTAACTGGTCTGTGGCAAACCCTGTGCTGCTCACCCCTGTTCCCAGGCTGTTTCCTCCTGCTGGAACCCAGAGAGGAGCAGCTTTGAGCTGCTCTCATCATTTTTTACAGGCTTAATGAATAGACACTCTAGTAAATATTTTCACACTTCAATTTGGAATTTCACAGGCAGTCTTCATTCAGATTTGGAACAACTTGGCAAGGCTTGTAGTTAGGAAAAACCTTTATTTTTTTCTTTCCTATGGCAGAGCGTCCTTTTTATTTAAAATGTCTTCACAAAACCTTGTGAAACATCTTTAGATGGAGCCGAGAGCATCATGCCCAACTGGATTTTTTTTTGGTTCTGTTTTGTCTGAAGCAGGGAAACGGGAGGGATGAAAGACCTTTGGAATCTTGTTCTGAGTAGGGATTGCATTGACAAAGGGCTGTGGGGCCTGGGGGCTTTGCTGTGCTCTCAGTTCTGTGGGACTGAGCTCTCAGCTCCAGGATTTATCTACGAGGATATTTTTTGCTCCTAACTAAGGAAAAGCTGAACTGCTGGAGGTGTCTCATTAGGAGACAAGAATGAGCAAAACCTAACCTAAAAAACCCAATACTCTGCTCATTCCCAGTCCTCTGCTGGAGAATGCAGGTGTGTGGCAGCCCTTGGTTATGATTTTATACGATGGAATCAGGGCTTTAATTCATTCAGCCAATTTTCTGCTACTGGAAACTTCTTGGGAATCTTTGCTGGTGATGTTTAAAGGGGAAATCAGGAAGAATCTGGGGCTCCACCAGGATGATGGGGAAGCCTGTGCATTATCCTTAGGGCTGTTGCTATTTGCAGTAATTTTGGGCCTTGCCCCACAATTTCCTCTGCTCAGAGCCAGCAAATTCTGGAGCATTGGATTGCTCTGGGAATCACTCTGTGTGACTGGCTCTGGCCTGCTGACCCAGGGGCTGCAGGGCCCAGGGGTTGCTGAGTGGAAGGAAAATTTTATTCTGCATCTACTCACTAGCCCAGCAGAACTCTCTGTGGGTCTGAATGAATCCTCATCTGAAAACCTCGTGTGTCCCTGGGCAGCCAAAGTGAGCAGGGCTCTAAATCCCTGTCTGTGTTCTATACATTTGTGCTGGTTTGAAAGCAAAACCAGTGAGACTCCAAGTCAGAAGTACAATTTAATAGGAGAAGAGGAAAAAAAAAGTAAAATAAAATAAATGCAGTAATACAACCTGACACCCTGTTGGTCAGGGTGGTGGTAGCAGTCCAGATGAAGTGGTCTTGTTGAAGCAGTGATCCCACAGAAAGGTCTGGGAGCTCTTGTCCTCTGGGAATGCAGTGGGTAAAGGCCCCTGTGCTGTCCCAAATCCCAGATTATATCCAGGTGGGAATGCTTGGCTCCTCCTCCTGGGGAGAGCATCTCACAATGGGCAGGATATCATTGCACCAGTCATGCAGTGGGTCCTTGATTGCCCATTGAACAGAGAGAGCTCCTGGAGGGAGTTACCTGTGAGTCATGGGCAAGGAAAATGTTCATCCTGTCCCCAGGATCTCTCCTCCCTGCTGTTCTGCCCATCTCATTGATGGCCCAGTAACAGGAGATAGTCTGGAGGGAGGGGGCAAGGGAAACACAACCCCACCTGGTTCAACAGCTCCTGAAGATGGTGATGGAATACATATCTTGGGCACATCTTACATTGTAACCTAGGTCAACATTCATACCTGGGGATATTTCTCCCTCCTCGTGACCTTCAGAGCACGTTTGGGGACAGCTTTGGCTCTTCAGAAGCCTTTGCAGAGTGAGAAGACCATGTCCAGAGAACACTGAATTTACCCCACGTGCAGCTTGGCTCACACAGGAGTTCTCCCAGGCATTGAATTGTCACAATTAGACACAAAATAATGACACTGACACACTGAGATGTCCCAGGCAGAAAGGGGCAGTTTATTTACAGACTTTGACATTTATAGAATTCCAACAGTGACCATGGATTGGAGGATGGAAATTGTCCTCTCCAACCACACTGGGCAACCCAACAGTCCATCAATTCTCTCCTCCTCCAGAAAGGAATGCAAAACAATCACTGTTGACATGAAAAGTGCATGAGAAACCCCATTACAAATATGTAAACATCAGAAGGCTTTAGAAGAACTTTAGAAAAACAGAACAACAATGAATGATTTGTGCTTGATAAGAATTCCAAGCTCGACAGCAGAACCTGTTTTTCAAGGTGCCCACTCCAACTGCACAACCCCAAGAGCTCCAGTGTTCTTGTGCCCCTTTCCCAGAAAATTCAAGTCTTGTGTGCTCAGAGAAACCTGAAGAGGAACCTGAAGATGGGTGACTGAGGCACTTCTGGTGGGAGTCAGAACATTTGGAGTTTACCTGGATGAACTGGCTGCCCCTGGAGTGTCTCAGCTTGAGTCACGTTGTGTGAAACTGGTGGAATCACTTGGTCTCACGAGCTCTGTGTGGCTTTTGGATTTGTGGTAAAATGTGTCAAATGCATCTTCAGGGAGTCACAGAATGGTTTGTGTTGGAAGGGACCCTAAAGATCACCTCGTTCCAGCCTCCCTGCTGAGGACAGGGACAGCTTCCAGCAGAGCAGGGTGCTCCAGGCCTCATCTAACCTGGCCTTAAAGCCTCCTTATCTCCCAGATAGGTGCCCTGTGGGGCTCAGAGAGGGGCTGGGCAGGTGTTTGCTGGGGCAAAATTTCCTCTTGAGAACCCCAGCCAGAGGCCTGACCCTCCTCACCCTGGATGTACCTCACCTGTCCCCACCACGAGCAGTCTGGACCGAGTTCCCACTCGTAATTCAAGCCCACAGCTGCTTAAAAATAAAAGAAAGGGAGGAGAGGCTGCCAAATCAAAACAAAAACATTCAAAAAGAGGGAGAGTCCCTTGGCCAGCCTGTTATTTTTGACAGTGGCAGAGCTTTCCCAGCGCCAGGCAGGCTCATGAATAAAGCAGCTGAGTGAGTTCACGCTAGCTGGGGAGAGAATGAATTTTTTATCAAGAAACCCTGTTAGCATATTTATGTATTGATATATTGGTGCCATAAGCCTTTGGATCAAGGCACAAAACAGCAGTGGTTTTGCTTTTTCAGCCTCCCCAGCTCTGGAGAAGGGGAGAAACAAAGGGGAGGATTTGCTTCTATTTAAACTCGGCTGAATTAACATTAATATTGCTCGCAACAACTGCAGTTAAAACGTGTTCCTACATCTACTGCTATTGTGCAAAATTAAAATGCTGCCAGCTTTGAGGATTTTACCCTGAGTCTTCTTGTATTTGGGTTGATTTTATGCATTTGGATGCGTTCAGAGGAAAGCCCAGCTCTGCACTGGTGTATTTGAGGGAATTATATCTCCCTTCACTCTTCTCTCGCACTTTCTGAGGCCTGTCAGGGGAAATGAAAGGTGGAACATGAGAATCCTAAAGGGGGAGGTGATCTAGGTGTGTGTGAAGGTGAAAAGGAGGAGTGGAATAGCTCAGAGAGAGAGGATCTTCTCAAGAACATGGATCTGAGTGTAAATGTGCCAGGGGGTTTCAGTTCTCTCCCCAGGAGTTCAGGTTTGTCAGGGCTGGGATGTCAGGGGAGGGCAGAGGCCACTGGGGACTCTTCCTACAATTGCTGAGGGCTTCCTACACTGAGGGCTCTTCCTACAACTGCTGGCCCCATCCAAAGGGCTCCCAGGAAACCCTTCCTCTGCCATGGGATATTTCCTGGGGTCCACACCCCCCACAAAGGCACAGCTCTAACGTGCTCTGGGAGGAGATCAGATCACAGAATCCCAGAACTGGGTTGGAAAAGACCTTTGGACTTGGTATCTCCATCTATGACTGCACCTTGTCAACTAAACCATGGCCCTGAGTGTCACACCCAGTCGTGTTTTAAACACCTCCAGGGACAGTGACTCCATTCCAGTGCTCAGTCCCTCCTTCAGTGGAGAATTTTTTCCTAATTCCCAGCCTAAACTTCCCCTGAGGCAGCTTAAGGCTGTGTCTGCAGTCTCAATTTGCTGCCTGGACCTTGCACGAAGTTCAGAGGTTCCTGAAATCCTGTCCATCCCACCCCAGCCATGGGAAGCTCCAGCTGAGGGGTTTTTCCTCACAGAAGGCACAAGCAGGTGAAATGCTAAGAAATGGTGTTTGGGCTTGGCTCCCAGTCCCCTGCAGCTGTTGGGGGCTCTTCCACTTTAATGGGAACTGCAATGTGACACAAGTGAACGACACTCACACACTGGGATGTCCAAGGCAAAAAGGGGCAGTTTATTTACAGACCTCAACATTTATAGAATTCCAACAGTGACCGTGGATTGGAGGATGAAAATTGTCCTCTCCAACCACACTGGGCAACCCAATAGTCCATCAATTCTCTCCTCCTCCAGAAAGGAATGCAAAACAATCATTGTTTACATGAGAAGTGCCTGAGAAACTCCATTGCAAAAATGTAGACATTGGAAGGCTGAAATGAACTTTAGAAAAACAGAGAAAAACAGAGAAAAACAGAGAAAAGCAGAGAAAAATGGAGAAAAATAGAGGAAAAACAGAGAAAAGCAGGGCGACAGGGAACATGAAAATGTCACCTGCTCTGACCCACCCAGGTGGGAGGAAGCTCTGAACCCCAGCCCAACTCCATCTCACTGGACTCAGAGCAGGATTTGGAGCCACTGCTGATTTCCTTCAGCCCATTTCAGTTTTGTCCTTGCCCCAGAGCAGCCCAGGCTGGGCCGTGTCCCTCCCATGGGTGGCCCAGCCCCACAGTGCCCGTGGGGACGTCCCTGTGCCAACTGAATTTGGCTCTGGGGGCTCAGCAGGCAGCGTGCCCCGGCTGCAGGGCACCAGATGCTCCCTGAAATGGGCTGGAGCATCTGAGAGTCAGCGACCAGAGGGACTGGGCTGGGCTGGAGCCAAGCTGGCCCTGAGGCCGGGATGGGGAGAGAAGGGAAAGGCTTCCTGCAGATCTGTACGGAGCAGCAGGCAGGGTCAGCACCTGAGAAATGGGATTTCTCTCGCTGCTCTGCTGGGGGGTATGGGAGCAGCTCACCTCTCACCTGGCTGTGACCCACTTGCACCTCCTGGGAGGCTGGGGATGGCAGCAGAGACCTCCTCAGTGCAGGGCTCGGTGGTGTTTCTGGGTCAGAAAGGCTACGGAGGGATTAAAAGATGAGAGCCTTTTTTTAAAAAAAAAGTGTTTTTTTCTCCTTCTGCTTTCTGTTTTCATCGTAAGGCAGGCTCCATGTGCTCCTGTACATGCTTGTGATATTTTTGATTTTATTCTTAGTAATTTCTGTGTTCATTTAAATGTAAGAATGGGAGCAGATAGAAATAAATCAGCCGTAAATAGCTTGGCTAATTACCAGAAATGGTGAGGATGAGAGTTGTGAAAAATCAGACTGAGGGTAAAGAGAGTTCATCTCTCCAGGACAGCTGAGAGTTCTCAATGCAAAAGCACTTGACTAAGGGAGCATTACCCTCTAATTGCCCTGAATAAGTCAGGCTGTGCCATTGATGAGGTTCAGGGAGTAAATCTAGGTGTGCTGTGTTTTGTATTTTGATTAAAAACACGGTAAGAGCAAATGCTCTGTGCTGTTTGGCTGTATCTGTCCAGTTAAATCCCCTTTTTGACCCCCACTCAGGAAGCATTTCCGTGGCAGCCCCTGAATTGTTTGTATTTCACATTATTTCATGTGAGGGTCCTTCCCCTGCCAGAGCAGCTCCTGCTCCCTGTGATGGAGTCAGCAGTGGGATCTGGGGATGGTCTGGTGAGCCCTGAGGCTCCCTGGGGATGGGGAAAAGGAGCCAAAAGCAGGCAGAGGCCCTGGGCAGCCAGGGAAGGGATGGGGATGGGCTGGGAGGAGGGTGCTGGAGCAGGCCAGGCTTCCTTGGCCATTTCCTGGCTTTGGGATGGGGCTGGAGCAGAGCTGCTCCACCACGAGAATCCCAGATTGGTTTGGGCTGGAAGAGACTTTGAAGATCACCTCATTCCACCTCCACCATGGGCAGGGACACCTCCCAGTAGCCCAGGTTGCTCCAAGCTGGCCTTGGACACTCCCAGGGATGAGGAAGCTCCCCTTGGAGCAGCTCTGCATGCCCTGGGAAGGTGGGGGATGGCCAGGGCTGCAGGAAAGGAGATGAAAGGTGATGGGGAGGCATTGCTGGGCTCTGCAGCACAGTGCAAGCTGCAGTTGGCTGCTTTCAAGTGGATTGTTTCAGAGCATGCCTTGGAATGAATTAATCACCAGACACAGCTGGCACCTTGTTAACAGGGGAGCGGTGCCTGAACAGCTCTGTGTGCCTGAGACACAAAGTCAGGATTAATCCTGGCCCTGCTCTGCTCCTGGACCAGTCACAAAAGGCCTGGTGGTGGGGGATGCCCCGTCCTGCAGCTCGGGGCATTAATCCCCCTGCAGGACAGCAGCCTGTGGCTCTGAGCCTGGTACAGCTGCCAGGGTTCCCCCAGAGACCCCTGCACCTCCAGGTGGCCGTGCTGTCACTGCCTGGGGACACCAGCAGAGAGGGAGGAGAGAGCCCCTGGGTGCTCAAAGCCAATACAGTGATCCCTCAGGATTTCAGCTTTTATATATTTCATATATTTGTGGTAACCCTGCAATTCTTTGGTGTGTGACTCCAAACTCCACACACAGTGTGAGCTGCTGCTTCCCCACTTTGCTCAGACACAACAATTCCTCTGCAGGCCTGGGAATCAAGGACACCTCACTGCCTCAGGCCCCCAGAGATGGAAACAAAAGTGAGTTGGGGGAGCAAACTTGGGGTGAGTGACTTCATTACCTGGAGCTGTGATTGGAAGATGAACCCCCAATCTGCAAATGGACCAAACTGATCCAAGTGTGAAACCTGTGACCCATTGTCCATGTTTGGGTGCAGCCCCTGGGGGCTTCATCTGCCCAAAATGTACCTGAAGGCCCTTCCATAAATAGAACTGCTTTTTATTGTCTTAATTTTGTCTGGCCTCTGTTTTTAGGTAGCCCCAAAGTCATCAATAAGGAGTGAAGGGAGCAAGGTTGTCCTGTGACACCCAGCTGTGAGCAGGGACAGCAGCTCCAGGGTGGCTGATGGAGCAGTCACCTGGAACAGGCCAGAGAGATGCTTTTGGGCCTTCAGGAGTTGGGTAGTTGGGTATTTGAGCATTTGAGCATGCTGGGTGCATCCTGCTGCAAGTGCCAGGCCAGGGGTGGGAGCAGCTGGGGGCTGGGCAGAGCTCAGACTCTTTAGGGACAGCACTCCAGGGGCTGGAGAGTTTGTGTGGGCTTAGATGTTTGAGGTGGAGATCACTGTGGCCCTGAAAGTGCCCCTCAGATGCCTCAGTTTCCCTCTGTGCAGCTGTGGGAGCCTTGTGCTGTCACATTTAGGGGACCTGGATCTTTCCATGCCCGGGGCACTCCTGGGGCTGGGTGTGGGCACTGCTCAGGGCTGTGAAGAGCCCCGTGGCTGTTTTCAACCAGGAGGCTCAGGAGCAGTGTGAGAGGCCCCTGTGAGCCCCTCACGAATTTCTGGAAGTAATTCTGGCACACTGTGTTGAGTATTTCGTTTCTCTTGCCCTCCTGTTGCATCTCTGTGGGCACAAGTGCCACTGACAGCGAGCCAGACATTACAGCAGTGAAATGTTGTAGGAACATAAAAATTGATTTGATCTCTTGGCTCCTCCTGCTTAATGAGCGAGCCTGGAGCTCGGTGACTCTGTGGATGAAGGGCTCAGGGCAGACAGAGCTGCCTGTGAGACTCCAGGGGCTTTCCCTGGGGGAGGAGTTTGGTTTTCCTGGCAGCAAACAGGTTTTGAGTCCTTAAAGCATCTCCCTGTGGCAGAGCTGGTGCTGTGCTCTGTGCTTGGCTTTCAGCTCGCTTGGGAGCGCTGAGAAAGGTGCTGCACATCCCAAAGGGCTCTGCTTTTCCAGGAGCAGTTTGTCACTGCTTTTACCTGGTGTTTGTCTGTAGGAACAGGGATGGATGGTGATGGGAGATCTCTGGAGTCAGGGCTGCTCTTGGAGCAGGGGTTCATTGCACAGGGCCTGGGTGAAGGGGCCCTGCTGGGAGCTGCAGCTGCAGCTCGGGGCAGAGAGAGAGAAGGAGAAGAGAGCAAGAACAAGAGAGTGAAGTAAGAGCAGAGCTGAAGAGGAGGAGTAAAAGGAGTAAGAGAGGAGCTGAAGAGAAGTAAGAGAGCAAAGTTCTCGTTACAATCTCGTTAAATCTTCTTCTCTACTGAACATTCTAACTGACACCAACCAATCCAGTACAAGACACAAATCCTACAGCATTTACATACAGCCCATAAGAATCATTACATGACCATGCTGTGTTATATTTTAAACCCTAAAAACGACTCTTTGGACCCCTCCTGCCAAGCTGGTGGGGTCTGCTCTGACCCTTGGGCTCCTGGTGAGGAGAAGGGCATTGTTTAATCAAAGGGGATTAATTACCTTCAGCAGCCACACTGTTGTTCTCCAGTTGTCCAGTAACTGAGGCTTTAGACATTGAAACTTGCTTTCAATTCTATTTCACTGACAGGTTTCATATTCTCAAAACCCAAACAGTGATATTGATAAGGCTTTCCTTTTCCATCTTCCCCAACATTTGTCACCGTATCCAAAGTGGAGTTTGTCCTGGAGCCTCATGAGCGAGGCAGAGCAAACAGAGCCAGGCCCTGCCCTGCCCTGGGCAGGAGGCAATCCAGCAAATGCTCAGGGAAGGGTGGTTAATTGGTTGTATTTCAACACATTTCACTTTTATGGGCTTTGATCGTGGCATGGGATTGTGGATCTGTCGCCAGGTTTGGGCTTCAAGGGGAGAAATAAATGACAAACGATCACTTGGCAGCAGTGAACCCGCTGCACTCCCTTTGCATGTTTGTGTGGCTTTCCCTTCTCCCATCTGCTCCTTCCTCCAGCTCCTCCCCGTGGGCTCTGCAGCCCCCCTTGCCTGGCTGACAGCATTCCCAGCCTCACAGAGCCGTGGAATATCTTCAGCTGGAAGGGACCCTCGAGCCCTCCCTGGATGGGATCCTCTTGCTGCAGCCAGAGGTGTTTGCTGGACAAGATGAGAGCTGAAGAACAGCCCCTGAAACCTTGGGATTGCTCTGGAAATCGCCCCAGGCACCTCCCCACACCTCCTTTTTCTCTGTTTCCAGACCAATGGTGCTGCAGGCAGCACCTGGAATTGGCTTTACTTCATCCCTCTCATCATCACTGGCTCTTCTTCCCCTCCTGTTGGGAAGGGAGCCCTGGGGATGAGTTTCCTTGTTCCCTCAGACCCATCTGCAGGGATGCAGGGCAGGAGAACAGGGCTGGAAGCAAAGAGGGAGAAGAATGGGAAGACAAAAGAGGGAATGAAGCACTGGGGTGGGATGTCAGGTGTTCCAAAGGCCTTCAAACCCCTGACTGGGCAGCTCAGAGCTTTCCCTGCAGTTCTGCTCCCGTTTTCCCAGCCTGTTTCTCCTCAGATCCGTTCGTCCCTCACGTGCTGGTCCTGCCTGGAGCAGGGGGCTTTGTGGTGAGGTTGGTGGGTGCCCATTCCTCTCCCCTGAGCCACTGAGTGGCTGACACAGACGTTCCTGATGGCGTTTGCTGTTTGGAGAGATGCTTGTCTGTGTTTGATCCCGGTGCCTGCTCCTGGAGGAAGGATTTGTGCAGACATTCACCCTGCTAACAAACCCAGGAGTATTTACTCGTGTCAGTGCTACAAATGTCATCACCTGTGAGAAATGCTCTGGCACTTTGGGGTTGGCTGTTCACTGGGTGACTTCTTGTACAGAGACTTCAGAGGTGGTACCAGGTACATGCACAGCTGAGGTGAAACACAGTGAAAGCTCTTCCTTTCCTGAGTCCTGCAAGCAAAATCATTCTTGGAAATATGATTGGGAACACTGGCCAAAAAGCACCACAGGTAATAAATTAAAGGCACCAATATCAGTTAGAATTAAAACAGTTTTTGCCAGTTGGTGTTTGAGAGCAGTTTTCTGGGGGCTCTGCCTTTGGGCAGGGAGCTGAGCTCAGGGCTCCTGTTTTTCTTTACCCTCTGCAGGAGGAGGGAGAAGGACAAGGAGAATGCAAGGGTTTATTGTGTCAGTGCTGTAAATGTTATCACCTGTCAGAAGTGCTGTGAGGGAGGTTTTGCCTGGGTGACTTCTCACACAGAGATTTTGAGGTGGCACCAAGTACACGCATGGCTGAGGTGAAACACACTGAAAGCATTTCCTTCTGTGAATCCTGCAAGCAGAATTACTCCTGGGAATATGCCTGGGACCAGTGACCAGAAAGCATCACAGACAATAAGTTAAAGCAGCAATATCAGAATTAACTCAGTTTTTGCCAGGTGGTGTGTGAGCACTCCTCTCCAGGCTCTGCCTTGGGGCAGGGAGGTGAGCTCAGGGCTCCTGTTCTTCTTTACCCTCTGCAGGAGGAGGGAGGATGAGGAGAATGTGTTTAGGTCTTTACTTTCCTTTTTGCTCCCCTTCTTCCTTTCCCTCCACCCAACATCAGAGCCTCAGATTGCTGCATTCTTCCAGCACAAGAGGGGAATTTGCATTTTCCTCAGCACTGGGATTCTGTCAATGGCCATGTGGCATTTTCCTTTTCAGCACTTCCCCAAAGAGCTCCCTCGTGGCTGATGAATGCAGAAACTTTGTCACAAACCCCCCCACCCTTCCCTCCCGTTCATCTCCCACTGCTGCCTGCTCAGGGTGGGTTTGGCTGCCAGGAGCCCGAGGTGCTGAGTGAGCAGATGTGGGATTCTGTCATTCCAGAGATCCTGGCTTTCTGGCAGACCCTTTGTCTGTGCGGGAGCAGATTCTGGGCTTGCCTGCAGCCTGGCTCTGGTGAGGGCTGTGGTTCCCTGCTGCAGTGGCTCAGTTCAGATGGAAATGAGGTGCTGATGCTGGGGGAGTTGGAGCCGAGGTGGGGAGGGAGGAGGCTGCTGTAGAGAGCCTGCACTGGCTTAGGCCACCTAAAAAAGTGTCCTGGTCCTGCAGCAGGGTCAGCCTGGAGCTGTGGAATCGTTTAGGTTGGAAAAGGCCTTTAAGGTCATTGTTGCCCCAGCACTGACCCATGTCCCCTACATGGCTTTTAAATACCTTCAGAAATGTGACTCTAACACCTCCCTGGGCAGCCCTTCCCAATGTTCAACAACACTTTCCATGGGGAAACTCCTGCTGCTGCCCACCCTGAGCCTCCCCTGGCCCAGCCTGAGGCCGTTCCCTCTCCTCCTGTCCCTGTGCCCTGGGAGCAGAGCCCGACCCCCCCGGCTGTCCCCTCCTGGCAGGAGCTGTGCAGAGCCACAGGGGCCCCCTGAGCCTCCTTTGCTCCAGGCTGAGCCCCTTCCCCAGCTCCCTCAGCCTCTCCTGGGGCTCCAGCCCCTTCCCAGCTCTGTTCCCTGCCCTGGACACGCTCCAGCCCCTCAAGGTCATCCTTGAGGAGCCCAGACCTGGATGCAGGATTTGAGATGCCCCAGCACGGGCATGGTCACTGCTCTGGTCCTGCTGGACACACCATGGCTGGCACAGCCCAGGGGCCTCTTGCCTCCCTGGGCACACCTGGGGATGTCCAGCCACTGTCACAGCACCCCCAGGGCCTTTCCCAGCTTTGCAGCCCCTCTGCCCTAGCCTGGAGCTGTGAGCCAAGGACAGGACCCTTGCTGACCCTCAGCCCTTTGGCTGTGACCCCAGGGATCCACCTTGGGCTGTGCCCTGTGCAGGGCCTGCTGCCCTCCAGCACATCCCTGTGCCACCCAGCCTGGTGTCACCGTCCCCTCACCAGGTCACTGACAGAGACAGCAGAGGGGTCTCCGCAGTGGAGCTGGGGAACAATCATGGTGTGCATGTTGGGACAGTCAGTTCCTTGGCTGGAATTTCAGCTGGTGAGCACAGCAGGGCTGACCAGGACATCACTGGTGGACACTCCTGTCACACACAACACAAAGAAATGACACCCACACACTGGGATGCCCAAGGAAAAAAGGGCAGGTTTATTTACAGACTTCAACATTTATAGAATTCCTGAACATGGATTGGAGGAAGAAAATCTTCCTCTCCAACCACACTGGGCAACCCAACAGTCCATCAGCAGTCTCCTCCTTATGAGAAGAATGTAAACATGGTTAGATGGTTACAATAACAAGGAAGTTGTTTATGTAAAATCTGCCTGACTCCATTGCAAAAGGTAAACACAGAAGGCTGAAATAGAACTTTAGAAAAACTTCTTAAAGAGACAGAGGAGAACAGCAAAAACCCAGACAGCACACTCCTGTGTTATTCCATGGGGAATCTCCTCTGCCCTGCAGCTTCTGTGTGGTGTTTTCTTTCTGAGCTGAAATAATTCTTGTCTCTCCCTTTTCCCTTCGTTTACAGACAAACGACGCTGCAGGAAATACCTGGAACTGGCTTTACTTCATCCCTCTCATCATCATTGGCTCTTTCTTCATGCTCAACTTGGTGCTGGGCGTCTTATCAGGGTAAGGCACTCATGGATTTTTGTCCCCAGCTGGACATTAGAAGGGAAGGTGTGTTGATTTTAGCACTGGGGGGGATATTACTGAGAGAGGTGGGTGCCACATCACGCTGTGTCCCCTTCCCACATATCCCACCTCTCCTCTCCTTGCAGGGGGATGTTTCTGTAGAGTCCTAGGATGGGGACAGGCTGGTGAAAACCCCTGAACTGAGATGATTCTGAATCCAGACACGAGAGTGGATTGAACTCTGTGGAATTAGATTGATTTGGGTCAGTGCAGCCAACACTTCTGTGTTGCCTTGAAAAGCCACCAGGAACCTGCTGGTGCCAATAAAATGCTGGAGTGGGACATGGAAATGTTGATAATGCATTTGGTGCAACTGTGCAGCCTGGGGAAAGGGGAAGCTCAAACTCAAGGCAATTAAAAGATGTCAGGTTTGGGATTATTTTTTTGGTGGTGTTTTTTTGTTTTCTTGCATTTGGGGTTTTTTTTGTTGGCTTGTTTTGTTTGTTTGATCTCTCCCTGCTTGAGCCAATGTCTGGATTTTGGAGACACGCTGGTTCCTTGATGTGCAAACCCCAAGGGTCAGATGGGGATTTGGTGTTTGTTGCAGCTGAATTTTGGGTTTGGACCTTTGCAGGAATCAAGGTGCCAAGTCTGAAGGTGGAACATTCCCAGCATCTGGGGAGATCTGATCTGGAATGAACACACTCCAACACTATACAGCTCTCAGACTTTGGCACCTCATTCTGCACTGAGTTTCTTCTTAGATCATGCAGGCAATTGAGATCATAGAGATGTATTAAAATCTGGATTTTTTTTATTATTTTTCTGCCTCTTGGCAGCAGGGGAAGAAAAAATGAGTTGTTGCTGCTGTGTGGTGAAAGCCCTTCAGTGCTGCACCTTTCCTCTTCCTTTCTGGAGTGACTGGAGAAAGGAAGGTGTTTTCCAAAGAACATATCAATGCTGATTTGTATTATTCTGTTATTATTTTTCCTCCCCAAAGCACAGGCTGTGGGCAGCAGTGCAGTGGTGTTTGAGGAGGGGAGGGCACTGTGGGTGAGGCTGTGTCACACCCCTCAGTGCAGGAATAATCATCCTGATCAATAACTGATAAAAGCCATTTATAACTGATCAACAACTGACCAAAGCCATTTATAACTGATCAATAACTGATAAAAGCCATTTATAACAGACCAACAACTGACCAAAGCCATTTATAACTGATCAATAACTAATAAAAGCCATTTATAACTGATCAACAACTGACCAAATCCATTTATAACTGATCAATAACTGACCAAAGCCATTTATAACTGATCAACAACTGACCAAATCCATTTATAACAGACCAACAACTGACCAAAGCCATTTATAACTGATCAATAACTGACCAAAGCCATTTTTAACTGATCAACAACTGACCAAATCCATTTATAACAGACCAACAACTGACCAAAGCCATTTATAACTGATCAATAACTGATAAAAGCCATTAATAACTGATCAACAACTGACCAAAGCCATTTATAACTGATCAATAACTGACCAAAGCCATTAATAACTGATCAACAACTGACCAAAGCCATTTATAACTGATCAACAACTGACCAAATCCATTTCTAGGGCATCCTGGTGTATCAGAGGCTTTGTCTGGTGGCTGATTTTCAGGGATTACCCCAGCAGGGCTGAGTGTGGTTCATTAGGTGCCTCATCTCCCTCGTTCCACAGTGGGATTTAAACCAACCCCAAATCCTGCAGGCTCCTGAATCAAAGGGGTTTGGTGAGCAGGAGCTGGAGACCTCTGTCTGACTCTCCTGGAAGCCTCTTGTTGCTTGGGGCAAAAAATGAATATTATATAAATGTGTATCTCCTCTTAAAAACACAGCTCTGTGCAGGATTCCCTTTGTCAGTGGTGAGGATGAGAAAATCTTCTTCACAGAGGGGAGCTCTTAATTTCTGTTTCACAGAGTGGTTTGACATCCCTGCCTGGAATAATTCCTGGGGAGAGGCTGAGGAAATAAACATCACAGCACAGGTGTGGAGCACAGGGCTCCTGGTGGGCATGGAGCTGCTGAGCAGGGAAGGAAAAAAAGGTATAAAAATGTATAAAAATCCTTCCCAGTGAGGTGGGGAAGCCCAGAGCAGCTGTGGCTGCCCCTGGATCCCTGGAAGCGTCCAAGGCTAGGCTGGATGGGGCTTGGAGCAGCCTGGGACAGTGGGAGGTGTCCCTGCTCATGGCAGGGGGTGGAACACAGTGAGCTTTGAAGTCCTTTTAAACCCAGACTATAGCTGGGTTTATATATATATATATATATATATATATATATATATATATATATATAAACTCAGGTTCTATATCCAAATGTAGATTCTATATCCATGATTCTATATCCAAATGGAGGAGTGATAAGGAGACACCAGAAAAAAGGAGAGACCCTCAGAAAGCAGAGACTGTTGTCAACGTGCTCTGCAGCCAACAGCCCAGACAGCACCGTGGAAAAAAGAAAAAACAAAAAAAAAAGAAAAGAAAAAAAAAAAGAAAAAAAAAAGAGAGGAATTTCTTTTGGAGCTGTTCTTTGCCTGGGTTCCTGCATGGAGAAAGGCATGGGGAAGTTCACTTTCATAGGACAGAGCTTCACTCAAGGACACGAAGCCATCACATCCCAGGGACAGCATCAGCCCCAGCTCCTGCAAGGGAGACTCCTGGCAACACCCCCGTAGGAAAGCACCTCACCCTGGTGGGGTGTGCACCCCACAGCAGCAGGGGTTTCCATACTGGGGAAGGATTTGGGTTTCACTCTTTGTCTCACAATGTAAAGAACCAAAGCCTTGGATGCGTTTCTTACCTTATTTGACCGTGTGCCAGCACAGAGACACCTGGTTGGATCTTTAGAGCTGCACCTCAAAGACCTGCTGCTGTTTCTGTTGGGCAGGATGCCAAGGATCCCACCTCAGTCTTTACATACTTCAAAGAGAGCACAAAGGCCCTCGTGGCATTTTTGGGCTGTTTTAGCAGGTACAAGGGTCCTCCTTGTTCCTGGCATGGCTTTTTTCCTTTGTTCTGTACAGTTTGTTATTTTCATCTTAATTTAAACATTTTTGCTTTTCAAACATCTCTGCTGAGGCTGTCTTGCTAAGATTTTTGAGCCTTTCTGGGGCTGCCAGCCAACCCCAGAGGTGACTCACCTGTGAGGGGATCATAATCCTCCAGCTCCCCATAGCTGTGTCACTTTTTTTTTTTTTTTTTGGCGGTGTTTGTTTTCTTGCATTTGTGGGTGTTTTTTGTTTTTTTTTTTTTTTTTTTTTTTTTTTTTTTTTTTTTTTGTTGGCTTGTTTTGTTTGTTTGATCTCTCCCTGCTTGAGCCAATGTCTGGATTTTGGAGACACGCTGGTCCCTTGATGTTCAAACCCCAGGGGTCGGCTGGGGATTTGGTGTTTGTTGCAGCTGAGTTTTGGGTTTGGACCTTTGCAGGAACCGAGGTGCCAAGTCTGAAGCTGGAACATTCCCAGCATCTGGGGAGATGTGGTGTCTGTGAGGTGTGTCACACCTCCCTTCCTGTTTCAATAAAACAAAGTTGACTGAGGGTTAAGGAATCCACAAACAGCCCCTGAGCGGGGTTAGCTCAGCAACTGCTCACCTGCTGCTGATTGTCATGGCCTGTGCACCTCATGGCCTTCAGTGTGGTCCTACAGGATCCCGGGGGAATGCTGTACTCTGCTCTCCCTGCCATTCCAGAGAGGGAACTAAGGCAGAACTGAGGGATGTGATGCCCCCAGGAAAGAACTGCAAAGCTGAGGTTGGGTCACGGCTTTTCTGAGCTTGTGTGGGGTCTCTATTATGTCCCTTTTCACAGAACCCCTGTTGGGATCACAGAGTATCCTGAGTGGGAAGGGACCCCCAGGGATCATCAAGTCCAAGCTGGTCAGGCTTGTTGCAGCAGCCCTCTCCTTAGAGGGTAAAAATGAGCTGAGACACAGACTCCTTGTTTATCACAGCATGAAAAGGGTCCTGGTTTATTCTTTTTTACAGCTCAGCCATCCTGACTCCAACCATTCATTGACTCTGGCTGCAGCAGCTCCTGCTATGGGTTTCACTTGCAGCCTTTGATTGCTGGTGATTTCCAGCTGAACTCTGACTGCAGGGATGGGTGTACAGACTCTGAATTCAGCTTTTACTCAGCTAGACTGTGACTGCAGGCATTGGTGTGCAGGGTGTGAGTGCAGGGATTGCTGTGCAGGGTTTGACTGCAGGGATTGGTGTGCAGACTCTGACTGCAGCTTTTACCCAGCCAGATTGTGACTGCAGGGATTGGTGTGTAGCTGTGACTGCAGGGGTGAGTGTGCAGACTGTGACTGCAGGTTCCAACCACAGGCTCTACCTGCAGCCCCAGACTGACCTCACAGCAGTGATTCTCTCTCCTCAGAATCCTCCTTCTTCATGATCCCCCTCACCAGCTCACCCACTCCCTTTTAGCACACTTATCTTTATTTGATATAGCTGTGACTATTGAGAGGGCAATTGAGAGGTGTCCTGGAGTGGTGCAGTGGTCAGAGGTGCACAAAGGAGCTGTGATTGGAGCAGCTCCTGAAATCCAGGGAGTTTGGATGGTTTTTTTATAGAATATCTGGGGCTCTCCAGAAGGACTCAGCATCCTATTTGCTCTGAAGCAGTGGTTTTTGTCCCTTGTGGGGGATTTTCCTCCCTGCTCCTCACTTTAAACTTCCCCCCTTTCCGTTTTCCCTCCCTGGTGCTTGATTCTTCCATGAACCAAGAAATCTCAGCAGCCCTGCAGAACCCAATAGAGCAGAAAAATACAGATTATTTCCTCCTGCAGGAGCTTTTGCTGAGTGCCACAGCTGATTTGTGAGCTCAGGACTGCACAGAGCCAGGAGAGCAGGAGGGGAAATTCCTCTCCCTTTGGATACCAATCACATCCAGGAGCTCACTTCCTTCTGCTTGTGAACTGTGGAATTCTGGAATTCAGAACATGGGTGTGTTCTGCCCGTCCCTGTGCTGGGAGTTGTGCTGGGGTGACTCCCCAGTCACAGACACACACAAGAAAGGGGAAAATATAAATGATAAAAATAAATAATTGAAAACCAGGTGGAATTAGGAGATTGGACACCTGCTTGGAGTTCTGCTGGCCCATCCCTCCAGCCCCTCAGGTGATGTTATCCCTGTTCCAAAAGCTGGGGCACCTTGCTTCCCAGAAACTGAGGTGGCATTTTTATAAGAGTGGAACAACTGCAGTGGTGACAATGTTCAGGAATTTGTATCCATAACATATTTCCCTTGGAACATCTTTCTGTGCTGACTGCAGTGGGGAGTTGTTTTTATCAGATCCTTTGTAAACTCTTTGTTTGCCATCTAGGTGGCAATAAAGGGGAATACAACTTTTCCACCAAGAAAAAGATTGGCTGCCTCTGGTGGCACCAGGGGATTGCTCTGACTGCAAACCACGGCAGGAAGTGCTGACCCCAGCTGGCCTCCTGCATCCCTTAATCACAGGGTCGTTTGCTGCTTGGGATGTCACAGCTTCACTTGTGACCACAAAACTCCCTGGGATGACCCCGATGAATTTTTTATTGAACTCTGCCCATGGTTTGCAGCGAGGAGGGAAAAATCCCCACGTGGAGTTGAGAAGTGCTGGCCCACAGTGGATCTTTTGCTGACTTAATTCTGGTTTCTTGCTCTGTGCCCCCAGGGGCTAAGCATCCCATCCTCAACCCCAACAACATCACCATGCTCATCATTATCTGTTGCAGAAGACATAAAGAACTCACACTCACACCTTGCGATGTCTTAGGTGGAAAAAAGATTTATTTACAGAATCAACATTTATCAAACTCTAGCAGTGATCATGGATTGGAGGAAGAAAATCTTCTTCTCCAACTACACTGGACCATGCAACAGTCCATCAACAGTCTCCTCCTTATGAAAAGAATGTAAACATCTTTAGATTTTACAATAACAAATAGCTTGTTTATACAAAAGTGTATCTAACTCTAAAACCACAGAAAGCTAAAAATAAGACTTTTACAAACTCCTTAAAGAGGACAACGGCAAAAACCCAGACAACAATTATCCTCATCCCCAACCCCATTTCCATTCCCACCTTGGCTTCCCGGTGTTCCCTCCCTCAGCAGCCACTTCACTGCTGTTTTT
Organism: Phylloscopus whistleri; assembly: GCA_017589585.1. Taxonomy (NCBI): domain Eukaryota; kingdom Metazoa; phylum Chordata; class Aves; order Passeriformes; family Phylloscopidae; genus Phylloscopus; species Phylloscopus whistleri. The sequence goes on along the minus strand of JADMLD010001200.1, from coordinate 207,560 downwards.
CTCCTGCTGCTGCTGTTCCCCTCCCAGCCCTCAGCCTCCCCTCATCCCAGCTCCCAGCCTTTTTTCCACGGGCTGCTGGGATTATGGAGTTTCCTACAGCTCGGGCATTAATTCTGCCTGGTAATGAGCTGGATGATGCCACACAATACATTGGTGAAGTGTTTTGATGCTTTGGATTACACAATGCAAAGAGGATAAACGTTATCCTGGGATGCTGGGAGGAAGATGATTGAACTTATTTCAAGGCTAAGTGCTTTTTGGCACGGATTCAGGCGGGGGGAGCGCCCAGGGTGGCGAGACAGGCGGAATTCTGGCCAGAGAGGCCACGCTCCCAGAATGATGCATGGGGATCCTGGGAGTCTGCGCCTCTCGAGTGTGAAAAATGCTGCTTGTCATGTCCTCAAATATTGATGGCGAAGCCCGAGGTATTTCCAGCCCAGGCAGTGAAGAGTGATGGTTGGTGCCAAGGTTTGCTCCTCTGGCTGGAGCGTGGAGACGCTCGGCAGGGCCTGGGCTGTGTTTTCCCCAGCACTGCTCTGTCCTGGATGTGCCATGCCTGTGTTTTATGGGATCACCTAGGGCAGGTGATGCTTTTTTTGGGCTACCTAAAAACAGAGGCCAGACAGAATTAAGATAATAAAAATCAATTTTATTTATTGAAGGGCCTTCAGGTACATTTTGGGCCGATGAAGCCCCTCAGGGGCTGCACCCAAACATGGACAATGGGTCACAGGTTTCACACTTTGATCAGTTTGGTCCATTTGCAGATTGGGGGTTCATCTTCCAATTACAGGTCCAGGTAATGAACTCATTCACCCCAAGTTTGCTGCCCCCAGCTCACTTTTGTTTCCATCTCTGGGGGCCTGAGGCAGTGAGGTGTCCTTGATTCCCAGGCCTGCAGAGGAATTGTTGTGTCTGACCAAACTGACAGCAGCTTGGTCAGCTCACACTGTGTTTGGAGTTTAGAGTTACACACCAAAGAATTGCAGGGTTAAAAATATATGGAAAATATCAAAGCTAAAATCCTGAGGCATCACAGGCACTGTGGGGAGACATTTGGGATGGGTGCAGCAGCTGCAGTGGGAGCCTGGCAGGGGACACATCTCCAGCTGTGCTGGCACCCTGCAGGGGACAAGGGGCAGGGATAAAAGGGCAGGAAAATTTGATTGAATTCTTTTTCTCACCCTTTTCTGAGCAGTCTGGAGTGTGGATGCTTCCTCCCACCAAACACCCTCCCCGTGCTGTGCTCCAGGCTCCCTGGGGGATCTCTGTGTCTCTGCTGCCCCAGGATCACCGAGGTTTTTGTGGTGCTGGAGCAGCTCCTCGGGAGGCAGCACAGCCCCATCCCCACCTCCCTGAACCCAGCTGGCTCGGGGACTTGCCCTGCTGAATTTCAGGACAAATTTTCCCATCACTGAGGACTTTTGAGATCATAAAACCTCCGCCTGCAAGACGTGCAGGGGCTGGAGGAGAGCGGGGCTGATTAATTTGTCACAATGGCAAAGTGTTCTTGTGTCCTCCTTCCCCTCATTACAGAGACAATCCTTCATTCCCCTGCACCTTTGTTCCCAGTTCACTGGTACCTGCTGCGAGCTGACTTTGCCTGGTGTTAATTATTTGCAGCAGAAGAGCTGCATCATGGAAAGAGATGAGATCCTGGCTTTCTCCTTGCTTTTACTCTGTTCCAAGGCTGTGCTTAAAAGGGAGGGGAAAGAGAGGAAAAAAGCAGAATATTTTTCCCTTTCTCTTTGCTCATCACCCTTTTTAACAAAGCCATCATTGCAAACATGAAATGAGGGAGAAATTTTTCTTTCTTGGTTTCTTGCAGGAGGGGGCAGAGAGCAGTGACTGATCTTACTGAATGTGGGTCCTTTGCTCCTTCTGTGTTTTTGGTTAGTCCAGGAGAGCTGCACTTCCTTTATTTGCCCTTCTCTTAAGCCACAATGGGAATCAAAGCCTGGGACACAAAAATGATACATAGGAGACCTAAATTTGAATTTCCTGGGGCCTCTGCTTTGTCCTGGGAGTGGAAACTTGAACAGAGCCAGAGGTTCATCCTGCAATTGCAGCAGGCTGAGGCGAGGAGATAAATGGGCTTTTGAACTCCTTTTTCTCCCTTTGTCGGTGCCTCCTTCCAGCCAGGCACTTTGCCCAGCTGTGGCACTTGCAGTTCTCAAATCAGATTAGGGGCAATCAAAGTCAAATTGGCACAAGCTGAGTGTGAAGGCAAAGGGAAGGAGGGAGGAAGATGCATTGAAGGCTTCACCTCTGTGCTGTTCCTCTTCTCTTCCCAGAAATACAGTTCATTTCCCATAGCTGGCCTGCATCTGAGGCCTCCTGTGGCTGTGGCAGTGATTAAAGTGGCTCTGGAGCCTGGCTGGGTGCTCAGAGATCATTCTCTCCGAGGTCCCTCCATCCCTTACCAGCTGCTGGAGGAGAGCTGAGTTTTCCCCTCTTTGGAGCAATGAGGAGGCAGCAGGAGCAGCTCTCCCCGTGCAGGATTGATGGAGCCAGTGCTTATTCCTCAGCCCTGGGTGTTGGGATGGGTTCAGCAGCTCTTTGGGCTCAGTCTGGACCTTTCCCAGTGGGATCCTGGCTGGCTGCAGCTCCGGGTGAAACAGAAACAAAAAATGTGTTTCTTTGGGAGCCTGAGCAGCTGATGGGACAGCCTGGGGTGTGTGAGGAGCCACAGAGCTTTGTCAGCTCAGGCCTCTGGGCTTTCCCTCTTTAATAAACTCTGACTTCTCAGCAAACTGCAGCAAAACTTATCTTAGAGGTGCCAACTGTCACCAGCACAAAGGAATTCTAAAGAATTTCTGGCTTTTCAGGGGAATCCATTGTTTGGTTTCCTCTCATTGCAGCAGTTTTCAGCGTGCTCTCCCTGTGCCTCATGGATGGGCTTCCTTTCACCTCCCTCAGGTTTTTCCCTGCCCAAATGAGGTGCATTTCCGTGCCTTCTCGTCTTGTTCCATGTGGCCCTTCCAATCAAGATGCCTTGCCTGTGTTCAGTGGTGACCTGGTCCTGATTTTTAGAACTGTTTGAAACCAGTGGTTTGACAATACACCACATCCATCTCTATTCATGTTCTCAGAGCAGTAACTCAGAGGCATCAAATTATTTTTAGGTTTGCCTGCAGATTTCTGAGGATTTTGTCTGTGGATGAGAATAATCAAAGTCAGCTCGTCCTGAACTTTTCCTGTGGTAAAGATCTGATGTTATGGGGAAGAAATCCATGTTTTTTCCTGCTGTTTTTCTCTGGGAGGGGTCAAATGACAGATGTGTATAGGCATATGAGGTAATTAAATGAATATGCAAGATTTGTGTAGATAAACAGAGAACTGGAGCTTTGTGATGTTTGCACAATCTTTGAGAGGCCCGCGTGTCCCGGCATTTTTAAATTTTTTTTAATGTTAATCTGAAGACCTGAAATTCCGAAAGTTCTTCTCAGCTGCTTTCCAGGAGTGGCTGGCAGAGTCCTTCCAAGATTTGCTGCTTTTCTCGACAGCACCTCTCAACATCCAGCTCCTGTGTAAAGTCTGAGATTTCCTGAGCTCTGAACGTGGGATCCTTCTCAATGAGGAGCTAATTACCTGCGCTGTAATTACGCGTCGCTAATCACCAGCACGATTAGCGATGACAGCGGCGCTGGCTCATCTCTCTCTGCCTCGTCCCCGCCAGTGGGGAGCGTTTCTGGCTGATTTCTGAGCAGCAAAGCTGAATTGCAGAGCTCTGAGGCTCCATCAGTCCTGCACTGCCGCTGCCCTGGGCAGGAGCAGCGTTTGGGATGCTCCATCCCAGCTCTCTGCTCTCTCACAGAAATTCAGTCACACACTCAGGGGATGAAGATTGTGGTTCGTTGATTTTTATTTTTTTCCCTCTTTGATGGGACAGCCTGGGCTGGGTGAGGAGCCACAGAGCTTTGTCAGCTCAGGTCTCTGGGCTTTCCCTCTTTAATAAACTCTGACTTCTCAGCAAACTGCAGTAAAACTGATCTTTTTATTTTTAATTTAAGGCCCGCGTGGATCAAGTAGTTGTAAGGATTTCATTAGTTCATTATGTTTACTGACCCTGGGGGTTATTGAGGAGCTGCCTCTGTCTCCTGTGTGGCTCGGGGGGCTCTGGAATTGCCCTGGGGTGGCTGTTCCAGTGCGTGTTTCACACTGAGATTGATTTCACTCCTCACCCACCAAGGTGGAGAGCAGCAACCATCCATCTCCTGGTGGCATTAAGCACAGGCCACTCTCGAGGAGAAAAATGTGACACCTCGAGCCTGACTGGATGTGGTTTCTGTGATGGATGCACTGCCTTGGAATGCTGTCTGCTCCTGCTGCCTCTGTGGAATCAGCTACACGTGCTGGGACACCTCCCACTGCCCCAAACTCCAGCCCATCCAGCCTGGCCTTGGACACTGTCAGGGATCCAGGGGCAGCCACAGCTCCACCCTCAGCCTCTCCACCCTCACAAAAAACACCATTGCACGTTCCAGACTGGCCAAAGGGTGGAAAACCAGCTCTGAAAAAAAAAAAAAATGCTGGAGGTAAAACTGGGCAGGAAACAGCAAAATTTCTGCTCAGGTTTTTCCTTTCTGGCGATTTGGGGGGTTTTTGCAAGTCAGTGGCATAAATGGGAATTATGCTGAATAAAAGAGGAAACCTATTTACTGCTCCCAGCCCTTCCCATGGGGCTCTCTGTGTTTTCATTTGGAGCTGGCAGGGAAACTTCAGTTGGAATATTTTTAGATGAAATACGGCATTTTGATATCATTTCCCCCCCTCTTTCTTTGAATGTGTTCTGAAATTTGTTGAAGAGCTCTCAAAGGGAAATTCTGGGAGTTTTCCAGTTGCAGCAAATGGGGAATATTTCAGTTCCTGAATGGTGATGGATGTAGTGGAAGAGACACACATTGTTTATTATTACATTTCATGTAGAAAACCCTCTTTTTAACAAGTCCCAGCTTCACCAAACCTCTGTCCCACCTCCTGAAATGAGGAAGAACAAGTGGAGCTCCTTTCACCAGTAAGATCCTAAATCAGGACCCTCCAGTCCTGAACCTGATCGTGCAGCAGCTCTGGAGCATTCAGGAGGAATTTAAAGGCAGAGACCCAAGGAATTGCCTCCTCCTGGGAGTCACATTCCCAACTTCTCCAGACACTCCTGGACAAGGATGTGGCCAAGCTGGAGCAGTGGCCCACAGGAACCTCAGGAGTTTCACCAGGCCCAGTGCTGGAGCTGCCCCTGGGTCAGGACAACCCCCAGGATCCATCCAGGCTGGGCTGAGCAGAGGGAGCAGCCCTGGGAGAGGGACCTGGGGCTGCTGTGGGTGAGAGCTGGACCTGCCCCAGCCCTGAACCCCCTGCCCTGGGCTGAGCCCCAGCCTGGGCAGCAGGGGAGGGGGATTCTGCCCCTCTGCCCCTGTGCTCAGGTCAGACCCCACCTGCAGAGCTGCCCCAACCCTGGGCCCAGCACAGCCAGGAGCTGGAGCTGCTGGAGAGATCCAGAGGAGGCACCAGGGGGATCAGAGGGGTGGAGCAGCTCTGCTGGGAGGAAAGGCTGGGAGAGCTGGGAGTGTTCACCTGGGGAGGAGAAGCTTTGGGGTGACCTCAGGGTGGCCTTGCAGGGCATGAGGGAGCTGCTGGAAAGATGGAGAGAGACAATTGCCAAGGGCCTGGAGTGCCAGGACAAGGGGGACTGGCTTCCCACTGCCAGAGGGCAGGGCTGGATGGGAGATTGGGCAGGAATTGTTCCCTGGCAGGGTGGGCAGGGCTGGCACAGGGTGCCCAGAGCAGCTGTGGCTGCCCCTGGATCCCTGGCAGTGCCCAAGGCCAGGCTGGACAGGGCTGGGAGCAGCCTGGGACAGTGGGAGGTGTCCCTGCCCATGGCAGGGGTGGCACTGGATGGGATTTAAGGTCCCTTCCAACCCAAACAGTTCTGGGATTCTGTGATGGCCAAAGCTGCCACTTCCAGGGAGCAGTAGGCCACAGGTTTAGCCTCTCTGGTGCCTTGGGAGAGCTGTGTTTGGCTGTACAGAAACTGCTGAAGCTTTGCAACTTCCAGCAGTTACCCCTCATTTTCTTACACTTTTGAAGTACAGACCTCCACTTGAGATTTTGCACTCTGATCCTTGTGGGTCCTTTCTGGTTTGTGGTTCTGCAGTATAAAGTTGTGATAAAAGGGACAAGTCCTGGGTAACTGTCACTGTCCTCAGGCCAGACAGGGCCTGGCAGAAGATGAAAAGCTCTGCAAGGAGAGCTCTCCCTTTGCTGCTCCTGAGGGGTGAGGGAGCAGTGCCATGGCTTATCTGCTGTCCTTCCTGCCCACGGGGGTCCTCCAGGAAACCTCCCACTGCTGTTGTCTCCTCCTCTGGGCAATCTGTGCTGACGCCAGCCTGGAAATGCGATGCACCTTGTCACCTGGTGCTGTCTGATCTCATTCCTCCTGCTCCAGACACAGACCCAGGCTGAGGGGAGGCCCCAGGCAGCAGGGGCTGAAGCAGGAATGAGAGCAGGAGGAGGGAAGAGGGGTGGCCCAGCTGACACCTGCAGGAGCTTGGATCACGCTGGGGATGTGCTGAGTGCCAAGGAGGAGCTGTCGGCTCAGAGCCCTGTTTTGACTCCAAGGATGGGGTCAGGGGCTGTCCTGGCAGGTGGGGACAGGAGAGGGGAGTCAGGAGCCTGGGATGTGCTGCCAAAATGAAGATTCCAGCTCAGCTCTCCCATCAGTGCCAGGTCCTCCCTCAGCCCCTTCTCCGTGGGTCACATTCCTGCCAAACAAAGCAGAGGTGACACCTTTGAAGGATCAGCTGCAGAGTGTGAAGGGAAGGCTGCCCCTGGCCCTTGGAGCTCCTTTCCCCCCATTCTTCCACCCTTCTCCCAGCTCCTGCTCCTTGCTGGCTTTTGATGAGCTCATGAGGGCTCAATTAGGTGGGATTTTAGTAAAAATCATTAGCTAGCTGATTAATGAATAGTTAAATGAAGGTGTGAAGGACACAGAAGAGTTAAGATGTGCTGGGGGACTGAAACCTCACGATCCCACATTTATCCACACAAAGCTCTTGTGGGAGATGCTCCAGTGTGTGCCTAAAGCAGGGATTGCAGGGGCTGGTTCAGAGCTCCATAACTGGCAGCTGGGCACCTTCATGTGTCCAGAAAATCAGAACAATTCCAGAGGTGCCAGGAATTACCTTGGGGAAGGCCCCAGGGTTGTCAGGGAGGTGGCTGTACTTTTCTCTCACCTTCATTTCAAGCTAGACCAGCAGGATGTAGCTGGGGATGATTTCTGTGGTGGTTGGATGACCTTTCCTGTCTGCCTGCCCTGTTCTAGTGATGAGACCCAGACCCTTGCTTTCCATGGGGTTTTAGCAAACAGCAGGATCATTTTTACCCTCAGCCCAGGACATCTGGGCTATTTCACCTCAACCCATCCCCACTCAGTTCTCATTTGACTTCTGCTTGTCACGATCACCAAAAACCCTGGGAAAACTTGAAGAAAGGCTGACAGGGAAGAGCAGATCCCTTTAGAAAAGTGCTGATGTCTGTGACTTAATCTTGGCTTCTAGAGGAGACTGTGCAGTGGAGAGAGCTGGAGGACAGTTTTTAGCATTGAGGACGATCATTTGTGTTTCATGACTGGCTGTGGTGCATGCACTTGGAATTTTTCAGGTCTTTTTCAGGATGAGAGAGGCAGAGAAGCAGCTGAGGAACAATTTGTTGGACAACAATTAATTCCTTGCTGTGGTTTCCACTCCCTACTCCCACTCTGGACTCCCCAGACTCCCTGAACCCCTCTGGAAGGCTGAGGGAGGGCTGTGTGCCTGCCCCTGTGGGAATCCAGGGCATTCCTTTGGATGCCCTGGACACTCAGAGACCTGAACAACAGGGTTTGAAACCAGTACAGGGGGGTTTGAAATCTGTACAGGGGGGTCTGGGATCTGCACAGGGGGGTTGGAGACCCTGGCACAGAGCCCAGGAAGGCACTGGCTTTGACTTTAGTCCATGGGAAAGACTTCCAACACTGAGAGAGGAATTACAAGCCACAAAATTTTGATGGAGAATAGTGTAGTTTGTCACATTTGGATTTCTAGAACAGGGGTGAATGGAGACAAGATGGAGGATTCTGGGCGGTGCCCTGGGGTCTTCTCCTTCTTTGTCTCCATCTTCTGCTGTGATGGGCACAAAGGAGCTTTAGAGGGACTGGGTTGGTGTAGAAGAAAGCTGTTCAGTATAGAATGTAGATATTGGTTTGCAATTGTCAATAATCAGTATGTAACTATTTGTATAAGAGAGGACGAGCCTATGTCAGAGCACGGAGTTGTCGCCTGATGCCTGCGCCTGTGAAGACCTTGATTGGGCACAGGGAAAAAGGGACAAGATAAGATATAATAAACAAGAGAAAATCCTTGAAAAAAGAACATTTGAAGACTCCGGTTCATTTCATGCATTCGGCTTGGGGTTTCAATGGGCAGAGGACACTGAACCACCCAAATCTCGGGTGAATCAGCACAAACCCGGGAACGGTCACTGCTGGAATTTGATAAACGTTGAAGTTGTAAATAAACTTCTCTTTTCTGCCTTGGACATCTCAGTGTGTGGGTGTCATTTCCTTGTGTCCTGTGCGACACCCGAGGTGCCCTGGCTGCCTGTGATGGGTTTTCCCTCTCTTCTCTGCCCACAGTGAATTTGCCAAGGAGCGCGAGCGGGTGGAGAACCGCCGGGCGTTCCTGAAGCTGCGCAGGCAGCAGCAGATCGAGCGGGAGCTCAACGGCTACCTGGAGTGGATCTTCAAAGCAGGTGAGGCTGGCACCTCCTGGGCTTGCTTGTGTTGGGGAAGATGGAAAAGGAAAGCCTTATCAATATGACTGCTTGGGTTTTGAGAATATGAAACCTGTCAGTGAAATAGAATTGAAAGCAAGTTTCAATGTCTAAAGCCTCAGTTACTGGACAGCTGGAGAACAACAGTGTGGCTGCTGAAGGTAATTAATCCCCTTTTGATTGAACAATGCCCTTCTCCTCACCAAGAGCCCAAGGGTCAGAGCAGACCCCACCAGCTTGGCAGGAGGGGTCCAAAGAGTCGTTTTTAGGGTTTAAAATATAACACAGCGTGGTCATGTAATGATTCTTATGGGCTGTGTGTAAATGCTGTAGGATTTGTATCTTGTACTGGATTGGTTGGTGTCAGTTAGAATATTCAGTAGAGAAGAAAATTTAACGTATCGTAACAGGAACCTTGCTCTTTTACTTCTCTTACTCCTCTTACTTCACTCTCTTGCTCTTCTCTCTCTCTGCCCTGAGCTGCAGCTGCAGCTCCCAGCAGGGCCCTTCACCCAGGCCCTGTGCAATAAACCCCTGCTCCAAGAGCAGCCCTGACTCCAGAGATCTCCATCACCATCTGACCCCGTTCCTACAGCTGGGGTGTGTTTTGGGGCAGTGAGGTCTGGTGATGGGCTCCAGAATTAGTCCTTGGTGTGGCCAAGCCTGGGGAGGGCCCAGCCAGCACTCGTTGGTTTTGGTGGAATTCTTCCCGAGGGTTTGCACCAAAGGTGCTGCAAAAGGTTCTCTGTTTGGTTGGAGCAAAACTAAAGGAGCTGAGCCAACTTTATTGCTGGGATCAAAGCCATTGTCCCACTACAGGGTAATACAAAAAGTGTTGGAGTGCTGCTGCACTGCTCCCCCACACCCCAGCAGCTGTTCCCTTATTAGGAAAAGAGTTTAAGCCTCACCCGTGAACTTTTAAAGAAGAAGAACCAGAAACTTCTGTGCTTCTCTCACCATAATTGGCCCAGTGCCAGGACAAAAGCATCTGTTGGACCCTTGAGCTGTTCCTCAGGAGCTGTAGCTGTTTTCTATTGTGCAGAATGCCAAAAACCCCTCCTGGATTGCTGAATGCTCAAGAGAGAGCACAGAGATTCTTGGAGCATTTTCTTTTGTTCTTTTGTTCTGTATAGTTTGTTATTTTCTTCTTCAATTAAAACCCTTTTTGCTTTTCCAAAACCCCTCTGATCAGCCGTCTCACTAATTTTTCTTAAAGCCATTTCTGAGAGGCTGCTGGCCGCCCTCAGAGCTGGGTGCACCTTGGTGGGGCCCACAACACACAGAATTGTATCAGAGTGCCCAAAGCCTGCACAGAGGGGAGCTGTTCCCTTCCACCAGCCATTTCTGATTGATTTACCCCCTGCCCCAGCTGGTTTATCAGCTGTGCTGGTTAAACCCACCCCAGTGGCATTTTTCATCAGCTACAAAGATCACTTGCTGCCCCCAGCCCACACTGACATTGCTTTATAACCACTGGAACTGAACACTGCTCTTTATTGCGAGGCGTGAGCCACTTTAGCCAGGGCCCAGACACATTAATTGAACAGGAAATAGCATTTTTATCAGACTGCAACCATTACCAATAACCTTGCTGCCTCATGGAGGAGCTGATATTTATATATTGACATAACCACAGTCAATTCTTTCATGCAGAACCAAGAGAAGGGGGGGGTAATTTCCTCCCTGCTCGCTTTTCAGCGTCTGAGCCCAGTGAAAAGGCCTTTTGAAACAATGATGGGGAGGACAAGAAGTGCTGCTTTCTCAGATGGATTCCTGGGTGCCATTTTAGACAGATCAGCTTCGTCTTTGCTTCTTTACAGCTGAAATGTAAAACAGAAATATCGGCAGTTTATGTGGTGCTTTAAACCCATTACTTCTTGCAGCACTGAGCAGGGCGACAATTGAGGGCCACTTGTGTTGTCAGACTTTTATTCACTGTGACTGTTCAGCAGCCACTCAGGCAGCCACTCTTCATTCTGTGCTTCTGGAGGAGTCAGAAAATAAAGAATTCCCTTTCCATTTAGAACTTATCTTCTCATTAGTTTGTGGCTTTTGTGCAGCCTCAAACTCAGATGAATTCCCAGGCTTGCCCAGTGGCTGGAGCAGGGTTTTCTGGGCTTCTCCCCTTCTCGTCCTGCCTTGCTTTTAAGGCTCCTGGTGATTTTTGGTCTCTAAATCCTGATCTCCACCAATAAAACAGAGCTGAGATTTCCCCTGCAGGGTTGAGGGTGGCTTTGTGTCACTCTGCCCATCACCAGCTGAACTTGTCAGAACTTGGGATGGAGGAATTATAAAATGTACAGTCAACCTCTGCTCCAGTTCCCATCCCTGGGAATTGGATTGAATTCCTGGAAACTGGAATTCCTGGCTCTTGCATTTCTTTGTTGCCAGGGCTGAATAAATGCCCCACCAATCTTGAGCAAAGCTGCTGGGAAATGCACATTTTTTAGCCTAATAACACACGATCCAGAAGGTTTTGTGGAGCAGGGAAGTGCATGCAAAAGAGCTGAATCAGGGAATGTTAAAAATACTCAGGAAAGGCATTGTTGAGAATACAATGGGAATATAAAAGAGCCTCCTAGTACAGCTGAATAATAACAGTAATTAAAATCAGCTTAGCAGTGTTAATAAAATCTTTGAATAAAAATGCAGCGTGAAGGCAAAGCAGAGCAGAGCAGAGCATCCAGGCTTTAGGAGTGAGGCACTGAGAACTGGGGCTGTGCCGTCGCCAGGGATTTCCCAGCTCTGGTTGGGGGATTTCAGCTCGGAAATGATCTGGAATTCCTTGTCCAGGATGCAGCCAGGGAGGACAGACAGCAGCGGACAGAAATCCCCTGCAGCAGCCCCAGGCAGGAGCTGTTTGCATAAAGGGAAGAGCAAAATCTCCTGGGACTCTGCTCGAATGGAACTCTGGAGGATTTGGTCTTTATTCCTGGGAATATCTAATTGCTTTTAAATCCTTCTGCCAGCCTTGACCTCGTTGACTCTTGGAGCAGAGAGTGCCACGTGTTAACACTCAGTTTGAATTTAAAAAACAAACCAACCCCACCGAGCTGTGTCCTGCCCTCACTTTAAATCCGTTGCCTTTCTGCAGCGAGAGGAAGAGTTCAGGAGTTCTTTTAATTACTTTTCTTTCTCTAATCTCCCTCTACCTTGTTTCATCTTGTTTTTTCCTGCTCCAAAGCACCCAGAACCAATCAGCCCAGTCCCCTCTCTTCCCCTGGAAGCCTCACCAGGTTTCCAATATTTCTAATATCCTCCCTGAGCATTTGGTTTTGTTCAGGTTTTTTTCCCCCCTCGTTTATTTAGGATGCAAGGCAGGAAGAGTGGAAAGCTGCATTCCAGTGCTTCATAAAACGATGTTTTAATCCTTAGGAGGTTTTTGCTGTGTAATTTTTTACATATTCTGTGTATTTGCTGGGGCTGGACAGGAGGTGCCCTTGTCCTTTGCAGGGCTCAGGTTTTTACCTCAAGGGTTGTTTTAGAGCCAAGGGAAGTGTGAGTGGCTAAAATCACTCCTTTATCTGTGCCCTGCCTCCCCACAGCCAACAACAATTCCAATTTAACATCGTGGTTACTGTTCATTGACCACCCTGAAGTGTCTTCAGTGTTTCTCATTGATGTCTGTGATGTGAATTATCACAGAATCCCAGACTGGTTTGGGGTGGAAGCCTCATCCAGCCTGGCCTTGGGCACTGCCAGGGATCCAGGGGCAGCCACAGCTGCTCTGGGCACCCTGTGCCAGCCCTGCCCACCGTCCCAGGGAACAATTCCTGCCCAATCTCCCATCAAACCTCTCCTCCTTCAGTCTGAAGGCAGTTGTGCTTTCCAGAGGAAATAAAAAGATGCATTCCATGCAAATGATTTTGCCCCTGCTTCACTGAACTCCTCAGAACTGCAGGAACTCCAAGGCTGGAATTTTTGGAGAACAGGGAACTACCAGTTCTCCACGCAGAGTAAAAGAGCTTATAAGCCCACAAATCTTCTTTTGAAGATGTTTCTCTTATCTTACAAGGACATGAATCATTTGGAAAACACTTTGCTCAGAGACTCAAAGTCCTCCTGTTCAGGGCTAATCAAGTTTCGCGTCTTTTGCATTTTAATTCTTTCCAAGTCCACCTTTTTTCTACACAAAACTGGAGTGCCAGGCTTTGGGAATGGTTTCACTTCTCTCCCCCAGCCCTCTGGAACTTCAAGGCCACCCCTTGGCACGGCAGAGCTTTCTGAGCTTCAGCTTTCAGCTTCTTTAGAGGAACAGAGCCCTGAGCCCCTGGACAGAGAGGGGAGCAGACACCTGCAGCAGTGAACCCGTGTGAGGTGCCAAGGCAGAGGAATTGCCACAAAGCAGAGCTCCCTGGGAGAGTGTGACAGCCACTTCTGAGGGCTGCATTTTCTATCAGCTCTTTCTATTTACCCAGCCAGAAATTAAATCCATTTAGTCTTTGTTTCTCCTCACCTCTGCTGCCCGAGGAGTGTGAGTTATCTCCAGTAATCTGCTGCTCCTTTGAGCCCCCAGTGTCCTCTCTCCCCTCACCAAAGAGGAGGAGAAGGGGCACCACTCTCTCTGCTGCTTTGCCTTTATTTCCAGCCCAGTCACACCCAGCACTTAATGACCAAAAATTCCTTTTGCTGCTGAGCACCCCTGACTCTGATACCCTGGCAAAGCCCCTGAGCCTTCCTTTGGAGGCTCAGAATTGCTGATCTGGTCCCACCTCTCCTCATGCAGAGGCACCGTTTTTGGGGGCTGTTCAGGTGCCCAATTATCTCCTTCCAGGCTCTGTTAGTGATGACTGAAGGCAAAGCAGCTCCTGAGGCTCTGTTCAGGATGCTGGCTGCACAAAAACCCCTCCCAGCAGTGCTCAGTGACCTGCTGAGCTCTCTTTTTAGCCTTAAAAACCTCCTGGGGTAGCTCTGGATTCCCAGAGGACACGAGGCAGACAGGAATAATTATCAAGGGCTAGAACCTGGGAACACTGCAGGGGGAGAGCTTGAGGGAATTTCAGGGGTGAAAGAGGGTTGGGTCATTTTAAAAGAACAGCAAAACTGAGCCCAGCTGTGTTTAGGGATGGAGATTTGCTTGGGCATCAATTCAGGACCCTGAATTTGGGGCAGAGGTTTGCAGAGTTATCCTTCAGGAGTGATTTGTAGGTGAGAACCCAGTAAAGCAGCAGGGAAGGGTCTCCCTGCCTGTCCCATCCCTCCCTTGTGTTTCAGGGCAGGCAGGCTGGGAACTGCCCTTCCACTCCTCCCACATTTTACCCCCAAACATCAGTACAGCTTTCCCAGGGGAGGACTCCAGAAGAAGCTTTTGTTCTGAGGTGGTGGTTGGTCAGGGAACTCTCTTGCACTGTCTGGAAAAGCCCATTCCACTCTTCTGACCTGTCTTAAGAAGACTTGAAAACCACCTGAATTGCAGGTGGGAATTGCAGGCACAGCTTGTGGGATTTTGGGAAGGGCTTTACACCTCTTAAAGTGCAGCTTTGAGCTCATCTGACCTTTTTAACCCTCTCAGCTCCCCTTTCCTTCACATCTCTTGAAGTGCATTTTGTACTTTTGTACTTCCTTCCCCTCTGCTTGGGTTTCCAGCTTTCCTCAGTCCTTGGTATTATTTTTCAGCCTTCTCAGTTTGCTGTCTTATTAAAATATCATTTGCTCTCTCTCCCAGATGATTAATAAAGAGATTATATAAGGCTTGTGTGGCTTATATAGGCTTATATAAGGCTGATCCCTCTGGAATCCTTCTAGACAGCTCTCAGCTCCACACTTTGATGTTTGGGCCTCTGGTTGGTTTGTATTTATTTTTCTGAAGTTACTCTTCCATCTAGACTGGCTTAAATGGACTTTAAAAAGCAAAATTTGGTGGGAATATGGTGTCAGATGTTTTAGTAAGAGTCCAAATCACATCGATGGAATCACAAGGGTGTGAATTTGCCATTTTTAAGAACAGAAGGAAGTGTGGAGTTTACCAGCTGCCAGCTCGATGTTTTGTTTGCTTTGGGTTGTCCTCCAGCAGATCCCCACATCAGTTTCCAGCAGCAAATTAAAACTCTGTGGCTCTGAGTGCGGTCTCAAGTGTTGGCACAGCACTGCAAACTGGGCAGGGGGGTGGCAGTGCCCTGGGAAACCTCAAGAAATTGGGTTGTCTTTCACACAGATAAAAATTATTCCGTTTTGGGAGGTTGGTTTTTAGCGTGTCCTGATTTATTTTTTTTAATTTAGGAACGTGCAAGGCTGTGTTTTGGAGATGAATTGCAGAGGGATGGAAGGGTGGTTGGTGTTGCAATCATGGTGCCAGGCAGAGCTCCCCCTAGGAAAACTTGCTGTGGGTTTTATCAGGACAAAGATTTGATGTGATGGCTCTGTGGTGACAGCGAGTCTCCTGCTGCTCCCACCCTGTGCCACCACTCTGCTCCCCGAGGCTGGATCCTGACTTTTTGGAGACAAAACAGGAGTGATGGGTGTGGAGCATCCTCCCCAAAGTGTCTCCAGTGTGGATGGGCATGAGGGACCTTCCTGGGGCCTGTGGGGATCCTGTGGTCCTGCCTGGCCCAGAGGAAGGTCCCTGGGGATGAGAGCTGGGTGGTTGTGAGGAGGGGTCTCACGGGGGACGTGATTTGATTGGAATCCTCCCCCTGTGCGAGAGGGGCACGGGCTGAGGAACACATCCCTGAGGCAGGAATTCCTCGGCAGGCTCTGTCAGGGGCGGGCTGGGTGACACGAGGGTGGGCCGGGTGACACCGGGACTGGCACTGCTGCCCCACCAGCCGCTGTCGGAGCAGGGCTGGGAGGAACACGAAGCTAACTGACCCTGGCCCCTTTTCCTTTCCCAGAGGAGGTGATGCTGGCCGAGGAGGACAAGAACGCCGAAGAGAAGTCCCCTCTGGACGGTAGGTGGCTTTGCTGGCCATTTTCCTCCTGTGCCACGGGAGAGGTTCCACCGCTGTCACTGTTCCTCCCGAGCAGGAGGATGGTCCCGCATGCACCCGGCCGCAGAGCCCCTTCTCCCGGGGCTGCCGCAGGCTGCAGGTGGCTGAGGAGCAGTTATGGGACGGCCCACACCGCCCCGGGATGGGGATGTGCCCTCGGGGTCGCTGCCCAGCCCTGCCCAGGGCGGCTGGCCGTGTGTGCGCGGGGGAGAGGCGGCCAGGAGGACGGCGAAGAGCGGATGCGCTGACCGAGAGAAGGAAGGCAGGGCTCCGAACGGATTTGGCCAAGGGACTGAGCCCCCTGTTAGCTGTAAGCAGTAAGACATAACAGGGTGTGGTGATCCTTCCTTCCGACGTGCGAGCCCAGCGTGGCAGGACGGCCGGAGGAGCCGAGCAGCGAGGCCACGGGGATGCTCCCCCTGCGCCTCCAGCCCCGACAGCAGCGCTTAGGGTGCGCCAGCCGCTCAAAGCTCAGTTAAAGATTCTTCCCTCTCCCTTTTCTGACCATCTTTCGTCCTCCCATGTCTCCTCCTTTCCCCTCCCCTCCCTCCCCCCCCTCTTTTTTTTTCTCCTCCCATTCACTGTCAGGGAGGGCCGCCTCGGAAGGGCCGATTCCTCAAGGCACGGCGCCGGCAGAGACTGGCAGCGGCAGCAGCTACAACAGTGAGTGGATTGCAAATCACCAGGGGCTTAGGTGGCACGCAGGGGCAGCTTCCCCCCGCCGCCCCCGGGCGCAGGTCACCGCCGACAGCCCCCAGGCGGTTTCGCCTGGCTCCGAGCCCTGCCGCTCTCCGGAGCATCGGGGGGATGCTCCAGCCCAGCCCGGTGACCTGCGCCGGGGAGGATTCGGGGCTGGAAGAGCTGGGGCTGCAGCAGGTCAGGGCTGAGTGAGAGGTGTGCGTGGCCAGTCCTCGTGTGCGTGCCCGGGGTGTGCGTGAGCTGGGGAAGCCTGTCCGGCACGTGGGGCCAGCCAGGGCTGTCAGGCTTCAGCTGGAATTGGTGTCTGGAGGAGCAGGCTGAGAGGCTGAGGGCTGTGAGAAACTCCAGGTGGGTGCAAGGCACGGCGAAAAGACCCAGAGATGCTCAGGCTCCTCTTATCCTAAAGCGAAAGGAGTTCCCAGCCTTGGAGCAACTGGTGTGGAGCAGCCCACGTCTGTGGTGGCAAATTCTGAGTCCCCAAAACAGAGGGCCGTGGCATCCAGGGTGCCTGGAGAGATGGCACAACCTCGCTGCCAAACAAACACACGGAGGAGTTTTCTGGGGGAGAAGATACAAAGCTGCTCAGTCCATGCCAGGGAGTGTTGGAAAATTTTAATCCCAGTGCTGGTTGTGTTCCAGTGCTGAGGATGGCCCTGGACATGCTGGAGTGTGCTGGGACAGACACAGCCTGAGGGACCTCGAATTGCTGGGACTGAGGATTCAGCCTAGAGCTGGGTGGGGCAGCAAGGAGCACAAAGGGTTCTTTGCAGAACCACGCATCCAGATCACAGGTTCAGAGCATCCTCTCCTCCCCGAGCCCCCCTCGGACCCTGGGTGACGCTCTGGGTGTTCCCCGAAGTGACTCAGACACGACCCTTAGGAGCAGGAAGCGCATCCAGGTCTGTGCCAGGGCAGGGCAGCCCGTGTAGGGTGAGGGGATGTTGTGGAGGAGCCTCCCCGGGGCAGTCTCTGCAGCGTGAGTGGCTTTGCTGTGTGTGCCCACGGACCAGTCTGTATCACCACACCGTGGGGTGTCTTACTGCTGATAGAAAGTGCTGCTTTAGTTACTGTTTGTCTCGAAGCTGTCACCAAACTGTACCAACGTGGTTTTTTTTTTTTCTGCCACTTCTCAAGGTTCTGCAGGTAGGTGGTCCTGGGAGGAGCGTCCTCAGTGCTCCTGCCTCACCTCCCGTGCTCTGGGGTGGACAGTGCAGAGCTCTGGTTCCCTGATGGAGTAAATGTAGTGATGTTTGCCCTCCTTGCTAAAGAGCTGCTTTTGGAGGGGGAAAAAAAAAAAAAAAAAAAAAAAAAAACAGAAAAAAGAAAAAAAGAAAAAAAAAGAAAAGTGTTTTCAGAGAATTCCGCCATCCCCCGAGGGCAGGGATTGCACACCGGGTGCTGCCGAGGGGCTGCTCACTGAGGCGTGGCCGCTTTCCCCAGGCAGCACTTCTGCTCCTCGAGGCACGGCTGGGTGGCAGACGGAGCTCTGCAAACGCTGACTCCCTGACGGTGCCCCTGCCATCAGCACTGATGGTTTCAGGGGTGGCAGCGCTCATCTCCCAGCCCCGGGGGGCTCAGGACGCTCCAGTGTCCCTGCCCAGCCTCTGTGCTGTGCTGAAAGGGCCCAGCAGCTGCAGTGACCCCCCCAGCCCTCCCGGCCCTGCTGCGGGAAGGGAAACGTGCACAGCCGTGCCTGGCAAACCCTCGGGAGCTGCACGGGCAAAGCAGTGAAGCACCCTGGCCCTGCAAGGTTGTGGGTTGTCCGGTTTGCTCCAGGGTACCCCGGTGGGAGAGCTTTAAGCTGGCCTTGGGAAGGAAATGCTGGTCCTGGAGAGTGAGGGGAGGGGGAGAGAGAATCCACTCTGCGTCCTGACGGGGCGTTTTCTCTTTAATTTGCACGCAGTGTTGAAAAGAGCCGCAATAAAGAAGAGCAAAAATGACCTGATTCATGCAGAAGAAGGTGAGGACCATTTCACAGACATTTGCTCCGTTGGTGAGTACTGGCTTCGCATCCCCCGAGGTTTCGATCTCCACCTGAGCCTGTCCATGCCATGTTTCCTCCTCTGGAGCGGCTCCTTTCCTCCAGAAGTTTCCTGAAGGAGAATGAATTTCCACTGCTGCTGCAGCAGCACTCGGCTCCCCAAAGCCAAAAGCTCCGTGGCTGCACCCCTGTCCCTGCGCTGCCTGGCTCAGCTCCTGCATGCTGCACCCTTGAGAGAGCCCTGCAAAGCCTTGGGACCATCCCTGCTGGGCTGCCCATCCCGGGATTCTGCTTGGAACCTGCTCATTCCTGCTACTGAACCCCAAATCTGCCACTCCACACTGCTGGAGGGAGGAGAGGAGGTGGCCACAGTCCCGTTGGCCACCAATGCCCAGCTGAGGTGTCACAGCCTTTGCTGTGCTGGGCAGTGGCCTCGGTTCTCTCGTTCTTGTCTTAGAGGAAGATCTTAAAGCAATTTTAAAGAGGAAGATCTTAAAACAATTTTAAAGAGGAAGATCTTAAAGCAGTTTTAAAGCCTGATCTGGAGATCCAGTGCAGAGCAGGGCATCCTGCACTGTGGGCCATTGCTGGGGTAAACTTAGGATCCTCAGGCTCGTTCTGCAGCTCCCAGAGCTGATTCCCTGCTGGGATCTGCCCAGGTGGGAAGGCAGAGGCAGCTCTGGGCTCCCAGGGGAGGCTCTGGGCACTCAGCACCCACCTCAGGGAGCTGCTGGAGCCAAAACCCTCTGAGCCGTGGGAGAGGCCTCTCCTGCTGCTCTGCAGTCGGGTGCCTTGCTCAGCCCCGTGCCTGTTGTTGGAGGCTGTTTTGCTGCTGAAGCAGCAGATGTTCTCATTATCTTCCAAAGAAACGTCTTGGCAGCCCGGTCCCCACGAAGCAGCAAATCCTGGATGCACAGGAGGAGCAGCACAAGCAGCACATTTGAGAATCCGTGTCCGTGGCTGCTTGCACAGCATGAGTGCCTCAATTGCCCTTTGGAGAGTTGGCACTGATGTTTTCAGGGATCACAGCTGCTGCTGGAATCTTTCTTCCCCCCCCTCTTTAAAGGAAGACACGGCTGCAGAAAGCGAGCCTGGCTTTGGCATGTTCCTGGCACCAGCACTGAGCTGCCACAGTGCCCTGGGCTGCAGGGCTTGTGGTGAAACTGCTGCCACTTCCAGGAGAGGTTTGGTGCTGAAAAAGGGCAAAAATGCAGCAGCCTGTGTGCATTTTTGGTTTGGTTTGGTGGTGGTTTTTTTCCCGGATCCCTGCATGGATAACAAGGAATGGTCATTTTTGGGAATACTTGCTCACGGTTGCAGTAATTACCAGATCTTTGCCTCCAAGCCCAAGTCCCTGCAGGCTCTGGGCAGGCAGTGCCAGGCCAACAGATCCTGGAGTTCAGCATTTCAGGTGGCAACGGGAGACGGAGCATCTGGGCTCAGGAACAATCTGAGGCAGAGCTGGGGACTGTCCCAGGAGCATATGGCAGGGAAAATAACAGCAGTGCTTTCCACCTCCTGCCAGTGCTTCACCCACTGGGGAAAAGTGGGGCTTGATTTCGATTCATGGGACGAGGCAGAAAAGGAGGGATGGATTAAGCAGCTCCTTCTGCAGGCTTGTGAAGAGGCTGAAATGCAGAGCATAAACAATCAGATCATGTGGGCAATTACACAGAAAGGATCTGTTCTGGAGAAAAGGGTTTTTTGGATGGTTTTCTGTGATGTGTTCAGATGGCAGCAGAAGGAGCGTGGAAGAACTAACAAACAATCCCTGAGTGCCACATGAAGATGCAGCTTGGGCTGGGGGAGGCTTTGCCAGGCCTCTCTCTGGCTGTTGGCTGAAAATGTTGCACTTTAATTCAAGCACAAGCACCTTGATGAGCTTTGTAACTGTAGTACAAAGCTCTGTAGTGATAAACACTTCCCAGGGTGTTCTCTGCAGTCGTTCTTAGCTTTTATTCTTTTCTTTCCACTCCCACACCCTCTGTGCCAGGGCACTGCCTTGATTCCCAGGCACCAAAGCCTGGAGAAGGGGATGTTTTCCATGTTGGAGCAGTTTAAATATCACTGCTTTGCTTTCCTGGAAGATCAGCAGAGAGGAATGAGAGAGCAGCACTGTTCCTTTGCCAGGCTGGGAGTACAGAGGGGCTCGGATATCCAAGAGCTGTGTACCTGCTAAGGAGTGCTGTGATGTGAAGCAGCCTAAATCCCAGCCTGTGGCTCTTCTTGTTGTCTTAAAGCAGAGGAGGAGCACTGTGATTTCTTCTCTTCCAAACTGCCAAAGGCAGGATTTTCAAACCAACAGAAGAACACACAGATTTTTTTCAGCAAGGAGTTTGTTCAAAGCCTGGCCAAGGCCAGCTCTGCTTTTGGAGTGCTGGTGGATGGCCAGGAATGTGAAATGGAGCAGAGAGCTCACTTTCCATGGGGGAACATGACACTTGTGTGGGGCTGTGAGGCTCGGAGAACTCACTGCTGTCACATCTGGATGCCTCATCCCTTCTCTAGCTGCTGTGGTTGATGCTGCAGGATGAGGCTGGGTGAGATCCCACCCTTTCCAAGTGTTGACATGGAGCTGATCACACTCCCAGGTTTGGCTGCTGAAGCCAGAGCTCTTTGTTCACATCACTGAGAGCCACCTGCTCCGGGACAGGAGGAGGACACCTCCTGCTCATCCTGCTGGGATGCTCCATCCCAGGGTGGGCAAGGGCAATATCTCATCACAAACCCTGGCACAGGCAGTGCCCATCCTGGCACAGTCACCATTCCCCTGCTTGCAGCAGCTGCTGTGGCTGCTGCAGAGGAGCCCCAAGGGGTCCCTGTATTTATTCCCTTTTTCCTGATTCCTCCTGCCTCAGCACCAAGTGGAGATTGCCTTTTCATCTGAGCAGTGCCTCCAGCCCAGGGGGAGAGCTGACAGCAGGAATCATTTCTTCCATCAGCTTCCCATTGTTGAAGCACTTGACTCTTAGCCAGGGCCTCGGCCTGGAGTGGAAATGGAGCTGAATGAGGCAGGATTGAGACAAATGAGTGGCTGCCCCCAAAATCTGGTGCACGGAGGCAGATTGAACCCTCTGCTGAGGAAATACCCGAGGCTGGAGAGTAAAATGAGGAGAACTCACTCAACTCCATAGTAACTGGTCCTTGGAGCAGGGAGAATAGGGGACCAGCTTTCCTACCCAGCTCCACGAGGATGTGCTCCACACCCTGGGCAGAAATCATCCTCTGTGCCTGCTGTTCTCTGTCCCTGTCAACCAGGAAAAAGGGATGAGTTTAACTGGGACAATCAGGATTGCTGCAAAGCTTTGGAAGCCTGGTTTAGATGGTGGAGCTGGGCATTGACCCATGAAGTTTTAGAATCCCAGCCTTCATCCCTCATTATAAGCAAGATGCCCTTGCTCAACCCATTCTCAACATTCCCAGCTTCCTGCTGAGCTGTTTCTGATGCTTGGAGAGGCTCTGTGTGCCCAGGAACCCCCTCCAGCCTTTTTCCCTGCTGGGACGGGGTGTGGTGACTCTTCTTTCTGTCCCAGGGTCTCCCTTTGCCCGTGCCAGTTTGAAGAGTGGGAAGAACGAGAGCTCGTCCTACTTCAGGAGGAAGGAGAAGATGTTCCGCTTCTTCATCCGCCGCATGGTGAAGGCTCAGAGCTTCTACTGGGTGGTGCTCTGCGTGGTGGCCCTCAACACCCTCTGTGTGGCCATGGTGCACTATGACCAGCCCGAGAAGCTGACCACTGCTCTCTGTGAGTAACTGGCCTGTCCTGGTTTAGGGCAAATTTGGGAGGAAACCTCCCAGTGGGGTCCCTCAGGGGGAGCAAACCCAAACAGCCCCTCCCCTAATTGATCCAGGTGTGAAAAACGACGTTTCACTTTTTTAATATTAATTTATAAGTTTAATAAAAATTAAAAAAATATAGAATAAAAACAGACAATTAGGAGACAGGAAAAGATAGCTACTCAGCTGAGGGTGCAAAACCGACACGCACGCATTCCAGATTCCTTGGTATTTAAAAGTCTTGGTGTTACATATTCAAAAAGAGACTGATGCATATTTAAACATCTGTGTAGCTTATCAGTTTCAAGGGTCCTAAGTATTGTATCTTCTTTATCTGTTCTTGGCGTCTGGGTGTCAAAGTAGATGCCATAAATCTTTCTTGGCCATAAAGATTTAATTGTTCTTTATCAGTCACAGGAATGTCAGGCCTCCTTTCTGTTTTCTATCTGAAAGATTAAAAAAATACAACCCTCCCTTTTTACTTTGTTACAATTAAGAAATATTCCTTCATTACATTTTTAAATTCCACAAATAAAAGGAAATACAATACAACCTTCTTACATTATATGTATAACATTCATGTCAATATTTGCGAAAAGCCAACTCCAAAATGTGCATTTATAACAGGGGAAAGAACTTCCTCGGAGAAAAGTGGAAAAAATTATTTATTTAACAAACAAAGTGCCCACGAGCACAAAGAATGGATAATATGAAACAATAGAACTGTCCTGGTTTAGGGGAAATTTGGGAGGAAGCCTCCAAATGGGGTCCCTCAAGGGAGCAAACCCAAACAGGGTTTCCAGGCTGAACAATCCCAGTTCTCTTTCGAATCGTATTTCAAATTATTGAATCACAAAATTCAGGAAAAAACCCCAAATCCACCAGAGTATTAGTTGGAGAGAGGAATGTTATCCTAAAGGTTATTGCAAAGTTGAGATTCAGTCAGGTGTAAAGCCTGGAGCAGGGCAGGAGGAAGAATTGTCCTGGAACAGGGCAGGAGGAGGAATTATCCTGGAGTGGGGCAGGAGGAATTGCTCTGGAGCAGGGCAGGAGAAATTGTCCTGGAGCAGGGCAGGAGAAATTGTCCTGGAACAGGGCAGGAGGTGTCCTGGAGCAGGACAGGAGGAGGAATTATCCTGGAGTGGGGCAAGAGGAATTGCTCTGGAGCAGGGCAGAAGGAATTATCCTGGAGTGGGGCAGGAGGAATTGCTCTGGAGCAGGGCAGAAGGAATTATCTTGGAGTGGGGCAGGAGGAATTGCTCTGGAGCAGGGTGCACAAAAGGAAGGGGAATGATGCCTGGGAAAAGCAGGATTCTCTGGCCAACCTGTGTCCAGAGAACTGCAAATCCGTGTCACTTTTGCAGCTGATTTGCCCCCATGGGTGATTCCTGCTGGGGACACACTCAGGGCTCTGCCAGCTCTGATGTTCCTGGGGTAGCAGCAGGTGGCAGGGGCTGTGAGATAAAAATCCTGCCAGATCCTTGTGGAATCAGGCATCCCCACACCAGCTGTGATTCCTGCCAGAGCCTTTAAAAGGCTGCAGCTCTACAGCTCTTTCTTGGCTCTGTGCCCTCCTCCCTGAAGGGCTGTGGTGACATGGGATGGGTGCCCTGCTGTGACATTAAGTGACAGAAATAACCCCAGAGGGAAGATTATCCTGTATTTGTGAAAAGATTTGATTTTAACTGGTTCCTGTGGTCACCTGGTTCAGCTCAGGGAGTCTGGAAGTGCTTTTGGAATAGGAGTTTTCTGTTTTTAAATGGCTCTGGTGAATGGGAAATGGTGTCTCCCTGAGGTCACAGACTCGCTCACAAAGCTTGGTTTAAACAAAACCTGGAAGGTGAGGGATGGAGCTTTTTTATTTATTTTAATGAAGTTTGGAGGCTGGGACTCCTAGAGCTGGAAAACTCCTAGAAATTCCTCATGCTGACTGTGCAAATTTTTCCTTCTGAAGGGATGGGATGAGGTTTGTTCCTTTGGCCATTTCTGACCCTATAAAATGGCCAGGAACAAATGTGTTGTTCAGCACTTGACCAGATGAAAATTTAAGTAAAACTTCTGAAAAAAGCAAACAGAAGACTGGGAAAAAACCCCCTCAAATATTTCCAACACTCTAACAATGTTGGCTTAGATCTTTAAAGATCCTTATCTGCCTAATTTGCCTTGATTTCTCTATAAATTAGATACTTAAATATTTCTTGCCTCAGATCCTCAGGTCTTGCCTTATTACAAGGAAGGCAAACTTTTGAAGTTTTTTTTTTACTAGACCTGAGAGGTCAGGAATACTGAGTGCTCTGACATCAAAAGCTCCTTATTAATATTTGTTGAAATATTTAATGCCACCAGGTAATGGAGCTCTAATGAGAGATGTATAATAAGGGCAGAAATTTCTTTCAAGCCTTTTTTTTTGGCAAGATTTCAACTGAAAAGAGAGACAGACCATACAGAGAAGTCACTCTTGCTTATTCATTACCTCAATTTACCAGAGGAAATTATAAGCTAGATTGGCAGAGTAATTAAAAGTTTGAGGATTAGGATTTCCTCTGGAATTAGGACTAAATGTTTAGGAAGCAAACCCCACACTTGAAGTCTTTCAAGTTAAAAAAAAAAAAAAAAAAAGCTGCAGATTTACAAAACTCAGTTTTGGGAGCACTTTGTGCAGGGACTTTTCCAAGGGGCTGTGAGGAAATCCATGAGGCAGAAACCCTTAATGTCCCAGTGAGGGCTGGAGGGGCTGGTTCTGGCTCTTGGATTTAAAGCTTCACCTCCAGCTGGGAAACTTGTCTGACACAGAGGCCACAAATGAGGCTTCCAATCTATCCCAGCTGAAGACAAAAAAAAAAAAAAATAGGGAATAGGTTGGAATTAGGGATGGATCCATTTTTCAGGAACTCTGTATTTGTCCACAGCACCCAGTAACATAATTGGTGTCAGAAGCACCTGGGGAGTTTGAATTTCTTGGTGTGGAGTCCCCCTGAGCTGGGAGTGGGGCATCCCACTGCCTTACATTTCATAGAAAACCACCAAACCCTGGGATTTCTTGGTGATTAAATTCTCAGCATCCTCCCAGCCTTTGCAGCATCACAGTGCCCTTCACCTGTGAGCCCTGAGGGAAACACCTGGACAGGGGCTCACAGAGAAATCCCAGAAAGGGGCAGGGAGTATGTCACAGTACAACACAAAGAAATGACACCCACACACGGAGATGTCCCAGGCAAAAAGGGGCAGTTTATTTACAGACCTGGACATTTATAGAATTCCAGCAGTGACCATGGATTGGAGGATGGAAATTGTCCTCTCCAACCACACTGGTCAACCCAACAGTCCATCAATTCTCTCCTTCTCCAGAAAGGGATGCAAAACAATCATTGTTTACATGAAAAGTGCATGAGAAACCCCATTGCAAAAATGTAAAACATCAGAAGGCTGAAGGAACTTTAGAAAAACAGGAGGACAGCTGGTCAGTGGTGGGAGTGTTAAGGTTCCTTCCTGTGCTTTGTCCCAGGCAAAAAGGGGCAGTTTATTTACAGAATCAACATTTACAGAATTCCAGCAGTGCCCATGGATTGGAGGATGGAAATTGTCCTCTCCAACCACACTGGGCAACCCAACAGCCCATCAATTCTCTCCTCTATATGAGAAGAATGTAAACATGAAAGGACAGTTACAACAACAATGGGTTGTTTATGTGAAAATCTGTGAGAAACTCCATTGCAAAAGGTAAATACAGAAGGCTGAAGGAACTTCAGAAAAACTCTAGAAAAAAACCAGAGAAGAACAGGGCAACAGGAGGGGACCTGAGAAGGTCACCTGGTGTTACCTCCCTGCTCCAGCAGGGCCATCCCAGAGCACAGGGCACAGGATTGTGTCCAGATGGCTCTGGAACATCCCCAGGGAGGAGACTCCACACCCTCCTGAGCTGCCTGTGCACCTCACAGGGAAGAAATTCTTCCTCACTCAGGTGGAACTTGCTGGGATCAGTTCCAGCCTGTCTTGCCTGTCCTACCTGGGCCCTGCTCTGAGCCCTCCCTGCAGATATTTTGATAAGATTCCTCTCAATCCTCTCATTTGGAGGCTGGACAGCCCCAGCTCTCTCAGCCTTGTCCTCATAGGAGAGGCTAAAATAGAACTTTAGAAAAACTTCTTAAAGAGACAGAGGAGAACAGCAAAAACCCAGACAACACCCAAGATCTGTGCACAAATCCAGCAGACAGAGGCAGAAGGAGACAGCACAAAACCAGGGGATTGGAAAGAGCTCCTGGAAATACTTGGCAAAATCCTTTAACTGTGAGAGTGACAGAGTTTAAAAATGGCTGAGAAGTGAAGCCATGATGAGGGAACATCGCTGCAGAGGAGCAGGGCTTGGCTGGTGTGGTGCAGAGCAAGAGGAAAATCAGAAATTCTGGTGATGTTGTTTCAGGGAAGGTGCTTAGGAATGAACTGAGGAGGCTTTTTGTGAACTGCAGCAGCAGGAGAGGAGCAGGGAGGATCTGCTAAACCCTGCAACTCTACCCAGGCACCTCTAATTCAATTATACCTGTCCCTCTGGGGAGAAGTTTAATTACATTACAAATTAATTTTACTTAAAGAACAGTTGGTAAAAGCCTACGGGTCTGCATTGATTTATTTTTCCCTTGGTCTTTTCTTTCAACTTTTCTGTTTTGAATTGTTCTGATTAGCTTTCTCTGCTTGATGCTCCATATCTCTACAACTGCTTTGGAAAAAGGGCTGCAGGAGCTTTGGAGAGAGGCTTGGGATTTCTTTAGCCTCACTGAAAGAACTGAGGAGGAATTCTTTGAATTCTTGTGCTGTGGTTAATAACAGGCCGTGCTTCCTGCCCCTGTAATTATCCTCAGATTCAATCAGGGATTCTCCTCCTCTGTGTGGAGAGGACTCCAGGGCCAAACAGGATTTCTCTCAGGCTGCAGATGGACACTGCTCACTGCAGCACAGAACTTTGGTTAATAATAAATAATTAACATACATATATAGTAAAGAAGCTGCAGTTGCCTGTAGAAGAATAAATTTCATGCACGTATTTCATGATTTCATCATCATCTCTACTTGTTCATTTCCACCACTGCCAGTATTCTGAGAAAGAGGAGATTTCTGTCAGAAATGAGCTCTGGGATGGCATCACTGAGGTCTGGCAGCAGCAGGGATGGATTTTCAACTGAGGGCCCCTCAAAACCCCTGCTGGGGATGCAGAGGGGGTGCAGAGTGGAGGGTTCCAGTCAGGGCTGTGCCTCTGGGCAGGTGCTGCAGTTCCTGCTGTGGATGCAGCTGCAGGCATGGGTGGAGCCCCAGGGCTGGGGCTGGGCTCCTCTTCCTCTGCCTACAGCTGTGGGATGAAGTTGGCTCTGTGGGGTGAAGTTGGGTCTGTGGGGTGAAGTTGGCTCTGTGGGGTGAGGTTGGGTCTGTGGGGTGAGGTTGGGTCTGTGGGGTGAAGTTGGCTCTGTGGGCTCTGTGGGATAAAGTTGGCTCTGTGGGGTGAAGTTGGGTCTATGGGGTGAAGTTGGCTCTGTGGGATGAAGCTGGATCTGTGGGGTGAAGTTGGCTCTGTGGAATGAAGTTGGGTCTGTGGGGTGAAGCTGGATCTGTGGGATGAAGTTGGCTCTGTGGAATGAAGTTGGGTCTGTGGGATGAAGCTGGATCTGTGGGATGAAGTTGGCTCTGTGGGGTGAAGTTGGCTCTGTGGAATGAAGTTGGGTCTGTGGGGTGAAGCTGGATCTGTGGGGTGAAGTTTGCTCTGTGGGATGAAGCTGGCTCTGTGGGATGAAGTTGGCTCTGTGGGATGAAGCTGGATCTGTGGGGTGAAGCTGGATCTGTGGGGTGAAGTTGGCTCTGTGGGATGAAGCTGGCTCTGTGGGATGAAGTTGGCTCTGTGGGATGAAGCTGGATCTGTGGGGTGAAGTTGGCTCTGTGGAATGAAGTTGGGTCTGTGGGGTGAAGCTGGATCTGTGGGATGAAGTTGGCTCTGGAATGAAGTTGGGTCTGTGGGATGAAGCTGGATCTGTGGGATGAAGTTGGCTCTGTGGGGTGAAGTTTGCTCTGTGGGATGAAGCTGGATCTGTGGGATGAAGTTGGCTCTGTGGGATGAAGCTGGCTCTGTGGGATGAAGCTGGCTCTGTGGGGTGAAGTTGGCTCTGTGGGGTCTGTGGGATGAAGTTGGGTCTGTGGGGTGAAGTTGGCTCTGTGGGGTGAGGTTGGCTCTGTGGGATGAAGTTGGCTCTGTGGGGTGAAGTTGGCTCTGT
Organism: Phylloscopus whistleri; assembly: GCA_017589585.1. Classification (NCBI taxonomy): domain Eukaryota; kingdom Metazoa; phylum Chordata; class Aves; order Passeriformes; family Phylloscopidae; genus Phylloscopus; species Phylloscopus whistleri. The sequence continues at coordinate 179,117 of JADMLD010001200.1, read as the reverse complement.
GGGGTGGCTTTCAGGGACTGTGGGGAGGAGGTTTCAGCACTGGGTCACTGAGGTTTCCCTTGGGGGCTGCCTTTCCCAAAGCTCTCTTCTTTCTCCAGCAAATCCTGCAGGGATCCTTTCTGACTCCTTACTCTGTGTAGGTCTGAACCCCAATCCACAGTCTCCTTTCTGATAAATCCAGTATTTGGACACAACACTTGAGCCATTATGGCCTGAGAGCCTCCTCCCTGCCCAGTGCTGAACCTCCTGTTTGGGGCAATTTGCCCTTTTTTTGGTGCTGTTGTTGCCTTTGAAGTCAGGAGCCATCTCCCTCTGGGTATCAACATGCAGCCTTTGCAAGGAAAAGGCGTTCTGGAGCATATTTATTTCTGTCTGCTGAGCATTTCATGTCTGCTTGGGCAAGAAAGGGGGAAGTTTTGGCCTGCTGGGGTTCTCCTGCTTGGTTTAACGTGAGAGGAGAATGAGGAGAGGGAAGTGTCAGGTTCAGCACCTGCTTCTGATGCCATTGGACTTGGAGATGGGGCAGGAACAGGATTAATCCACGAGTGATTGACAAAAAGGAGCTGGTAGCTCTAATTAGGAACCTAATTCAAAGGTGTGGAGTGAAGGGATGCTTGCATGGCCTTTGCCAACAGCACAGCTTGGAAATGAAATAAGAGTGTTTGTATCAAACTCTCCCTCCTTAAATCACATCACAAAATGCTTTGAGTGAGGCAAATGAAATTAGGAGAGGCTTGAATACCAGGAGGCCCAAACAAGAAAATTGCATTTTGCAATTATTTAGGCAGGGCCTTCTCAGAAGAAATCGTGTGTTGGATGCAGCAGCCTCTCCATGGAGCCAATTCCTTCTGCCTGAGGAGTTCAGGGCCTGATTTTCACTCCCCTCCATCCCAGCCTTGCTGGGCTGTGATTTGTAGCATCTGGTACCTGCTGAGACACAGCTCTGGCTGCCAGTTCTGGGCTCTGCTCTGGAGTTCATCAGCTGGGAAAGGCCAAGGGTGGCTCTTGCAAGAGCAGTAGAAGGAAGTTGGGTTTTAGATGCTCTGAGTTTAAAGCATTTCCTGGCTTTATGCTTTATTTTTTAACATAATCGAATATTTCTTGATTCTCTTTTGCCACTCTCTAGCTTTTTTTCTCGTGTGCTGTTCTGGATTTGCAGGTGTGTTTGCAGGATGTGCCAGGCTGATGGTGGCACCTTTGCACTCGTGGTACCCCAGGTGTGGTCGGCACCTGCTGGAGCTGCACACTAACCCTGGGTTCCCTCCTCCTTTTTTGCTCCTTTGGGGTGATGGGAATTGTCTTGGCAAAGTCTCCTGAGGTCTGGTGGTGCAAATTCGCAGTTAAAATAACACTGCTGAGGATTTTTGTTGTTCTGTGGAAGAACCTGGGGGGCACCCAAGGCGTGACTGGGCCAGGTGAGGCTGGGGCAGAGATGAGGGGATGATAATCTCCCTGCCAGAGGGGTGACACGTGTGGGGGCTGTGCTTTGCTGCCTGGAGCCCCCATGCCCCCTCCCTGTGATTTTCTCAGCTGATTGAACCAGGTTTCCCAGCACTGGCTGGGTATCAATCCTTGGGACAGGGAGACTGCACTGGGAGCCTTTCCAGCAAGCACCACCTGCTGAGTGTGAAACCAAAGTCCCTCCCAGCTCTCCTGGAGCCCCTTTAGGCCCTGGCAGGGGCTCTCAGCTCTTCTTGGAGCCTTTTCCTCTCCAGGTGAGCAGCCCCAGCCTGGCTCCAGCCCTGGGAGCAGCTCCAGGTTTGCTCTGGGCTCTCCCCAGCAGTTCCAGGTCCTCCTGCTGGCCCCAGAGCTGGAGGCAGCTCTGCAGGTGGGGCCTCACCAGAGCAGATGGGAGGTCAGATGGATTCCCAGCATAATTATGGATGTCTCCTTGCTCTGGGATGCTTGGTGCTGGAGGCAGCAGTTTCCTCACTGACAGGAAGGAGAGAAAGGTCACAGCTTGGTCAGGTGTGAAGAGGCTTCTCCTGAGAAGCTCCAAGCTCAAGGTGAGAGGGAGTTGTGCTGCTCCTGTGCCCAAGCTCTTCCCTGAGCACTGAGATCCAGAGGGTGGAGAGGCTTTTCTCTTCCTGGGAAAAAGGCTGTGCGTGTCAGATTTTGTCATCTCATTCCTCAGCTGGGAACACGTTGCCCTTGAGAGTCTCCTTTTGATGATCTTGCTCCTGTTTTCAGGGAGAGCAGGGCACCTGGGATAATTAATACTCGCCTGAAATTTCCTCTCCTTTTGCAAATGTTGGCACAGGTGTCCTTGCAGGCTCCTCACTAAGGTGTTAATAAAGCCTCTCTCATCTCCTTATTGCTTTCTGGGTTTCAGGGAACCTTATGCCCATGGTGTTCCATGACCGGCTTCCATTTAAAATTTAAAATTTAAACTTCCGTTTTGGTTTTGGGTAACTGAAGCTGCATTTTTCAAGGCATTTCCAAAGACACCCAGAATGGACCCTGGGCCAGCTCTGCTCCCTCCCTGTGGCTGTGCAAAGCTGGGAATGCAAATCCAGGCAGGTGGGAAGGACCCTCATTCCCTCCTCTGTCTCTCCCCACACTCAGCTGAAGCTGCAGATTTGCAGAGAATGGTGGAATCATGGAATCTCCTGAGCTGGAGGGACCCCCAGGATCACCCAGCCCAGCCCCTGTCCCTGCACAGACCCCTCAACAACCCCACCCTGGGCACCCCTGGCAGCGCTGTCCAAAGGCTCCTGGAGCTCTGGCAGCCTCGGGGCCGTGCCCATTCCCTGGGGAGCCTGGGCAGTGCCAGCACCCTCTGGGGGAAGAACCTTTCCCTGCTCTGCAGCCTGAGCCTGCCCTGGCCCAGCTCCAGCCCTGCCCTGGCTCCTGTCCCTGTCCCAGAGCAGAGATGGAGCTGCCCCAGGGTGCAGGATTCCAGGATTGTCCTGCTGACATTTTCCTTGTAGCTGTTGTAGCTCTCTTCTGTCTCTGTGCACTTCTGTGCAGAGTTTGGCACCATCTCCTCTTCATCATTCCTGGAATCATAAAACTGAAATTACAGGAGACTTTCATGTAGCATCTGTGCTGCTGCAGCCTCTGAGAACCTCCTGTGCTGCACTAAACAAGGTGATTAATCCCCACCTTTTGAGGTTTGATTCTTTTCCTCATCTTTCCTCCAGAGAGAGAGGTTTGCCTTCTGCTGTTTGGTTTTTCTTGGTAGTGTAGGTGGGTTTTGCCTTTTTTTGATTTTTTTTGTTGTTTTTAACATTTCACTCTTGCTGTTGCTTATTGGCCTCCAGATCCAAACTTAAAATGCCAAAGGCAGTGTTTGCTGTAGCTTCAAGTCCTAAAAACTTGATGTGGAAATTGAAGCCTCCAGCTCTGTTCCTTCTGCCCTTTGTTTCATCATAGGTGATAAATTTTCCCATCAAAAGCTTCCCAGCCTGTGATATGTGAAGGGAAAGGAAACAGAAGGGGCTCTTCCATAATTACAGGGCTATAAAGGCATAATAAAAATAAATGTGGTAACAGGAGACACAACACCTCTGAATATGAGCCCTCAGAGTCAGCACTTCTGTTGGGTAGAAAGGTATTTTTATCATCAGAGGATGGTACAGAAACTTACACCCCACACCCAAAAGTTTCCACCTCTTGAAAGCACAGAAGTCCCAAAACATCTTTGCAATTAAATTTGACCTTTAAAAATATTAGATCCAGGGCTTTCCTTTGAAATTCCTTTCTGGAGACGATGAGGATGTTATTTAATGCTCCTGCTCCCACCCTGGAGCACAGGTGAGCGTTGCCTTCACAGCTGGAGGCTGCACACAGCTCATGGGCACAGAGGGGATTGTGCCCAGCTGTGTCTGGGTCCTGTTTGCCACCACACAGGGATTTCCTTCTGCCAGCAGGCCCTTGGTGCTGTGAAAAAAGGAGCACAAAGCTGCCCACGTGAAGGGTTCTGCCCACCAAGGGCTCGTGGATTAATCTAACCTCTCCTCCTGTTTCCAGATTTCGCAGAGTTTGTTTTCCTGGGGCTGTTCCTCACGGAGATGTCTTTGAAGATGTACGGGCTGGGGCCAAGGAATTACTTCCACTCCTCATTCAACTGCTTTGACTTTGGGGTGAGTAACGTCCAGCAGGGTGGGTAAATCGTGGAATGGTTTGGGGTGCAAGGGACCTTGAAATCCTCTTATTCCAACCCTCTTCCATGGCTGGGATGTCGCAGTCGACATAAAGAACTCACACCCACACTTTGTGATGTCCCAGGCGGAAAAGAGGAAGGTTTATTTACAGAATCAGCATTTATGGAACTCCAGCAGTGATCATGGATTGGAGGAAGAAAATCTTCTTCTCCAACTTCACTGGACTATGCAACAGTCTATCAACAGTCTCCTCCTTATGAAAAGGATGTAAACATCTCTAGATTTTGCAATAACAAATGCCTTGTTTATACGAAAGTGTATCTGACTCCAAAGACACAGAAAGCTAAAGATAAGACTTTTACAAACTTCTTAAAGGGGACAGAGGAGAACGGCAAAAACCCAGACAACACTGGGACACCTCCCACTGTGCCAGGCTGCTCCCAGCCCCATCCAGCCTGGCCTTGGGCACTGCCAGGGGTACAGGGGCAGCCACAGCTTCTCTGGGAATTCCATTCCAACCCCTCCCCACCCTGCCAGGGAACAATTCCTGCCCAGTATCCCGTCCATCCCTGCCCTCTGGCAGTGGGAAAGCTCGACGCTGCCGCTCCGTGTCCTCGGGAGCCCTCGCTGTGAGGAGCAGGTGCCTCTCCTGTCCTGCAGGTGCTGGAGGATCAGCACGGAAACCCACGGGAAGTGCTGCTGCCGGTGTCTCCCGTGGGGAGCAGTCCCTGTGTAAATTAGCAGCGAACTGCATCAGGCTCCCCTCGTTATCCTCCTTTTGGGAGGGCTGTGACAGCTGCGGGATTTCATTTCCTCCAGCCCCGGGCTGCTCGCAGCATCAGCACCCCTGAGTGCTCTGATTGCCGGCAGATTCTCTCCCTCCCTCTCTCTCATTTCAATGAGCTGATTGAAAGACAAAAAAACCCCCAACCCACACATCTTCCTGCTCGTGTCACCCACTGAGCAGCCTTCACCTCCAGCCACAAAGGCAGAGCTTTTCGGGCATCGCCAGGAGCAGAAGAGTAAAAAACACCCGAGGAGGTGACTACAGGGCAATAATTCAAATTCTTTCAGTGCAGAAGTCCAGGCTCGTGTGAATAGCGGGGCTGGGTTGGGCTCCACCCGACAAAGAGCCTGGCGTGTGGATGTTAATTTATTCATTAGAAGCTATTAGCTGTAATCTCTGCTCGCAGAGGAGAACCGGCCTCGCTTATCTCCAGCGTGGGCCGAGCAGGACTCGGTCCTTGTCACAATCCAGATAGGGAGCTTTAGATCCAGCACGAGTGGCTCAGGTCCCTGCACTCATCACCCAGCCCTGCGCTGACATTCAGCCCGGTGTTTCTGGTTTTTATCTGTCTGAATGCTGCGAGTGACTCTTCCTCCATGCAGCCAAATTCCTCTGCTCCCACGAGGGGGGAAGAGGTGCTGTCACCTTCAGTGAGTGACCCTCTGAAACCCAAGGCTCTGAGTAGAGCCAATTTGTTCCCTTTTTGGCTGTGGGAGCAGCAAAGCTCAGAGGAAATAGAATTTGAGCTCAAATCACCCACCCGTGCCCAGCAGCCCGAGGTGTACACGAGGCTGTCCCAAATGTGGGGCTCTGTTTTTGGGGTGCCCTGGCAGCTCTGGTGGCTCAGAGGGTTGGGATGGGTTGTCGTGCACATCCCAAGGGACAGTGCCCAGCCCCAGACTGTCCATAAATTGTCCCTGAGGGGTCCAACAGTGTGTGTTGTAGGACACTGAAGCAGTGCTGGGATTTCAGAGTCATCCTGCCTTGTGACCCACACAGGGTGGGCTCTGAGCTGCCCCCCAGGCTGGCTGCCAGCTTTCCTTGGATCCCTGAATCCAGGACACTCCTCCCACAGCAGGAGCTCGTTGGGGACAGGTGATTTAGGAGCCTGCACAAAGCAGAGGCTGAACTGGGAGGTGTCTGAGCTCTGTGGGGTGTGCAGCCCTGGCAGGGAGCTCTGCCAGCGCTTCCCAAGGGGGAACGCTGCTGAGCTGTTGCTAATCCTTCCTCCTTCACAGAACCCACAGGGACCCTCCCTCTGTCTGTGTTTTTTTCCCTCCCTCACCCACCTTCCAGCCCCCAGAATGAATTCAGCACTGGGACATCACAGAGCTCTGCAGCCAGTTTTGTCTGACAAACTGTGGGGACGAGGCCCTTCAAAGGCAGAGGGTGAAACAACAACCCAGAGCAGCATCCCCCTGGGGAGCAGCAGTGCAGGGGGGCCTGGTGTCAAACAGCCTCCCAGGAGGGCCTGCTGAGCACAATTAATTATCAGTAGTGTCATGTGCAGGGGCTGAGGAAAGGCTTTTGCTGATTCATGAGGGATTCCCAGCGGTGGGAGAGAAGTTTTAGTTCCTTTTTCTTCAGAGGGGAGACGGATGGAATTATCAACTTCTCTGGATCTCCCTTTCCCTGTGTATTTTCTGGCAGCTCAGGGCACAGTGTGTGTTGCAGGATGCTCAGGCAGAGCCGGAATTCTCAGAGAAATTCAAGTTTTTGTCCATGGAAGGGGCTCCCAGCACTACTGCCCCCTTCATCCTCCCTCCCACTGCACAAACCAGCCAGGCTCTGGTGATAACCAGTTCTGAACTGGTGTTTGTGGTGCCCAGCTGGACAGTGGGGGCTCAGCAGTGTTGGGTGAGTGTGAATTATGCCAGCAGCTGGCAGGGAAATGCCTGTTTGATCCTATTAACTCTGCAGAGACCCGTGTGGGTTTAATTGTCCTTCCCAGCTGTGCTGAACCCATCGCTGTTTGTCCTTTTCCCAGTGAAGGATTTTTGAGGAGATTTTTTTTTTCCCTGCTGGAGGTGAATTCTCTGCCATCCTTAAACCAACCAGGCAAACCAAAACTTGAAAAATCCCACCTTGATTTGGGATGACTTTTTCAGCACCCCAAGGCTGAGGGCCAGGCAGATGATGGGATGGCTGTGCCAGAGGCTTGGCAGGATCTCATCATAATTATTGCTTTAATTGCTCTGCTAAAGACTCTCAACTGCCAGAAGTTTCTGGTAGGACTGACCCAGAGCTGCTGTTCTGCTGCAGATGAGGAGTTTTAGTCCTTCTGATGGGGAGGACAGGGCAGAGCCCTCCTGCACCTCTGCAGGTTGTGTGGGCTGGGAAAAGGAGCTGCTGGCATTTGCAGTTGAGCCTGCATTAAAAAAAAAATCTAATTAAAAATTACAGTGTCCTTCAAAAAAGGTATTTTAAGGGAGTTTGGTTGTTAGAGAAGAAAGCAAGAAGCTCCTCTCTGTGTATAAATCACAGGGTGTGGAGAAAATTGCTGAAGTTTTTGTAACAAGCAGCCCGAACTCTGATTCCTGAGCTCTCCTGAGCCTCTCTGGAAGCAACCCAGGGAGCTCAGCAGCAGCTGTGCCCTCTCTGAAGTGCTCTCTCCCTGCAGGTCATCGTGGGCAGCATTTTCGAGGTCATTTGGGCTGCAGTGAAGCCGGGAACCTCCTTTGGCATCAGCGTGCTGAGAGCCCTGCGGCTGCTGAGGATCTTCAAAGTCACCAAGTAAGGGCAGCTCCCTGGGCACTCCCTGCAGGCTTGGAGCACCCCAGGGAATCCCTGGCCCCAGCCCCAGGGACCAGGAGGGAGTGCTTTCCACCTTTATCAACCATAAATTAATAATAAAATTGCTAAAAAGTTGAAAATAAACTTAAAAAACACAATGCCCCAAGCCCCTGGAGAAGCTGGCACAAAAGCCCTGCCTGCCCCAACCTCCAGGGTCTGCATTGAGGGGCAGGAGCTGATTAAAAGTGCAGATGCACAATTCCCCTTCCCTTGGCTGGGCAGTTGGAAATTTTGGGAATTTCTGAGGCTGGATTTACACCCACAAGGAATTTCAGCAGCCCCTTCTCTCCTCAGCCTCACGTGCAGGTTTGTCTGCCCTTGGTTCCTCAGTGGGCTGGCAGCAGAATGTCCTTCTTTGCTTTCTCTTTGGGCTTGTTCAAAACAAAAATACTGGGTTATCACTTGTATTTTGTGCTCAAAACCCCAAGTTTTATTTTCTTTCTGAGTCCCACCAACCTCCCTACTGATCTGATGACAATTCCTTAAGTGGCAATGACAGTGAAGCTGACAGGACAATGCCCTTTTTTGCTTTGGTTTTAGGCTTGTTTAAAACAAAAATCTCAGGTTATCATTTGTATTTTGTGGTAAAAAAAAAAACCAAACAACAACAACAAAAAAAACAAACCCAAAAAAAACCACACAAAAACCCAACAAACAAACAAATAAAAAACAAAACAAAAAACAAAACAAAACAAACAAACAACAAAAACCAAAAAAAAACACAAACAAAAAACCACCCAAATTTTATTTTCTTTCTGAGTCCCATCAACTCCCCACTGATCTGATGACAATTCCCTAAGTGGCAATGACAGTGAGCTGACAGGACAATGCCCTTCTTTGCTTTGGTTTTAAGCTTGTTTTAAACAAAAATCTCAGGTTATTATTTATATTTTGTGGTTAAAAACCCCCAAATTTTATTTTCCTTCTGAGTCCCATCAGCCTCCCGCTGATCTGATGACAATTCCCTAAGTGGCAATGACAGTGGGCTGACAGGACAATGCCCATTTTTGCTTTGGTTTTAGGCTTGTTTAGAACAAAAATCTCAGGTTCTCACTCATATTTTGTGGTTAACACCCCCCAAGTTTTATTTTCTTTCTGAGTGCCATCAACTCCCCACTGATCTGATGACAATTCCTTAAGTATTTAGGCTCTGGAAAAGCAGCTTCCCTGGGGATTGCTGGGTGCTAATCCTGGGGCTGAGCTGCTGTGCTGGCACAAATCTGAGATGTGTTCCTGCTGCCTGGGCTGGGAGGTTTTCAGCCTGGAGACTCTGAGGTGGAATTTTCACTCAGGTGGCCACAGCTTTCCTGTTGTTTTCGTGCTCCTGCCTTGAGTTAAATTGTCCTGTGCCATTCCCAAACCCATCCAGAGCCCTTTCTGCAGGATTTCTAAATTGATGTGGAAACTGATGACAAATTTAGGTGCTCCTGCTGTTGTTTCCCTCCTTATTTTTTACACCATCACCTCTTCAGTCCTCCCTTGTTTCCATCTCCCTGAATTCTTCACAGCTCGAAGTAACAGGAGGAGGAACAGCCCCGCCCTCCAAAAATACCCCCAACCATCTTAAATAGATAAAGAAAATTTGAGCAAAACAGTCATTTGAAGTAAGCAGGAATGAGTTCTGTAGCTCTGTGGGGCTGATTTGTACCTGCTAATTGTTTAATGCTAATTATTGTGATTCAGATGCCAGGTTTGTGTGTGCTGCTGTGTCATTTGTTGTCCTCTGGGACAAACAGGGTGGAAACTTTTTAAGTTCTGTAAATGTCCAGCAAAAAAAGGTGGGTGCCTGCAGCAAAAATGTCACTGTGCTTTACCTTTGCACTGATTTATGCGTGGGAAGCTCCTGGGATTGCAGCAAACTCAGAGCAGTTTTCACCAGTTCATTTTACCCAGGGCTGCTGTTGCTGATTGGGTGCTCTGCTTTGTACCAACTGTGGATGTCTTTGCAAGTTGGATAGGTTGGATATTAGGATATTAGGAGGAAGCTTTTCACAGAAAGAGTGATAAAGTTCTGGAATGGTCTGCCCGGGGAGGTGGTGGAGTCACCATCCCTGGACGTGTTTAACAAAAGCCTGGATGTGGTACTGGGTGCCATGGTTTAATTGAGGTGTTAGAGCTGGGTTGGACTTGATGATCTTGAAGGTCTCTTCCAACCTAGAAATTCTGTGATTCTGTGAAGTTGCAATTTTATTGCTGTGAGTCCTGAGCACTGATTGCAGTCAGCACGAAAAATGGATGAATCCTGGAATTATTTGGGTTGGAAAAGACCTTCAAGACCATTGTCCGAGCAGTCTTTCCAAGGCCACCACTCACCCGTGTCCCCAGCTGCCACCTCTGCAGGATTTTAAATCCTTGCAGGGATGGCGACCCCACTGTCACACACGACACAAAGAAATGACACTCACACTCTGAGATGTCCAAGGCAAAAAGAGACAGTTTATTTACAAACTTCAACATTTATAGAGTTCCAGCAGTGACCATGGATTGGAGGAAGAAAATCTTCCTCTTCAACCACGCTGGGCAGCCCAACAGTCCATCAGCAGTCTCCTCCTTATGAGGAGAATGCAAACATGGTTAGACAGTTACAATAACAAGAAAAGTTGTTGATGTAAAATCGTGTCTGACTCCATTGCAAAAGGTAAACACAGAAGGCTGAAATAGAACTTTAGAAAAACTTCTTAAAGAGACAGAGGAGAACAGCAAAAACCCAGAAAACACCTCACCACTCCCTGGGCAGCCTGGCCAGGGCTTCACAACCTTTTAATGAACCAAATTTCCCCAACATCCAACCTAAACCTGTCTGGGACAATTTGAGGCCGTTCCCTCTTGTTATTGCTCGTTCCTTGGGGGAAGAGATTTAACTTGACAAACCAAGCTGAGGGCTCTGCCCCTTCTCAGGACAGCAAGTGACACTCTCAAGCCACTGATGCTGAAGCTCCCCTGCCCTAATAAAGTGGGTTTTTTCACCTGACAGGACAGAATTGAGTTCATTGCGTGCCCAGAGCTCCCAGGGGGAATCCTGCATTATCCCAGTGCCTGAGTGCACAGCTCAGTGTTTGCCTGGCTCAGGAGAGCCACCAAAGTGCTGGCAGCAGGCACAGATTGCTGCCCACCCCCTCTCAGTGCAGTTCTGCTGGAAAAACATGCTGGCCCTCGGTGGTTTTCTCTTTTTCTGTCTTTCTGTAGCAAATTTTGCCTGAAACTCCCTGCCCTGGTTTGTTTTTCCTTTGTGTTTAGCAGGAGAGGCTGCAGGTGCCCCTGCTTGAAATAATTAATGGGATTATTCAAATTGTGATTTGAATTGATTGGGTTCTGATTGGGATTTTGGTTCCCATGTCAGTGTGGCCAGGGACAGCAGAGTTCAAAGGGGACAGCAGGACCAGGGGACACAGCCCAAGAGGGGCTGAAATTCAGTCAGGAGGACAAGGAGCAAAGAGTTCCCCATGTTTTCCTCACTGTCCTGACGGAGCTGAGCAGGGTCTGGCTTCTGCAGGAATCAACTCCTGGTGCCTTGGGGGCATCAAATCCTTCCCCTGCTCCAAGGAGAGCAGCTCAGCCCCTTTAAACCCTGAGCAGGCTTGGTTCAACCTACTCACAATTGAAGATCTCCTCCCAAGAGACGAAATTCTCCCCCAAAACCTTTGTCACTGTGTTATGGGTGGAATTTTTGCAATGGGGTGTGAGATCCTGCCTCTCCTGGGATGGACATCAGAGAAACCTGGGGTGGGTCAGTGCTCCCAGCTGGGCCTGGGGGGAGGAAGAGGAGGGGAAGACAAAGGCAGAAGGGAAGGATGGTGTTTGTCCTCATGTGACTCCAAGCTCTGAGCTTCTCAGGCAGGTGCAGGGGATCCCTCCTGCTGGATCACCACTGTGGGCAGGAGCTCAGAGTGGGGCTCTGGAGGACACTCAGGGCAGGAGGAATCATGTGCTGCTGCAGGGAACTGGGTCTGGATGGCAGCTCCCAGCGTCAGGAGCTGGAAAGGAGAGAATCCTCTGGAGAAAAAGAGGGAAAATCCTCCCCATGGCTTGAAATCCCTCTGTTCCTCCTGCCTGCTCCAGCCCCGTTGTTCCAGGCTCCTGTGTGTCCAAAAAGAGCTGCTCAGAGCTTGGTAGCTCCTCCTGCATTTTCCTGATCCATTGGTTTTCCTCATCCAAACACTCCCTGCCTGTTCCCAGCAAGGCAAGAAACCCAGGGAAGAGCTGCTCCCCAGCAACCTCTTGGAATGTGCCAGGAGCTGTCCCAGGGGATGGGGAGGTCAAACCAAACCAACTCCAGCCCTGTTTGGGTGTGCTGGGATGGGTCAGTCCCATCTGGACTGAGCCATCCTCTCCTGCCAGGCTGGAATGAACATTCTGCATTTGTTTCCATGCCCTGAGGCCACTGCTTTCTGCTGGGTGTGGGATTCCCACAGGAAAGGTTAAAATGTGGGGATTCAATCCACTGCTGGATACTTGCAGTGGATGGACACCCTGCAAAGATGTCCAGGTGGAACGAGGTGTTGATTCCTGGTTTTATTCCTGGTTTTATTCCTGATTTGTGTCTAATGGAGGTTGGGGCTCTGCTCTTCCCATCTCCAGTCTCACCTTCATGGATGCACCCCTGCTCCTGCCACCCCTCCTGCCTGCTGTGCCAGGTGAGGAGATGCCAAAAGGAAGGAAAATCCCAGGAAAAGCTTCCCAAGGAACTAATCCAGACGTTCACTGACTGCTGTCAGTGGGTGCTCACACACCACCTGACCATCTCTGCTCTGGTGATTCTCCAAGAGATTTTGCCACTCCCTGAGCTGTGTTTTCCAACAACAGGAGGGAGTTTAAAGACTCTGATGCTCCTTGTCATTCTGTTCCTATTTTAAATAAGAAATAATTGAAGCACAAAATGAGTGAGGTTGGAAAAGGCTTCAGGATCTTGGAGTCCAACCATTCCCAGCACAGCCAAGGCCAGCACCCACCGTGTCCCCAAGTGCCACATCTTTTAAATCCCTGCAGGGATGGGGACTCCCCCACTGCCCTGGGCAGCTTTTTCCGGTGCCTGACCACCCTGGCCATGAACAATACCCAACCCTCACCTCCCCCAGTGCAACGTGAGGCCGTTTCCTCTTGCTCCATGGGAAATAAATTCCCATTAATTTCTCACACTGATGTTGTCCCCTGGCTGCTCTGATCCACTGCAGGTACTGGAATTCCCTGAGGAACCTGGTGGTCTCCTTGCTGAACTCCATGAAGTCCATCATCAGCCTGCTTTTCCTGCTGTTCCTGTTCATCGTGGTCTTTGCCCTGCTGGGGATGCAGCTCTTTGGAGGACAGTGAGTCTGAGGGTTCTCTGCTCTGCCTGCCAGGGTTCACATCCCTGATTTCAGGGCTGGGGAGAGGGGAAGGATTCCTGTCCTGGAGTTCTCCCTGCAGCTGGATTCTTTCCTGAGGAAGACTGTCCCCAGTTCAAAGCTGCCTCCATCATCCCACGGTCCCCAGAACAGCCAGAGCTGAAGCAGGACTGGGGGCAGCACTTCCTGTCCAGGTCCTTTCCCTGATAACCAGAGTGCCATTAGCCTTATCCATTTGGAATATCCTCCTGCTGGAAAACACAGTTTTGTTGGATCTGATTATTCTCACTACAAATGCCAGCAGGGGTGAATTTTGCAGTAAGAACCATCACAGTGTCACCATTTAAACTCCAGCCTCACTTCTGAACTGAAATAACAAAATGGTTTTGTTTGGTCTTTTATTTTCCCAGTCAATCCTATTTTATCTTTAAATTAGTAAAAAGAAATTACCTACTAAGAGAGTAATTTCAATTTGGGCTTTTATGCTTGAGAATGAAAACTCCTTGGAACGGTTCATTCTGCAAAATCATTGCAAATTTGGATTGTTCATTTTAATTGGGGATGAAAATGATTTTCAAAGCATCAGGATTTTCTCTGGGTATGAAATTGAGTTTTTGCTGATGGTTCTGTAGAACAAATGTTCCTCCTTGTCTTGTTTCATGGGGTGCTAAAGGGCATTCCAAGGCTGCCTGGAGCTGCCTTGTCCCTCCCCACTCTGGCTTTTATTTCTCCCTTCTCTCCAGGTTCAATTTCCAAGATGAAACTCCAACCACGAATTTCGACACCTTCCCTGCTGCCATCCTCACAGTCTTCCAGGTAAAGCCATTCCTTGTCCTGGGGCAATGTTGGAATGAATTCCTGAAATTGGTGTTTCTTCCTGCTTAGGGAGGGCAAACAAGTCCCCCAAACCCTGTGGAATTTAGGAAAGGGGAAGTCCTTCCTTCTCCTGTGTTTTACTTTGCTGACCAACATATGCATCACTAAAAATCCAATTAAAAATCAATGCAGTGGTATTGAGGAAAACTAGAACCAAAGATTTATTGCTAGGGGGAAACATGTCGATAAAGCAGATATTTCTGTGCTGAATTAATATCTGTGTGTGCCCTTTGTGTTCTGCAGCCCCTGCCCATGGAGGTGCAGCTCTGGCAGATGCAATGCTTGGGTTTAAAGCTGAATTTTGCAGCTGTTTTCTACCTGTCTTTTATAAAAACAATAATTTAAAAGGTTTAAAATAATTTAAAAACATTTAAAATCATTTTAAAACATTTAAAATAAAGAAAAAAAAGGAATGTTTCAGGTGTTTCCCAGCTCAGGAGAGTTGGGGCTGCTCCAGGTGCAGGTGACCCTCACAGACCCAGCACTTCCAGCCTTATCCTGCACAGTGTGGGCTCCCCCAGATCCAAACTTCCCCAGATCTCAGCAATGCATTTCAATGATGTATTTCAGTGTCACGACCCGAAAAGGAGATAAAAGGAAGGGAAGAGGGGGTGATGACAGTTTCTGGATGAGATAGAAAAAGAATCTCAGGGCAAATGAGAAGCCAGGGAACTCTTAATTAAATGGGAGCCGGACAGAGCAACGCAGAATGGTTCTCCCTTTGTTAAATACAGTTTCAGATAGTTTACATTACAAGTGTTTTCTAATTGGCACTCAGTGTGAAGAAAAATGCAAACAATTTCACCCTTAAGGAAGCCACCGTGATCACACCAAAACAAACCTATCTAATGCCTAAACACACCTTAACCTGAATTTTTACTACACCACAGGTCTGTCCTCTTCCAGACAGGCCTGAAACTGAGGCCCAGCCCGGGATAGCTCAGATCTCATTCCAAAACACATCATGCCCAGGTTCCCTAAGAAATCCTGCTACACAAACGTGTGCTGTGAGCTCTGCAGGAGCCACAGCCCAGACTGAGGGAGGTTCAGTGCTCACTCACAGGATATTGCCCATCACGGGGGATTAGGATTTGCATAAGGCTTTAGTGCTGATCACTAAAGGGATCAGGGACAGGTATGGCCAGGGAGCAGCTCCGGATATGAGCAATGGGAATGTTGGGTTTGGTTTGCTTTGGGGCTGGAGCTGCCTGTGGAATACTCAGCTGGAATATTTCCTGTTAGTTCCAAGATAAATGCGCTGCAGTTGTGGGCTGGTGGGTGAAGGAGAACGCGTGGGTTTCAGAGATTTGTCTGGAATGTCAGAGGTAGGAATTGAACCCAACCATCAGTTGGTTGAGCTGGATGAGCTGTGCTCTCCCAGAGGCTTTTCCATGCCCTCTGCTCTCCTTCCATCCCACTCCTTCCCTGAGCTGCAAACTCCAGCTCAGTGTTTCTTCAGCATGGGGAGGAAACCTTCGTAAGTGCCTTGAGAAGGTTGAATAATGCAAGGTGTACCTTAGAACTTTGGACAACAGATAATGTTGAATAATGCAATATTTATATTAGAAATTTGGGAAAAGAGTTATCAAATCTAAGTTTCAATTTTGAGCTCAGATCCCATATTCCAGAGGCTCTATGTGTTCAGATCTACCAAGTTTTTGGTTGTAATTTCCATGCAATTAGAAAACAAGTAAGTGAAAAAACACTTTGTGCCCTAGCTGCATGAAGTTTCCCAAAAGAGTTTCCAGGCTTTTAAGGTAAAATCCACTTTATCAATATAGCAAATATTTTCAATTATTTTTTTTCAATTGATTCATTAACTTAAAGAGAAGTTGGGATCCCTTGGGATCCCTGTCCAAGCTTTTCTTCAATAACCTCAGCCAGGCTGAGCAGAGCATCAGTCAGAGACAGCATTCAGTGTGCAGAATGATAAAGTTAGACACACCCTGCCCAGCCCTGCACCTTTGGAGATTCTCTGTGTAAGAAGCTTCTCAAACAAACTCCTCTGCCCTCTGCTTTTGCCCATTTTTATCCCAGCAGCCCTGGCTGGGCCATGGTCCTGTCACTGGACACTCAGGATGTGTTTTGTCCACCTGGCAGCTGCCTGGGCTCGGCCTAAATTCCCTCAGAGGAGCATCACACCTTCACCTCCAGCTCCTGGCTGGGGAGGTGTCACACACAGCACACAGAAACGACACCCACACACTGAGGTGTCCCAGGCAGAAAAGAGGCAGTTTATTTACAAACCTCAACATTTATAGAATTCCAGCAGTGACCATGGATTGGAGGAAGAAAATCTTCTCTCCAACCACACTGGGCAACCCAACAGTCCATCAGCAGTCTCCTCCTTATGAGAAGAATGTAAACATTGTTAGATTTTATAATAACAGAAGGTTATTTATGTAAAATCGTGTCTGACTCCACTGCAAAAGGTAAACACAGAAGGCTAAAAATGAAACTTTAGAAAACTCCTTAAAGAGACAGAGGAGAACAGCAAAACCCCAGACAACAGGGAGGAGGTCCCTGGGAGCTGAATGCCCAGCTGTGGAATCATCCAAACACACACACCAAGGACATCCATGAGCACAGAGCCTCTGGAAGGCAGAGCTCTGTGTTAGGTACCCGTGCCCTGCTCCCTGGTTTCCTCTGGAAATCCTCCCAGGCTGTGGGGGCAGAGCAGAGCAGAGCAGTGGTGACAGCTGGAAATGAGCAGTGGCAGGATGGCAGCAGAGCTGTGCCCTGCCCCTGTCTGGCTGTGGGTTGGTGTCAGAGCACCCTGCCCCTGGGATCTGATGTGGAGCTGATGGGATCCAGCCTTGCCCAGACATCTCCCTTTCACTGCAGCCCTGGCAGCAGCACAATCCTGTTCCTGTTCCTCTCCCACCCCTAACCTGCTCGTTATTCCATTAACATTTCACAGCAGCTCTTGACAGCTGCTTCCTTCCTTCCCCTGGTGGCTCCTCAGTATTAAACAGTGAGATGCACTCAGAATGTTCATTTGAGGCAGTGTGGAGCCCAGGGAGCACCAAAAGGCTTCACCTTGCTCCCAAATCCTCATTGCCCTGTGCCTCTCCCTCTGCAGTGCTGTCCTTCCCTCTCCTCAGCAAGAATTCCTTACAGCATCCCTGAGCAGAGCTGAGGGAGCAGAAGGAATTTCATTAACTGCTGAGGACAGAGCCAGCAGGTCCTGGATGCTTCAGGCTGCTCCCTAATCACTGGAGTAATTCCTGCAGCTGATAGGGTGACAGTGGGAAGGACACCAGCTCTTCTTTCCAGGGCCTCAGGGAGCATCCTCAGCTTGTCCAGGCAGAGATTATTTATCTCTCTGCAAAAGCCCCCCTAAACATTTTTTTTTTTCCTTTGAACTTTTTGTTCCATTCCCAGATAATGCCAAAAGTTGATTTTGAACCCAGACCCTGCTGGACTTGGTCATACCTGCAAATCTTCTGCTTGGAATAGAAAAGTTCCCAGTGGTTGCCCTTTCCATGAGTATTTGTGCTATCAGAAATCACTCCATGGCTATGCCCAGAAAGCAGGAGCAGTTGTGAATTCATGGAAATGCTGTGAATGCACATTTGTGGACAATTCTCTGCATAATTGAGTGGCAGGTTTGAAAGCCCAAGCCCTGTTTCATATTCTGTGGTGTAAATCCAGAGTAGCTCCAGCAGTGTTGGGTCTGAATCCTGATTTTGGAATTATTTGAGGCTGAATTGTGCATTTGGGAGAGGAGTTGGTGTCTGCACTGGGTGTCCTTGTGTCTAGACTCGCTCTTAGCCCAGTGCTGTCATCAGCACCATCCCTGCAGCCAGAAATCTCCTCTCCCTCAGCAGCTGACAGCCAGGCTGGGATTTGCAGCCTGGGATTTGCAGGCAGGAATTTGCAGTCATTCCAAGCACTCTGTGTGCAGGTGTAACCCCATTACTACAGCACACATCAGGCTTTGGGCTTTTTAGCTGCTTTTTTTCTTTTTTCTTTCTTTTTTTTTTTCTTTCTTTTTTTTTTTTCTTTTTTTGGTTTTGGTTTTGGTTTAGGGTTTTTTTTTGTGTGTGTGTGTTTGGTTTTTTTTTTTGTTTGGGGGGTTTTTTTGGTTCGGTTTTTTTTGTTGTTGTTGTTTTTCAGCCCCTAAACCCAAAGACAACTTCCTGTTTAGGAGCTGGATCTTCACATCCCAGTGTTTTAATGCACTAAAAGTGATCATTGCTTGGCTCTGCCAGGGCAGGCAGAGGATGTGCTGATGTGCCCAGAATTGTTGCTGTGTCCCAGATTTTGGTGAGGAAGGGAACGCCAGACAATTCAGACTGGTGCAAAATGAGCATTTAGCGTGGCAAGGCTTGTTGGAGCCTTGTACACTGAGCAGTTTTCCTGTTATTTCTGTATTTGTTAATTAGCCCTGGGTTGATAATCAGAGGTGCAGCTCTGTGCTTGTCCCTGCTCCAGGACAAGGAGCATCAGAGTCCCCTTCAGGCTGTCCCCTGCTCTGTCCTGGCTCACACACACAGAGGTTGTTGCTTCTCTTTAGGGTTTTTTTGGGTTTTTTTGGGTTTGTGGCCCTCTGGGTCAAACCTGGGGAAACTGAAGAGGAACCCGTGGTGTGCAGCCCCTGCAGGGGTTGTGGTGCCCAGGAGTGATGTCCAGGCACATTCCAGCTGCAGGAAGGCTCTGCCAGCCCTGAGGAGCAGAGGAGGGGTGGCAGGAGGTGACAGAGCTCCTGCTGGTGCTGTCCCTCTGTGGGGACAGTGAGTGAGGGCTGGGGGGCCGAGCAAAGCCAGCCCTGCCTGCAGGGAGGGCACAAGAGGGGCTGGCACTGGCACAGCTCCTGCTCAGGGCACTGCTCTGGGTTTTTTGGGGCTGGGGGAAGTGCCCTACACGGGGCTGGTGAAACCTGGATCTCTGCATGGCTTGGAAAGGGAGAGGAGAGGGAGATTTTGCTGGGAGTGAAGTGTCAGAGTGTGGATTTTGTTTCCACTGCCCGTGTGAGAGCCCCTGCTCGAGGTGGGCAGGTGACCCAAAGGGGCAGGGCAGGGTCACTCAGTCCAGCCCCTGTCCCTGCACAGACCCCCCAACAACCCCACCCTGGGCATCCCTGGCAGCGCTGTCCAAAGGCTCCTGGAGCTCTGGCAGCCTCGGGGCCGTGCCCATTCCCTGGGGAGCCTGGGCAGTGCCAGCACCCTCTGGGGGAAGAACCTTTCCCTGCTCTGCAGCCTGAGCCTGCCCTGGCCCAGCTCCAGCCCTGCCCTGGCTCCTGTCCCTGTCCCAGAGCAGAGATGGAGCTGCCCCTCGGGAGGAGCTGCAGCCCCCGGGGAGCTCTGCCCTCACTCTGCTCCAGCTGAGCAATCCCAGTGCCCTCAGCTGCTCCTCAGGGCCCCTCCAGACCCTTCCCCATCCCCCTGCCCCTCCTCTGGACACTCTCTCACACCTTTAGATCTTTTTCTCACCTTGAGCTGCCCCAAACTCCCCCAGCACTGGGGGTGAGGCCGCCCCAGCCCAGAGCAGAGCGGGACAATCCCAGCCCTGCCCCCCTGGTGATGCTGTGCCTGTGTCCCCCACCTGCTCCTCCTTTCCCAGGGACACTCCTGGTGGCTTTGCTCTGCCTGGCTGCCCCAGGGCTGCTGTTCCTGTAGGTGACCCTGTCCCTGTGGCTCCCTGCAGATCCTGACCGGGGAAGACTGGAATGCTGTGATGTACCACGGGATAGAGTCGCAGGGCGGCGTGCACTCGGGGATGTTCTCCTCCATCTACTTCATCGTGCTCACCCTCTTCGGTAACTGTATCCTTCCATGGCTATCCCTGATGGCACAGGCCTTCCCAGGCTGCTAGAAACCCTCAGCTTTCCCTAAATTCTCACAGCCTTATCCAAATTACTGCCGTGGCTTTGCTCCTGTCAGCACTGAAGGTGAGTCGTCCAACTTGGTGTCGTTTTTCTTAGGGCAACATAAGAATTTTTAAATTTAATTTAAAGAAATTCCATTTTAATTGCTGTGTTTTACCTTGCAAGTGTTCTATTAAGAGTGAATTTAGATTGTGGGAGAAATAATTGAAGCAGGACCCTGAATATCTTCACAAACATTTTGGTTTTAGTCAGGGGAGGACTGAGATGGGTTTGGTGGAGATGAGTAGATGATGGTGGAGAGGAGGCTCCAGTTCTCTTGGTGCCTTTGTCTAGGGCACCTTAACCAGCTGTGCTGTCCCAAATGCTCCAAATCATCTCATCTCCACACAAAGCTTAAAATTTAATTGTGGATCTTGGGTTTCAGGTTGTGGGAGTGTTCAGTGTTGCAAGCCTTGGCACATGAAGTGTCTGTTCTGTTCTTCTGAGAGATGGAAATCTCTTGAGGGTGACAAGAAACTGGGAGCTTTCACCCCCCCAGCGTCCCAGGGTGTCTGCTGGGGAAGGGCTGGTGTGTCCCAGGGAGGCAGGGACAGAGTGATACCGGGCTGGGATCTGGGCAGGGAGGCTGCATTTTATATGTGTCTTATATTTTATACACAAACAAGCAAAGCAGCTCCCTGATGGAGCAGCTGGGTGTGAAGAGGAGAGCCAGGAGGGCAGAGGGGCTGTGGTGGCCCTGTCCCTGTCCCAGTGGTGGCCAGTGCTCTGTGACAGTGTCACTGGGGTGAGGACACAGCCCTGAGCTGCAGCAGGGCAGGTTTAGGCTGGAGATTATGGAGAAGCTCTTCCCAGAAAGAGGGGTTGGGCATTGGAAGGGGCTGCCCAGGAAGGGCTGGAGTCCTTAAACCCCATGGAGGTGTTTAAGGAAAGATTGGATGTGGCTCTGGTGGCAAGGTGGTGACAGCTCTAGGCTGGGCTTGATCTCAAAGGGCTTTTCCAGCCTAGTTAGTTCTGTGATTGTGTGACTGATTGTGTGATTGATTCCATGACTGATTATGGGATTCTGTGATTGATTCTGTGATTGTGTGATTGATTGTGTGATTGATTCTGTGATTGTGTGACTGATTGTGTGATTCTGTGATTGATTCTGTGATTGTGTGATTGATTCTGTGATTGATTCTGTGATTGTGTGACTGATTGTGTGATTCTGTGATTGATTCCATGACTGATTCTGTGATTCTGTGGCTGCAGCCACGAGCTGTGTGGAGCCAGAGGGAGCATCCCTAAAACAGGAAACCCAGGAATTGTGGCAGAGCCAAGGCAGCCTTGGCTGCTTTGTTTGTTCTGCAAAGTGGGGTGAGGAGACCCCAAAGGGAGATGAGAAGGCCCCAAGGGGAGGTGAGGACGCCCCAAGGGGAGATGAGGACACCCCAAGGGGAGATGAGGATGCCCAGCGCTGCTGCTCCACCCGGGAGCTCCCGTGAGGATTTCCCGACCTTCTCGCTGGTTTCAGCCCCTGCATTCCTCTTTTCCTGGGAGTCTTGCTGGGGATGGAGATGCAGGAGAAAGGGAGGGTGGACTGGGGGAAATACTGGGGCTGGGGACAGAATTCCTTCCAGGAATGGGCTGCTCCAGCTGGAGTGGAAGTGACAAAATGTGCCACGGATGACACTGGTGCCCAAGGGTGGCACAGCAGAGCTCCAGCCCTGTGGCTTGGCTGGAATTCTCTCCTTCAGGACGAGGAGCAGGGACAGGGAAGAGCAGAGCAGTGGGAGCTGTGCCTGTCACAGCAGTGTCTCCATAGGATTTATCCCCTTCTGTGGCAGCAGTGCTCAGACATCTCCTCCAGCAGCCAGCACGGCCCTTCCACAAACACCAGGCTCTGGGAAACTGGGTCAGTGGAGAGCAGGGAGGGAGGGAGAGCTCTAAATCCTCCGGGCTTGGCATTTGGAAATGAGATTAAGCTGTAATCAGGCTTGACAGCACAGCTGAGGGAGGGACTTTTCACCTCCCAGCTGCCAAGATCCAGCGTTTTTGAGGAACAGGGCATTAATTCCCTTCATCACCTCTAATTCAGAGGGGACTTCTCCCTTGTCCCTTGGTTTCATTACCAGGGGAAGAGCAGGGGATGTTCAAGAGGAGGGGATCTGCTGCCCCTGCCATGGATTTGGGATTTGGAGGGTGGGAACTTCACCCACCTTCTCCCTAAATCTCATCCTGGCAGGTGCAGCTGGCTTGTTCTCCCTGCTGCTGCTGAGGGGATCCAGGGGTGGCTTTCCTGAATCCCTCCAGACATCTCCAGTGTCTCTCCCATGCCCTTTGCCCCGTGCTGGTGACTCCCTGAGCTCCCTGGGACATCACTGGGGCATTCAGGAAGGGAAGAGGATGTGCCAGGTGGGATTCTTTGATCCTCCCTGCAGGTTGGGATGAGTTTTCTGCAGGTGTGAGGTTCTGTGAGCACAGAGAGAGGGGGAAGAATTGGCTGACAAAGAGCAACAACACTCAGAAAAACTTCTGGAATGTCCTGGAAGGTTTCTTGGTTTTTTTCACCAACTTCTGAAGTTTTCCAGCTTTAAAGAGAAGCTGTGGCTGCCCCTGGGTCCCTGGCAGTGCCCAAGGCCAGGCTGGATGGGGCTGGGAGCAGCCTGGGGCAGTGGAAGGTGTCCCTGCCCATGGTGGAGGTGGAACAAGATCAGCTTTAAGGTCCTTCCAAACCATTCTGGGATTCTCCAATACTTCAAATACTCCCCTGCCCGGGGAGGTGGTGGAGTCACCATCCCTGGATGTGTTTAAACAAAGCCTGGATGTGGCACTCAGTGCCATGGTTTAATTGAGGTGTTAGGGCTGGGTTGGACTTGATGATCTTGAAGGTCTCTTCCAACCTAGAAATTCTGTGATTCTGTGAAATAATCAGAGCTACAAACCTGAAGCAAATCTGTGAATTCCTATGGAGATTTACATCCCTGTTGGTGAATCAGAGGTCTGACCTGGCTAGTCTGGGCAGAAATTTAGTCTGAGAGCATCAACCCTTTCACAGGGAGCTTGTGAGGGCCTTCCTGCACCACCCACAGCCCTGCTGGCCTCAGACACTGCAGGGGAGGGCTGGGGTGTGGGGAGGATGAGGGGTTAAACCTCTCCTGTCTGTTTCCCATGGGAACTTGCAGCAGGAGTGCCTCCTGTGCTGATGTCTGAGGCAGCATTTCAGTCAGGTCAGGGCTGTTCAGCAGCTCTGCTTTGGATGCTGAGAGAGAGAGAGAGAATTGTGGAGAGTAAAGCAGCAAAAGGGATTTATCCCTGTGTCCCTTACCAGGGATTTCAGTCATCAGGAGCCAGGAGCATCTGAAAATCAACTCCAGTTTGCCAGAAAAGAACATCCTCTGCAGGAGGTGGGATGATTATTAATGTCCATGATGCTGCAGGGTTTAGGACAGGTGAGTACAGGGTGAGGCACCTTGGGGACACCTTCCCAGAGCCCAGCAGACACCACAGGGACACCCCACAGAGAGCACTGATCAGCTTAGTTGTGATTAGAAACATGGAATCGTAGGATATCCTGAGCTGGAAGGGTCATCAGGGATGATTCATTTACAATCAGTTCATTATTAGATTAGATTAATGTGACTGTACTGCTGTCTCTTGGGATTTCTGAAAGATCTCCCTCTACCTTATAGAACTCCCCCCTAAAAGCTTTAAATGTGGTGGAGTTGTTTTTTGTTTGTTTTTTTTTTTCATTTGTCAAGTGAGGCTTTGCCATCCCTCCCCTCATGGCTGTGCTGAGACTTAACTTCCTAAGTGGGACTTTTTGCTTTTGTTTTCTTACTAATTTTGTTTTCTTCTATCAAAGTCTGAGCCCTTTGGGATGCTGAGCTTGGGTTCCTCTGCTGGGAGGGGTTTTGTTGTCACCTTGGGAACTTTGCCATCTGGTGAGGCCACTGTGAAGGGTTTGGGGAGCTGGGATGGGTGATTTGGGGTCAGCTGGCCAAACCTGCTCTTTTTAAACCTGAGAGACTCATTTCTCCTCCCAGAGCTGCTCAGGGCTCTGTGATTGTTCCTTTTCCTGAGGAAGAAAGGTTGGGATGGTGCTGGATTCTGCTGCTCCTCATTGCACTTGGCTCTTGGAATCCATTTTTGGTTCTTTGAATCCATTTGCCTTTTCAATGGATCATGGCAAGGAAAAGTTTGTTTTTCTAAGAGGGAAGTGTCTCGTGATACATTTCCATTTCCAGAGAGTCTGTGTGGAACCAGAAATGGTCTAATGAAAGTTTTATGATTAAAGTAACAACAGGATTTGGCCCATTTTCCAGGAAATTACACCATGCCTGCCTTCACTGTTATCCACTTAATTGATAAATTGAGGCATCTGTTGAGACAATAGAAAGAAAGAAAAACTGCAGAGCAGCCTGAAAAGAAAAGCAGGAGCTGCCTGGAGGGTGCTGCCCTTCCCTGGCCCTTGAGTGCCAAGCAGGAGATGATTCCTGGCTCCAGGCACTGCCTCAGCCAGGTTACACAGCCTGAGTTTGGGAGAAATCTGGGAATCCCCCAGCTCTGCAGAGAGGACTGAGGGACCTTTTTTGGGGCAGAAACACCCAATTCTGCCAGACTGTGTCTGCTTGGAAATGGATCAGGCCAGGCTGATCTGATAAAAAGCAATTAATTCCATTTCCAGCGGGTGTGGGAGGCAGGGTAGGGAGGCAGTTTTATTGCTGAGATGTTTATTCCCAGATAGGAGGCTTGGAAGTGTTTCCAGCCTGTTGGAAGCGCCCCAGAGGAAAAAACCCAAACACCCAGCACAGCCCAGGGGTGCCCTCAGCCCCCCACCCTCAAAGAAAACGGGGGAATTAATGTCTTTGTAAAGGACAAATCTGGCTCTTTTTGGGAGGGGCAATGATTCCAGCAGCGTTTTTTCCTCTTCTGTATCCACTGGGTTCACTGGGATCGAGGTGTTCCACCCACTCCTCGCTGTCCTGCTGGGATGGAGGAGGGAGCAGGTGATGGGCATCCCGTTCCAAACTCCCCTCTGTCCCTGAGGAATCATCTTCCAAGGGAAAAAAAACAAAACCAAACCAACCAAACCAAACCAAACCAAAACGAACAAACAAAAACCCCACAAACCCAAACAAACAAACAAAACCCCCCAACAACAACAACAACAAAAACACAAAAAAACCCCAACCAACCAACCAACAAACCCCAAAACCCAGGAGAAATGCTGGAGAAAGCCCAGGGCTCTGTGTCTGTGCCCTGCAGGGCTTGGCAGAAGCCTCCAAAGGGATGAATCCAGCTCCCAGGGCTGCAGACCTGCAGATCAGGCCCAGTCACAGGGCTGCAGACCTGAGGGGCACCCAGGCTCTGCAGACACTCCCTCAGAGGGAAGTAGAGCTGGGAATGCCTGGATCTGCACTCTGGGCTGCACTGTGTGTGGTAGAACCCTGGGGAAGGGGAGCACAGGGGCTTTGAGCTGCTGCTCTGGGCCCTGCCTGCCCTGAGAGGTTTCCTGGCCGTGGCTGTGGGCCGGGGACAGTGGCACTGCTGCCTGGGAGGGCTGGCTCCCCCTGCACCCCTCCTGCCTCCCTCTGCCTGGCAGCAACCCCCGGGTGCTCCTCCAGGCGGCCTCTGGGGGATGGAGAGACACGGGAAGGGCACTGGTGTCCCAAAATCTCCCTGGGGGCTGGCGTTGCCCTCAGAGTGCACCCCTGGCCTTTCCCGCCCTCCCAGGAGGGATTCCTGCCTTCCCCCTCTCACATCACCCAGTCCTGCCCTTCCCTTCCACCCCACAGCTCAAGGCAGGGAATGTGAACCTGAGAGAAAATCCCAGGAGGGTTTGGGTTGGAGGGGATCTGAGAGATCACCTCGACCACGGGCAGGGACACCTCCCACTGTCCCAGGCTGCTCCCAGCCCCATCCAGCCTGGCCTTGGGCACTGCCAGGGATCCAGGGGCAGCCACAGCTGCTCTGGGCACCCTGTGCCAGCCCTGCCCACCCTCACAGGGAACAATTCCTGCCCAATCTCCCATCCAGCCCTGCCCTCTGGCACTGGGAGCCATTCCCTGTGTCCTGTCCCTCCAGCCCTTGTCCCCAGTCCCTCCCCAGCTCTCCTGGAGCCTCCTGCAAACACCTGAATTACTTTCCTAAAACTCCTGCAGCCTTTTCCCTGGCTTTATGGCCCATTCCCATGCACATTCCTGCCTGGAGGAGCAAACAGAGCTCTGCAGTGAGTGACTCTCCCATCCCCAGGTGCAAGAGCCAAATGCATTTTCTCCTTGGGACAGAGTTTTTGCCATGGATTTGCTCTGCTTGCCCTCCTTCCCTGTGCAGAGCTCTCTGATTTATGACTGTTCTGGGGCTGTTCTGCAGCCACAAGGCTGGAATAACAACAATAAACTCAGCAATAGCCGAAATCATTAAGTGGAAAAATGAAAGTGAAATGGGAATAACTAATTCCAGGCCGCTGTTGTGTCTCAGTGATGGAATGCAGAGCTCTGCTGGGAGGCCCGGCCTGGTGTGGGCACTGCCCTGGCTTAGCTGGGCTCTGGGCACTCTGAGCTGGGCTTAGGGGCTGTTTTATCAGCAGAGCTCATTAGTGGGGCTGGGTGTGCTGCTCTGGTGGAGCTGGGCTCTGTGTGGGGCTCAGGGGTGGCCTCACTGAATTACAGAATCACAGAATCACAGAATCACAGAATTTCTAGGTTGGAAGAGACCTCCAAGATCATCAAGTCCAACCCAGCTCCAACACCTCAACCAGACCATGGCACCAAGTGCCACATCCAGGCTTTTTTTAAACACACCCAGGGATGGTGACTCCACCACCTCCCTGGGGAGGCCATTCCAGAACTTTGTCACTCTTTCTGTGAAAAACTTTTTCCTGATATCCAACCTGTATTTCCCTTTGTACAGCTTGAGACTGTGTCCTCTGGTTCTGTCAGTGCTGCCTGGAGAAAGAGACCAACCCCCACTGACCACAGCCACCCTTCAGAGAGTTGTAGAGAGTGATAAGGTCACCCCTGAGTCTCATTTTCTCCAGGCTGAACACCCCCAGCTCCCTCAGTCGTTCCTCACAGGGTTTGTGTTCCACTGCCATCCTGGCTCCAGAGGGATAAGCCAGGGTGGTTTCCTCCCAGCAGCAATGACCTGAGATTCATTTTTCTGTGCACCCCTGTGACTTTCTACAGCTCTGTGCATGTAAAATGTAAATGCTGGCTTAAAATGACCAATTTTCCTGCAGCTTCTCTGGTTGTCCTTTTAAACAGGAGGGGAAAAATGAGGGTGAAATCTGCATTTCTGGGTTGGAAGGGTGGAAAACCAGGGGCTGTGGAGCAGCAGGAGGTCCCACCTGCCCCTCTGATGGGGTGAAGCCCCTCAGGTCCTGCCCCCTCTCCAGGCAGGTGCTGGGGACGCAAATGTGTGTGGCCGGGCTGGGTGAGCTGGGAATGGTGGCCAAGCTCCCAGGGATCAATCCATGAACCAGCAAGGGGGGAAAGGGGGGCAGCAGGAGGGGAAGAATTGCTGTCTGTGCTGTGTGGAGAGCTTTTCCTCAGCTGCTCCCAAAGATACTCTCCTGAACGTCTTCCTGGCCATCGCTGTGGACAACCTGGCCAACGCCCAGGAGCTGACCAAGGTAGGTGGGACAGCCTGTGCCTTCCAAAGCAGGGGTGACTGTCACACAGGACACAAAGAAATGACACCCACACGTCAAAAAGGCAAAAAGGGGCAGTTTATTTACAGACTTCAACATTTATAGAATTCCAGCAGTGCCCATGGATTGGAGGGAGAAAATCTTCCTCTCCAACCACACTGGGCAACCCAACAGTCCATCAGCAGTCTGCTCCTTATGAGAAGAATGTAAACAGTGGTTAGACAGTTACAATAACAAGAAATTTCTTGATGTAAATTCATGTCTGACTCCATTGCAAAAGGTAAATACAGAGGCTGAAATAGAACTTTAGAAAAACTTCCTAAAGAGACAGAGGAGAACAGAAAAAACCCAGACAACAGGTGACACCCTGGGGTGTCCCCTCCTGTCCTTGCCTGTCTTAGAGTATCTTCACAGCCAAGGGCTCCCCAGCTGTTTGGTGGAAGAAACAGAGTTCTGCCCTTGTGCTCTGGGTTTGGAACTGACCTTCCTCCCCCCTGGTCCGTGCTGTGGGAGGTGTCCCTGCCGTGGCAGGGGTGGATCTGGATGGGCTTTAAGGTGTAAACCTTAAAAACCTTCCACCTCAAACCACTCCCTGCAATTGTCCAAAACCCACAGGGATGTGGTGCTCAGGGTTAGTGCTGAGGTCTGGGGGTGGATCTGGCACTGCTGGACTTGATCTTTTCCAGCATTTCTGCCTCTTTGGGTCCCCACTGCAGCTCCACCCTTCAGGGACACGGAGATTTCCCCAGGCTCCCCACCCTCCTCCAGCTGCTGAAGACCAAACCCAGCCCCATGTTCCCAGTCCAAACCCACATCCCTGGTGTAGCTGAGCTGCTCTTTGCCATCTCCCCTTCTCCTGCAGGACTGGCTCCAGCTCCCAGCTTTCCTGGAGCTGTTCCCCAACACAGCCTCCAAACAGCCTGGTGGCTCCTAGGTGAAAAATGAATGTTCCAATTCCATGTTCTGCATCCCTCCTCCCTTAAAATGCTGCTCAGGGCTGTATGTAATGGCTCTCTGTTGTTTTGGAGCTTTTCCTTTTTTCTTTTTCCTTTTTTCTTTTTTCTTTTTTGTTTCTTTTTTCCTTTTTCCTTTTTTTTTTTTTTTCTTTTTTCTTTTTTCTTTTCCCTTTTTTCTTTTCTTTTTCTTTTTTTTTTTTTTTTTAATGGGGATTTTTCCCCTTCCAGCAGCTCAGCTGTCTCTGTGCTCACAGAAATCTCCAGCCTGCAGGCAAAGATCCTCCCAGATTTGTGGGCATCCCTTGCACACGTGCTGAGAGGGGGGGATGAGGCCCAGCACAATTCTTGGATAATGAAGCTCATCCTCCTTCTTCCTTAATCCTTTAAGTGCTTTCTTGTGAATATTTCAGCAGCTGACAGGGAGGGTTAGAAACCTGACTTTGGGGATGTTTATAAAGTCTAATTAAATATTGATGGATTCAGCAGCATTGCCAAATCATAAACCTTCTCCAGAAACTCTCTTGGGGATTTTTTTTTTTAGTTTAATTTTATTTATTATCCCCCCCCCCCCCCCACCAAATCACTGGGGCTTTCAAAAGAAGAGGAAAAAGCTAAAATTCGATTAGACACATACCTGGAGAATGAGGGACTTCCTGCTGAGTAAATGTGATCATGCAAGCCCCCAAAATGGCCCAGAGATACAAGGAAGTCACTCAGGAGTCAGTTGGTCCCAGGAGACTTTCCTGACATTTATTCTGTGAAATTAATTGAGATCAGTGCTGAATTTAATGTGGGAGAATCAGGAGCAATTGAAACTGCCTTTGTTTAGGGAAGACAGTAAACTTTCCTGCCTCAGGACTGGAACATTTCAACTTCCCCCAGTTCTGGATGCTAATTTGGATTTCTTGATGTGGCATTTTGACCATTTCTGGGCTTTGTGACCTGTAAGAGAAGTTCTCAGAGCTGGGACTATATTTAACTGCAGCTTGATCATCCTGTGGCTCTTACAGAACTCACCAGTGCTTAGGAATGACTCATTTTTTGGGGAAAAAAATAAAGAATCACCACCTTTGCTTTCAATCTATAAAAAAATCTGCTCCCAGGTCCCTCTCCTGCTCTTCCTGTTCTGGCCTTGCACTGACTCAAGCTCTGCCAACCCAATTTTTAGTGATTCCTGAGAACTTTCCTGAATCCCTTTGGGTTCCCAAACCTTTAGGGTTTTTTTTTTCAATACTTTGACAGTTTTTTTTCTTCCTGCTCACTTATTCAGAGTGGAATCTACAATTGCCCCCAACATTTGCTTTTCAAGTCTTTCTGCTGATCATCCAGGATGCCTCTGGTGACATCAAGCAGCTCCTGCTTCCTCCTCCTTAAACTGGAGTGTAAAACCACTGCAACTGAGGCTTTGTTTTCCTAAAGATCTTCAGGCAGGAGGTGTTCCCTCATCTTTGTGATCCCTGAAAAAAGCAGGATAAAAACATGCACGAGGGATGTGGGAATTTTATATAAATTTGTATAAAGTTCTTGGGGAATGCCCAGGAATTCTGGACATTGAAGGGAGAGGCCAAACCAAGAGCTGAACATCCATAAACCCCCCTCCTTCTGCTCTCCTATGGAAGAGGCTTTAACTGGCTGAATTATTAAAGAAAATTCAGTGTTAATGATGCACATCATGATGGGTGGCACCAAAAATTGGTTTTACCCCGTGAGGAATTGATTGAAATTAAGATTTAGAGCTTAAGAGAACAGAAGGGACACAAACCAGGGATGTCCTTATGGCAAGAGATTTACCTGCACCTGCCCCTGTGAAATGGGGAGGACACTGAGCTGTTCAGAGCTGGAATTTTAAAAATCAAGTAAAAAATTAATTAATTTTTGGAGTCATCTGCATGGAAGGAGCTACAGGGATGTTACAGAGCAAACATCTGCTGAGGTTGGGCTCATTCTGAGTGAGGAGCAGCTGCCTTCTGCTGCTCCTTCAGGAGATCAGACCCAGCAGAATTACAGAGAATGGAGCAGAAGCCACAAATTTAAAAAGAGGTTTTAAAACCTGCACCTGGTGCTTTAGGGGCAGAGAAAGAAAAAATCAGCAGCCTTTGGTTTTGAGGCTGCTGGAGATCCCTCAAAGGAGGAAATAACTTGAATGTACCTGGAGGATGAAAGGAAAACCTGAAAGATTTTTTTTATTATTTATCTTTTAAAACTTGTGTCCTGAGGATAACATTTCTGCTGAGTTGGGATGGGAACAGTTAATTTTCTTCACAGGGGCTGGATTGGGATTTATGTTGAAACCACTCTGGGATGTTTTGTTATTGCTGAGCAGCCACCCCACAGAGCAGCAGGGGGGAGAGCTGGGGGGGCACGAGGACTTGGGGGCACCCAGCTGGGACAGCTGAGCCCAGGGATATTCCAGACAGACTGACAACATCTGTCTGTCCCAGTCCTGTTCCAGGAGGGAGCTCTGCTGTCCTGGGGATGGCAAAACCTGGCATGGAAATGTGGAATTAATTCCCTGCCTCTCTCCATGGCTTTTTCTTCCCCAATTAAACTGAGTTTATCCCAATCCACGGGTGCTTTGCTGTTTTCCCCACCCCACCAGGGTGAAAGGACTGAGGCTGTGGGCCAGGATTAAACCAAACACCCTTGACTTGCAACCAGCTCCCAAAGCTTTGATAAATCTACTGGAATTTGGCAGCTGAGAAATATTGACTTGGTATAATTGCTCAGCAGGTCTTTTATTCAGGCCTGGTTATAGACATGCAAATATTTGCAAAAGCAAAAAAAAAAAAAAGAAGAAGAAACTTATATGGTAACGATTTTTTAAATCAATTTTCCATCTTTTTTTTTTCCTTCTGAAGGAGAAAAGGAAAACAGTTTCCCAATGAGTCCAGCTGAAGCAAATAGCACCAAAGGCAGAGCGAGGAGCTGTTTATGCAGATGGGATTCAGGGTGGATAAATCTCTATAATTTCCTATTCCAAAGCTGGAGATCTGTCTGCTCTCATTATTTTAATCATGACTCCTTCCAGCATCACGCTGGGGGAGCAGAGGCAGACCTGTGGCATTCCATAAAGTTGGACAGGAGAGCCTGTGACTGCTCCCAGTGTGCTTTTCCCTGGATTTGGGAGATGCTGGAGTTGCTAGCAGAGCTCTGTGCTTACCCTGCCACGGCTTGACTTTATTTTGGTTACAAAATTCCAACCCTTGGTGTTCATGAAGAGGAACCAGGCTGTTTCTTTGGGTATTGCTCTCATCTCAATGTTTAAGATCCTTAAATTTTGAATTTTCAAATTATTTTTTGTAATTTTGTTTTGTTTTGTTTTTAATTAAGACCCTTAATTTTGAGTTTTAGTGGCGCTTTTCGTTGGGTAGGAAGAGAGAAATCCCAGTTAGAATCTTCAGGCACTCCTGTGCCACCAGAGGTTAAAAATCCTTGTGCTCCAGGGAAATGCAGGGAGCAGGAACAGATCTCTGCTTTGCTCTACAAACTCCATTTAATATGGTTCAGTTTTTGTTTTCTGACTCCTCGTGGATCTGAGGTGGGTGTGAATGGGAGCAGGACCAGTCCCAAACCCATCGGTTTTCATTATTGTTTCAGAAGAGTCCCCTTGGCAGGAGGTCAGGGGGATTTGGGAGCCTTCAGTGTTTCAGCAGGACATTGGCTTTAGAGGTTGCTGCACACACAGCTCTGGGATAAATGGGGAATTCCACCTGGAATTGTCCTGGAATTGCCCCATTCCTGGAATTGTCCACCTGGAATTGCCCCATTCCTGGAATTGCCCCATTCCTGGAATTATCCACCTGGAATTGCCCCATTCCTGCTCAGGTCTCTCCCTGCTCCCTCAGAGTCTCCTTCCCCAGTGCTGTGTGCTGAGAGGAGACCCAGGAGAGTCAAAAAACTTTGTGAGTTGACCAAACCCTGCCTTTCTCCCCTCAACTTGCACCAAACCTGGGGCTCCTTGCAAGAAAACCTGCCCTAAATCCAAATTCCTGTGTCCTTGCAGCACATCATGGCAGCCACGCCCGCCCCGGGCCCTGGGGCGCTCTGCTTGTTGTCATTCCATGATTTATTCCCTGATTTCTCCTGCTTTTTGTGCCCCAGGACGAGGAGGAGATGGAGGAAGCCACCAACCAGAAGCTGGCCCTGCAGAAGGCCAAGGAAGTGGCTGAAGTGAGCCCCATGTCGGCGGCCAACATCTCCATCGCTGCGTAAGCACCCTTTGATTCCTCGGGAGAAAATCCCCGTTTCCCAGTGTCACCCTGTGTCCCTCCAGCGTCCCAGGGCGTCTGGGGGCCCTCCTGCACCACTCACAGGCTGAAAACTTCAGTGCTGAGCACTTAATTAGGAGTTTAATGAAGGGTTTCTCTCAGTTTGGTTCTCTTTGTAATGCCTCGTCTTTGAGTAATTGTATTTTAGGAGGATTTTATTTTTTTTTAAGCTGTCCCAGGATAGATTTCACCAGGTGAAGTGTTAACATCCCACTTTGGGTTTTTAATGAGGAGAGGGGGGTGTGCACAGAAGTTGCCATTTTTTAATGATCTTGAGAAATCAAATGCTCAAAGGCATCCTCTTAAATAGCTGGAAAATGTGCTTGAATTCCCTTTCCTTGCTGTTTGAAAGAACTGGATGGAATAAAATGAACTGCTTTGGAGGTAGGAACGTCCATTTGGAATTCTCCGATGCCTGGATGAGGACAAGCCCAGGCTCTGTGATACCAAAACCCTGGGAAAGCTTTGCCTTGGGCCCAACTTCCCCTGGATTCTAGAGGTGCAAAAATGAGGTGTAGGTGGAAATATTTGTCCAGGTCCCTGTGTTTGAGGCATCCCTGGAAATATCCAAGTGTTGGATGGACTTGGAGCAACCTGGGATCGTGGAGGGTTGGGATGGGATGGGATTTAAGGTCCTTCCAACCCAAACCATTCCATGATTCTGTTCTGGGATACCTCGCAAGGATTCCCTTCAACTCTTTGGGAATTTCAGCACCAAAAAGTTTGGTCCTGCATTTTACTGGGAGCTTCTGCTGTTTTCCAGGCCCCTTTCACAGGGGAGACCTCCAAGGGCTGGAGAAGCTCAAGCACAATAAAAAGAAATTTCCTGCTCAATTTCCTTGGAAATAACCTGAACTGCAGCCGGATTCCTTCAGTGCAAATCTCTTTTTCCTGGGAGTTTAATCCACTTTAGCAAAGACAAAAGGCCAAGTGGAGCCAGTTTGTTACATGTGAAGGAACAGAATATTATTAATTTGCCTATTTTATTCTTCTTACCATTTTATTTTGTCATTACTGCTGTAATCAGTTCCTATTTATGCTCTGGCTGTTTGATAGTTTTAAATACCACTTTTTCCTTACAATTATTTTTCTGGCCAGCCTTGAAAAGAAGTCAAATGAGGATAATTGCTCCTGCTCTTTGATGAATTTCTTGGTTCTGGTATTTTAAAATGCAAGATGATGATGGTGCTTATTCACTTCTGGTTTAATCAAAGCGTTTTGCATGGGAAGATTTCTTAGAAATCAGCAGAAAAAACCCAACTCGCTTCCACGGAGCCAAGGTTGAAATTGCTTCAAATCACCTTTCCCTGTGATTTTTCACCAGGTTTTCAAAAGCACAAGTAGAGTTTTGTGGCAACAATTCAAAGTGAGGACAAAATCGTGGGGTTTTTGCTTATTTTGCCTCAAATTGAGTCTGGCCTGCCCTGATTGTGTGAAAATTCACATGAGCACAGTGGAAAGGATGGTTTCCACATCTCCTGACCCTGGCACCCCTGTGACATTGCCTTGGGGGCCAGGCTGATCCCTGAGATTTAATGAATCCACGTCACAGCAATTTGTTTTATACATAAATCCCAGAATATTCCGAGCTGGGAGAGACCCACAAGGATCAAATCCAGATCTCAAGTGAACAACCCATACAGGCAAGGGATGTCCATGCTCAGGGAGCCCCAGAGGGGCTTGGCAGCCCCTAAATCTTGGATAGGGAGGTGTTTGCAGCCCCTAAATCTTGGACAGGAGGTGGTTTGCAGCCCCCATCCCTTGGATATCTCTCCCCTGTACAGCAGGGATGATTTAGGGACCTTTTGACCCCCAAATCTACCCCAGCACTTCATTTCTCCTGCTGTTAATCACCACGGTGCTCTGAGGGTGGAGCAGATGTCGTGACCACGGCAAGTCCTGGCAGATCAGATCCGGAGCTGGACGTGCCAGAAGTGCTGGGCATTCTTAAAAATGGGATTTTTGGCAAATGGAAATATCACCAGAAACCAACCCCCTGTAAAACTCAGGTACAAAGAACTGAGAATCCAGCCCCTGTAGGATTCAGTGAGCAAGGCCTGGGAAAATTCTAAAGGTGGCTCCACCCAAGCAATTTATATTTGGACTTTCCCCTCAGGAATATTTTTATTTTTTTTTAGCTTTATAGTTTAATCTTATTTTTCCAACATGCGAAAGTGGATTTCTCTAACAACAGCAGGCACTGGCAGCATGGATCCATGTTCTGAAAACATTGACTTTTTCCCTGCCTGCACCAGTGCAAACAGGGGTGGTGGCAGAGAACACCACCACTTGGATTTTCTCAATCACCACGTTCGTGTTCCCAGTGTTTGGCCACCTCCCACAGAGGTGACAAAGCTGTCCCTGGGCTGAGCCTGGTGAAAAGTCACCTTGGTTGTGCTGCCTCAGGGGCTGTTTTCTTCCCTTCCCTGGTCACTCCAGCTGCAAGCACTGAGTGTGGCTCCCCCTGAACCTCCCCACAGCCCTTCCCACGGTGCTGGATCCTCCACCTCTGGCATTTTTCCCACCTCTGGCATTTTTCCCACCTCTGGCATTTTCCCCGTGCCAATACGGGGTGAGCTGTGCCTGAAGAGGAATTCTTTGCACTCTGTGACTTAGGAGGTTTGGGGGGTTTTTTTAACTCCACGAGGTAACAGATTACAGTTGCAGCCAGACTCAAGGGAATCATTTAATCACCAGCTCTCCTGCCTCAGCCTCCCCTCCTAAACAAATTCCATAAAATTTGCACATCCGTGCCTTGGAATTGTCCCTGTCCCTGCTGCTCTGCTCTGAGCTCCATTTATTGTGCTGGTTACTAAACATCATTTCCTAAGCATAAGGAAGGTTGTTATCCAGTGTTCCAGCCTGCTCAAAGGCTCTGAAGAGGCACCTTCACCTTCCCACCTGGAATTGGATGCTGTGGGAGTCTGGAATTAGTTTGTGATTGATGGACCCCAGGGATCTCCTTTAATACCAGGCTCATCACCGCAGTGCTGGGCAGGGATCATTTATCTTGCATCTGCCTCACATCATCCTGCACTTGGTTTGGAGCTCCCAGGAATTCTCCTCCTTCACCAAAGGGATTCACTGAAACAGACTTGTCTGAGCACAGCTCCTTTTTCAGCTGGTTGTAGGAAGGGGGTCAGACGGTGATGAGAGATCTCTGGAGCCAGGGCTGCTCTTGGAGCAGGGGTTCATTGCACAGGGCCTGGGGGAAGGGCCCTGCTGGGAGCTGCAGCTGCAGCTCAGGGCAGAGAGAGAAGAGCAAGAGCAAGAGAGTGAAGTAAAAAGAGAAGTAAGAGAGCAAAGTAAGAAAAGTAAGAGCGGAGCTGAAGAGAAGTAAGAGAGCGAAGTTCCCAGTTACAATCCATTAAATTTTCTTCTACACTGAACATTCTAACTGACACCAACCAAACCAGTACAAGATACAAATCCTACAGCATTTACACACAGCCCATAAGAATCATTACATGACCACACTGTGTTATATTTTAAACCCTAAAAACGACTCTTTGGACCCCTCCTGCCAAGCTGGTGGGGTCTGCTCTGACCCTTGGGCTCCTGGTGAGGAGAAGGGCATTGTTTAATCAAAGGGGATTAATTACCTTCAGCAGCCACACTGTTGTTCTCCAGCTGTCCAGTAACTGAGGCTTTAGACATTGAAACTTGCTTTCAATTCTATTTCACTGACAGGTTTCATATTCTCAAAACCTAAGCAGTCATATTGATAAGGCTTTCCTTTTCCATCTTCCCCACCACTGGTGAACTCTGTCCTGGAAGGGCCTTTTTTTATTTAGTGGCTTCTAAGGATGAAAAGCGAGGCTGGTGCATTGGTTTGGAGCTCCTGCTTCATCCAGCTCCCAGCATTTCTCTGCTCCACCACAGAGATTCACCCAAGCAGATTTGTCTGACCACAATTGGTTTTTCACCTGTGAACTTTACCCTGAAGGATTTATTTTGTGGTTTCTGTGGATGCAAAGCGAGGCTGCCTTGTTGGTTTGGAGCTCCTGCTTCATCCAGCTCTCCAAAGGGATTCCCCTGAGCAGATTTGTCTGACCACAGCTGGTTTTTCACCTGGTGAACTCTACCCTGAAGGATTTATTCAGGATGAAAAGCGAGGGTGGTGTGTTGGTTCTGTCACTGTTTGCAATGTTTGGCTGAAAACAGGCGATGTGTTTGATTCGAGCCCATTGTTTCATTCTTCTTTTTTTGTGATTTTTTTGTTTGTTTGTTTGTTTTCTGTTTAGCGTTTTCCTTGCTTTGTTGTTTCTGGAGGTGAGTTCTGGGTTTGTTCAGCCCCTCTGTGTCGTTTGCCCTGCTCAGCCTCTGTACCTGAGGGACTTGACAGAGCCAGGGGTCTTTAGGGCAAACCATTGGTGCAGCTTCCTTGGCAGCCAGACCGGAGGATGGGGGACAAGGGGACAATTCCAAGGCACTGGATGTCCAAAGCACTTTTTGGTGCCACTGCCAGTGGAAGGAAGAGCCCTCAGGCTGGTCCCTGTGGGTCCCAAAGCAAACATGGGTTTTTTTCTGGTTGCCTGGCCTGATGTCTGAACTCCCCATGCTTGGGTTCCTCCTCTGCCTTTCCTGTCCCAGCCAGAGCTGCACCAATGGCCCGTACAAAAGGG
Source organism: Phylloscopus whistleri (assembly GCA_017589585.1). Taxonomy (NCBI): domain Eukaryota; kingdom Metazoa; phylum Chordata; class Aves; order Passeriformes; family Phylloscopidae; genus Phylloscopus; species Phylloscopus whistleri. The sequence continues at coordinate 141,922 of JADMLD010001200.1, read as the reverse complement.
GCTGCCACGAGCACACCCTGCCCAGGCAGGACACCACCTGGCATCCCCAGGGTGCTCCCCTCACCTCTTCTTGGGAAAAGCTGTGAAATAGCAATTTTCAGCACCCCTAAATTAGTAGGAGCCTGCCAGGTAGTCAGCCACACTTTGAGGAACGTTTTGCACTCTGTGATTTACGAGGTTTGGGGTTTCTTTAATTCCATCAGGTAATGGATTACAGTTGTAGCCAGATCCAGGGAAATCATTTAATCCCAGGTGTGAGGTTTGGGTGGGGGGAGAACTTGGGTGGTGGATGAAATGTTGTGGGCAGTGGCAGAGACAGCTTCTGGACGTGGGCACCAGACCTAAGCACAGTCTGTCACATTGCCCACTGCTGTTCCAGAGTTATTTGTGCTTCCCAGGACAACTTTCCAGCCTCCAAAGACCTCCTTCTGTCTCCAGGACTGGCTTCTGCTGGTCCCAGGTGGGGTTGTTGACAGAACTGGTGCTGTAATTGCAGTCCCACCAGGGGACAGTGCCTGTCAGTGTGAGCAAGGCAGAAAAGCCACCAAAGGTGGCACCTCAGTCACTTCACCCTGACTCCTCTGGCCCTTTTGTACAGGTCTGGGGGTGCAGGGAGGGGGGAACTGCTCTGTTTCTCCAGGTTTTCCATCTCGGAGGTTCCGTGTTTTCCTTCTGTCTTGGGCGTGCCGTGGCTGATTTCCACGTCTCTGTTGGGCTGTGGGGACCCAACAGGAGCCAGCAAGAAGCTGCCTGAACACCCAGCCCGTGCCCTGTGCTGTAGATTAGAAGCTTTAGGTGTTCTTTTTCTCTTGCTGGTTGTGATTTCTTCCCTCTCCTCCTCCCCTGGAGCGTGTCAGTGTGTGACATTCCCATCGCTCCCCTGGGTTTTCCTTTCTGTCCTCACCGTCGGTGTCACGGCCACTCAGCCACACCCAAAGCCACTCTGGGCTCTGTCCCTCGTTCCTGGTAAGTAGCATCTGGTGGAAACCAACTCCTGCTGTCATTCTGCCCTGGAAAAGGAGGCTGTGCTGGCTCTGTGGCTTCAGAAAGGCAGCTCCGGCCCCGGGAGCAGAGCGGTGACCCCGGGGTGCTGCAGGACTCGTGTCACATTCCCTGCACAGGTGACAAGGACAGAGCCTGCCCTCCATCCTGCCCAGCACCAAACGAGGCAGGAGACACAGAGAGGTTCCTGCCAGCCTCCCTCTGAGGGATGTTCATCTGCTCTCAACAGTTAAACCCCAAATCTCCGCAGGCATTGCACGGCCTTGGTGCTGACTCCCAGGGAAATCAGGGCAGCCCCGTGCATTCTCCTCCATCCCAAGTTTTCCCAAAGGAATTTCTTGGCTATGCCTGAGGAGTTCGTGCAGTCAGGGGCTTGTTCTCTACAGGATTTTGCTGCCAAACAGTAAAAAGGTCCCCAGCTTGAGCAGCCTGGAAATAATCATTTCCTTGGTCAGCAGGCAGGACATGCCACCCCCCACTCTGCCTCTGCTCCTATTTCATTTGGCACCAGACAAGTACAGAAATCCTGAGGTTTAGGTGAAACACTTCACCTGGCTGCTCAGCAGATTATTTGCTTCAAGCAAAACTTTTATGATGCCTTCCATAATTTTTCTTCTATTCACTCCAGCTTTCTGAACCTCTGGATTTTGTGTTACACGCATTATGTGAGCCAGCGTTTCTGTTTAGAACAATCCATTAATTTTAATAAATGTAGATTTAAAACTCTACCTCTGTGATACCCAAAGAACATTAGATTTTAACTGGGTATTCTGGTTGGCTAGAATTGATTGGTAACAGATTTAAAGGCTCGTGAAAGCAGGAGGAAAAATGCTGCAACTGAAAAGGCAAATCGAGAAATGAAGGGATTTTATTTTCAGTCTTGGGGAGGGTTTTTGAAATGCTGTAGATTGATAAAAAGGATCATTTAGACCTAGGAAAAATAATGCCTCAAGCCAGGATCGATCAGGATATTTAGAATCCTGGTTTTCTGTGGATTCCCTGCCTTTCCTGTGTGATTCAGTGATTTCCATGTTTAGAACCCCCCCACATAAATGGTGTGGAGGAGATGGAGGAGAATCTACGAAATTCCTTGAGCTGCAGGAAGCTCCTTTCCCCCCCAGGCCCTGCCCCGCTGAAGCTGCAGCAGAGCTGAGGTTTTGGGCCCTGTGACCCATTTTTGGGCAGTCTGGGGCAGGCCCATCCCATCCCTGCCCCAGGACAGAGGTCGGTGCCTCCAAAGAGCCCATCTGGGGCAGGCACTGAGGAGAAGTCGCCTGGCACCAGCTGCTGGAGCTCAGGTGGATTTTGGAGCCCGAGGTCCTCTCTCCAGCCCTTGCCCCGTGCTAAAGCTTGCTCCTGGTGCCAAGGGCAGGAATTAGCATCCTGCTCCACTTGGAAAAGAGGATTTGCAGCACAGACCCCACCTGGCTGCACCCAGGCCTCCCCTGAGGGCACAGAGGTGGCTCCTGCAGGCCTTTGTGAGTACCAGGGAGCCCTGAGATCATCGTGTGCCTTTTGGTCACCTTTTCCTTTTGGTTCCCTTCTGGACTCTCTGGTTGTGTCCCCGTTCTCCAGAGGGTTGGTGTGTCCCTGGAGCTTGCCCGGTCTCCTCCCCGTCTGCACCCGACCGGACGCGGCCTGTATGAGTCTCCTCCCGATGTCTTCTGTGGTTTCTCTGCTCCTTTGGTTTGGTTTTTTCTTTTTTTTTTCCCCCCTTTTTTTTTTTTTTTTTGGTTTATTTGGCTTTTTCTTTTCTCACTTTTTGTTTTCTTTGTTTGTTTTGTTTTTTTGCATGTGCAGTTTTGTAAAGCAAACTCGAGGTACTGTATCTCGCAGCTCGTCAGTCTCCAGCGTAAATTCACCGTGAGTTGCTCTCTGTTACGATATTCACTCAATGGATTTCTCATTTAGAGCTCTATAAACCTTCCCCTTCTCCTGGTGCCTTCAGTCTCCCTGTGTTGTTTTTTTTTTTCCCCCCAAAATCATTCCCATCATTGTGGAAAGCCTCCAGACCAACATCCAGAGAAAGGACTGGAAGGTGTCATTGTCATTTGATGCTTGTGATTTGTGAGCAACTCTTGTGTTTCATACATTGACTGTGACTTCTCCCCCTCTTCCTTCCTCCATTTTTCTCCCTTAATTCCTCTCCATCATTTCTCCTGAACTATTCTCTCTTCTCCTGTCTCCCCTCGTTTGATGGTTTGTCTTGTTCTCACTTGTGTTTCTTTCTGTTCTCTGTGTTTATTCTGTGCTGGGCTGTTGGCTTTGATGTTCCACCAGTGTTTGCACTCTGGGTTCAGTGGGAGAACCAGGAGAGCCCTCTTGGAGGGAAAATTGGAGGAGGACTTCAAAAGAATTCTGGAAATGGGGTCCAAGTGAGACTAAATTGGAAAACTCTTGAAAACCTGGTTTTGTCTTTGCTCTCTGACCTTCTCGAGCTGGAGCTTAAAGCGACAGATTTTGTCCAAATGAGGCACTTGGCAACTCCTCTGGAGCTGGAGCTGGAGCTGAGCAAACACAGTGGAAAACTCTCTCCCACTCCATGTGCTTCCCCCCAATCCAATCCTGCTGGCTGTGCTGTGAGTCAGGGTGTGCTTTGACACCGAGCAGGTTGGTAAAAACATCATCAGTGCTGCTGACTAACCCCAGAACTCCTCATCAGCTCCTGTCCCACCCCCGTGGGTGTCCTTTGGCTTATCCTTTAACTCTGTGACCTTGTCTTTCTTCTTTAATGCTTTTGGAGACTCAAGTAAGTGCAATTCCAGCCTGGGGGTTTGTCCTGGCCCCACAGCAGGGACCAAGGTACTGTGAAGCCGAGGAGCTTTTCCAGCAGCTTTTCCTCTCTGATATTTCCCTGGGTGTTTTGGGGGCTCCTCGTGCACTGGTGGACCTTGGACAGGTTGGGATTTAAAATGTGGTGATGCTTTGTATGAGTTGAACTTCTGTGACCAAGGCTGAGCTGTTGTGACTGCCCAAAGTAGGTGTGACCTGTCTGTGCCCAGGTCTGGCTCACGGGGAAAATTAGGGGAATAAATTAGATTTGGTCATCTTTTGGATCATTTCTTGCCATGTGTTTCCTGGCTGCTGAGAGTTTTGACAGGCAGAAGGGTGCAGAGAGTGCTCAGCTACACTTTGGGTGCCTCTCACCCTGACAGGGGGGACAGGATGGAGAAAGGGAGGTGCTGGGAGCTGCCTTCTCCCCAAAATTCCAGTTTCCCTCAGCAAAAGTTACCCCAAACTGTGTTTTCCCAACTAGGAACAAAGACTTAAAAAAAAAAAATACAGGTTTTGTCCCCTTTTCCACATTTCCAGAGACAGAACTGCCTTTTCTATAAGGATGAAATCAAAGTACCAAAATCCTTTTGCAAGGAGGATTTGGCCACATTTGGAGGCATTTTTCATCGGGGTTTGTTGTTAACTCCCCACCAGAACAGAGACCCTGCTGTGACCAAGGCTGAGCTGTGACCTGTCTGTGCCCAGGTCTGATGGCTCACGGGGTTGGGACAGTGAAAATTAGGGGAATAAATGAGATCTAGTCATCTTTTGCATCATTTCTTCCAATGTATTTCCTGGCTGCTGGGAGTTTTGACAGGCAGAAAGGTGCAGAGATGGATGAGCTGAATGTGCCTTTTTTTTTTTCTCAGTGAGTATCCAGGAGCATTTCCCCAAAAAACCTCCAGAAATCCCCCAGGGAAGAAGAAAAAAATATTCAATAAATGACTGAACCTCTTAAGAACATGAAATATATAAAAGCACAACCACCCCAGAGCATCAGGGCCACCATGGAGTGTGCAGACAGCTGAAGGTTTTATTTACCCAGTGTAAATGTCGTGGTTAGAAATGGGGTTTTTTAAAATCTTTTTTAAATTTTAAATTCAAACCACGAAACTGGACCAGCCCCTCTTAGGGCCAGGCAGGTGCTCTGGGTTCCCATTCCCTGGGGAATGTTGGGATAAGCTCAGGATGCCCCTGTGGGACTCTGTTCTGCTGTAATTACTCTGACAAACGGGCTAATTTTTGAGCACAGGTGGAAATTAAATGGTAATTTACTGATCAAGAAGGGCTTCAAAAGTTACAAAACTCCCTGTGCCTTTAATTCCCTGCCTTGCTCAAGCAGTGCCTTTAATATCAGTGAGAACCAGGACCCAGCCATGGTCATTTGCTCTGGAAGAACAAAACTTATCCCAAAACCTTTTGAGATACAGAGGCTTGGGTTTTCCCTGTGTCCTTTGATTATTTTTTAAAAAAATCTAAATTAAAATAAATCTATAAATTTCTAAATAGTAAGAAGTTACAGGCAAAATACAGGAGACATTTTCTTTAAAAAATTAAAATAATCTCAACCTGAGTCACTTTCTTGTGGTAATTCCAGCCTTTGTTGCTGTCACAGATCTGTTCCACAATTCCAGTGTGGACAAAATACATTTTTCATTCACTGAGCAGAGGGAATTAAATACAGATCTGCTCTATTTCTTTAAGTAGATTTATCTAAAATACACAGTGAATTTGGCAATTAATTCATATGTACATAGGTGATGACACACAGCCAAGGGAATAATTGTGCTGGATTTTTCCAACAGTTTTAAGAGTTGTGGGGCATTGAGTTTTCAGATGAATCCTTAAATTGCAATGGCTGATGAAATCCAAACCAGCAGCTTGAGGTTTTCTTTGTACTGCTGTTTATTGTTTATTTTTATTAGGATCCAGAGCTGCAGTCCTTGCTTGGACGTGACAAATTCCATGTTCTTAAGGCAAATTCTAGAGTAGGAAATAAAGGGAAAAACAGTTCCATAAAATGGAACTCATGCACCTGCCACTGATATTTTTTCCAGATTAAAACTCAGTTTCCTTGCCCAGCCCAGTTCCTTCCTTTTCCTTTTCCTTTTCCTTTTCCTTTTCCTTTTCCTTTTCCTTTTCCTTTTCCTTTTCCTTTTCCTTTTCCTTTTCCTTTTCCTTTTCCTTTTCCTTTTCCTTTTCCTTTTCCTTTTCCTTTTCCTTTTCCTTTTCCTTTTCTCCCTCTTTCCCTCTTTCCTTCCTTCCATCCCAGCACTCCCCAGCTCCAGACAGGCTGACAGAGAGAGAGGGAAATGAGAAAACTCCATTATCTTCTCCCAGGATGAATTTGTCATTTGCCATCCCAGAAGCCAAATTATTCTTGATCTTTATCTCTTGTTTTGTGTATTCACAGTCTGGGCATTCTTTATCTCCACCCTCAGAGTGCAAAAAAGGGGCTGGGCCTTCATTCCCTGATGTTTTGTCTTGGCTTTTATCGAAAGTTTGGAGTTTAGGGTGGGATTTTGGTCTGAGCCATCAGCCAGAGCACCTTTTGGAGAGTGGGGCTTCAACATTTCAGGGGAAAGAAATAATTTAAAGCAAATGTAATGTAAATACAACATAATTTGCCTGGGGTTTAGGAGAATTTAATGGTTCTACACATTAATCCCAGTGTGTTCTTTGTTCAATCAAGCCACAGCAATCAGGCTTTAAACCTCCATTTTTTTATTCTGCTTTAAACTTTCTCACCCTGCTTTTCATTACTGAGCGTGGAAATGTTTGATCACAACTCATAACTGAAATACCAACCAGAGCCTGAGGTCTGCAGAGGGATCTGGTGCCTGAGGACAGCAAAGTCACTCCAGACAGAAGGAATATTTCCTGGCATTTTCTGAGGATCAGGATGTGCATAAAGCAAACCCCCAGATTTATATTCCTGGGACGAGGATGGGATGTACTGAAAGCAATGAGAAAATTCCTCTTGTTAGAGAAACACGGAGCAGCATGAGGGTGCTGAGTTGTGGCTGGGTGAAATCCCTCTGGCAGGGAAAACTCCAGCAGAAAGCAGGGAAAGTTTGGCTCTGTTCAGAGCAGGAAGCTTTGGCCTGGCTGAGCTTTCCCCAGAGTGGATCAGAGCAGCCAACCCAAAATCCAGGGTGGATCTGGCACCTCCCTGCTGCTCCCACCGGGAGCCAACAGCCAGGATTTCCCAGCAGCAGCAAAATCACTGAAGGTGCTGCAGCTCTGGGGTTTGCAGCCCCCTGCAGCCCTCATTCTGTGCAGCTCTGAAGGGACACAAAGCTCAGCCAGGTCAAAGGTTCCTGCTGTGAACAGAGCCAGAGTTTTCCAGCTTTCTGAGGAAATTGAGGGGTGCAGGGATTAAGGGATTGAGGGATTTGGGATGGCAGGGTTTGGGATGGCAGGGTTTGGGAGGACAGGATTTGGGAGGACAGGGTTTGGGATGCTCCTCACTGCTCTGGAGATGGAATTGAGCTCACAGGCGCTGCGTTTTCCTCTCTGGGTTTTTAGGATATTCATAAATATCCTGATTTACCTTTTTAAAATTTTTTTTTTGGGGGGTGTTTTCACTGTGGAAAGAAGCATGGCTGTGCAGGCATTGCCTCTGCAGCTCCTGCTCTGGAGCTGTTGGTGCCCAGAGCCAGCTGTGGCTTTGTGCTGGAGGTTTTGGCACTCGCCTCCGTGCCTGGTGTCAGCATTAAGGATGCAGCTCATTTCCAGGCGCTGGGAAATTCCAGCTTGGAATGGCAGTGCCTGTTGCACACAGGGATCTGAGCAGAACGGGCTGGGCTGATGAGTGCACTGCCTGGTTCCTGCAGGATCTCAGGGGTGCAGTTCCCTGGCAGCACCTCTCACTCAGCCCTGAGTGATGGGCACTGGGAACAGCTCGGGGAGCATTTCAAAGCTGATTCACGTTCTTGGTGTCACTGAAACATGAGTGCCAACCCCTCCTGCAGTGACACAGCTCTGAGGATCAGCCCTGCATCCCAACCTTCCTCCTCATCACATCCAGCCTGACTGAGGGGATTTTCTTTCCTTCTTGGCTGGGATGGGCTCAGGCTGTGTCCATAGAAGCTGCCTGATGATTTTCTGGGTGTTTTGCTTTGGGGAGTCACTGCAGGGACATTGAGGCATCGTGTCCCAGCCCTGCTGCTTCCTGTCCATGGCAACGGAGCACAGGATGGAGCAGGGGGTGGTTGTAGATAATCTGGGAGTTTCAGCACAAAGACACTTTTCTAATTAATCATTAAGGCTGATGATCACCCAAAGCACAGGACAGAGGCTGGTCCCCACCCCAAGGCTTTCACCGTGGAGTGAGAAATATTCCCCAAGAACAGAGGTGTTTGTGGCAGCATTCAGGGAGCTCAGCTAGGCACAGAAAATCCCTGAGCTTTCCCCAAGCCTGGCTTTGAAGGGATTTGTAACCCAGCTGGGTTTAGCAGAGCTAAAACCTGGAGTGTGGCAGAGCAAGGCACCCACCCATCCCAGAGGCTGTGCAGGACATCCCGGGGTGCCCATCCCAGGCAGCTCCACCTCTGCTGCCTCTGCAGAGCTTCTCCTGTGGCTTCCCATGGGAAATCCTTGGACAGGGCAGCAGGGCTGGGCAGTCTGAGGCTCTGTGTGCTCCTCATTCCTCCCCAAACCAAGGAAAGCTGCTGAGGAGGGAGAACATTTCGATTTTTCATCATTTTGAACCTAAGAAAGTGGTGAGTGCCCACTGTGCTGGGGCTGTTCATCCTTGTGCCAGCTTGGAGGGGGCTCTCCCTCAGGAGGAGCCTGTCCTCCCTTGAGTGTGGCATTTGGGGTGAGCAGGGCTCTGGGCCATGTCTCCAGGAGCTTCTGGTATTATTTACATTTGGAACTGTGATTTTTATCACTTGTTCCCCTGCTGTGGTGCAAATGGGGGACTCAGCTGCCAGAAAACGAGTCCAGAACTTGGCAACAGGGTGTAGATATTTAATTTTGGTGATCAGCTCCGATTTGGGGATTAAATGAGGTTTCTTCACATCTGCCTGGGTGCTCTCATGAGGGCTGTTAGTGCATTTTTGCCTCTTTAGCAGCTCCAGGCAGCAGCAACCTCGGTAAAGAAGCGATTCCCCAGCAGAGCCCAGCGACACAAAACCCTTCTGACAGCTCCCACTGTGCCACACGAGCGTGGCTGGACGTCACCTCCCCGGGGTCTGTGCACGGTGACAGAGCCAGACAGCCCCAGTCAGCACCAGAACACGCAAAAGCTGCTGTTGTCCACTGCCAGGGGAGCCCAGGAAATGCGTAAGGAAGTCGTGTTTGCCTCCCATGTGGGCTCTGCTCCCTCCAGCTGCACAGCTCAGGCTGAGGTGTGGGGAATGGAGATGTCAGAGCAGGCTGGGAGGAGGAAAATTCCTTTCCTGGTTTTGCTGGAAAAAGTTTCATTTAGGAAAAATGGGTGATGAGCCTCCATGAGGTTAAATCCAGAACTGCCCTGGCAGACAGTGAAAAGCAGAGTTTGACTTGCAGTTTTTAGGAGGAAAAGAAAAAGCCTTCCCTTCACAACCTCCAAACCCTGGCTGGGTTTGTGGTCAGTTTGAAAGTGGTGAGAGCCCAAGGGCTGTGCTGAAAAATCAAAGCATTCAGGCCGTGCCAGAGGAGGTGTCCTCGTCACAAGAGGTGACAGGGACGAGCAGGTGTCTGCAGGTGTTCCCATCTCATCTTCATCTTGGGATACTGAGATGGGGAAGGGTCTGGAGGGGCCCTGAGGAGCAGCTGAGGGCACTGGGATTGTTCAGCTGGAGCAGAGTGAGGGCAGAGCTCCCCGGGGGCTGCAGCTCCTCCCGAGGGGCAGCTCCATCTCTGCTCTGGGACAGGGACAGGAGCCAGGGCAGGGCTGGAGCTGGGCCAGGGCAGGCTCAGGCTGCAGAGCAGGGAAAGGTTCTTCCCCCAGAGGGTGCTGGCACTGCCCAGGCTCCCCAGGGAATGGGCACGGCCCCGAGGCTGCCAGAGCTCCAGGAGCCTTTGGACAGCGCTGCCAGGGGTGCCCAGGGTGGGGTTGTTGGGGGGTCTGTGCAGGGACAGGGGCTGGGCTGGGCGATCCTGGGGGTCCCTTCCAGCTCAGGATGTTTTATGGATCAGTGTGTGACCCTCCCACCCTCTGGGCTCTTTTCCTGGTGCTCAGGACAGTTTTCCTTACTTGTACTCTTCCATTCTCCAGGGATGTGTGGGCTGGCTGGTCCGAGCTCACCTGGCAGGATGCTGTGGGTTTAGAGCAGTGTCAGACCTGTTCCACGAGCCAGCAGGGCAGCACAGCTGGAAAACAACTCCTGGGGCTGGCTGGAAGGGGAAGGGGCTGGTGGCAGGCTCGATCCTCAGGGACAGGTTTCACTTTCCCTGCTCCTCCTGCTGATCTAACTTCTCTTGCTCACCACTAATTTCCCCATCCAGATATTTGCAGGTGGGGAGAAAAGTGCTGCTAATTTGGGGAAGCTTTGTGGGCTGTTCCAAAGCTCTGGCTGGGGTGTGTGATTTTTGTGTGCTGACGTTTTAATCCTTCAGACTATTCCCGAGGCTTCCACATTTCCGAAACGCAGAATAACTCCTTTCCAGAGGGCTGATCTCATAGTGTGTGGGCAAACTAACACGGATGATCCTGCTGGCTTTCCCTGCTCATGTTCTCTCTCCATCCCTGTTACTCCTTTGGTTCGACCCTCTAATTCCCCACCTCGGCTGAAAATTCCCTCTTTTTTTTTTTTTTTTTTTTTTTTGTGGCTTGAGTTTAGGGAATTGGCGCGACGTCGGGTGCTGACTTCTCCCGTTTCTCCCGCCCTTAGCAAGCAGCAGAATTCCTCCAAATCCAAGTCGGTTTGGGAGCAGAGGACCAGCCAGATCCGGATGCACAACTTCCGAGCCAGCTGCGAGGCCCTGTACAACGAGCTGGACCCCGAGGAGCGCGTCCGCTACGCCACCACCCTGCACATCCGCCCGGACATGAAAACACACCTGGACCGGCCGCTGGTGGTGGAGCCCCGCGGCGAAGGCAGGAACAACATCACCAAGCTGAGCCCCGTGGACGTCCAGGAGGTGGTGGAGCACCCCAAACCCACCTCCACCGAGGCGGCGGAAGCGCCGCGCAAGCACCACCGGCATCGGGAGAAGGAGAAGCCGGGAGAGCAGGAGAAAGGAGACGCGACCAAGGACGAGAGCGGCGAAACCGGGGCGGCCAACAAGGAGGAGCGGCACAGGCAGCACCGCAGCCGCAGCAAGGAGGTGGAAGGGGGCAGCAAGGAAGGGAAAAGCGACCGTAACAGGGGGCAGGAAGGGGGCAAGAGGCACCACCGGCGGGGCTCGGTGGAGGACGGGGCCGAGAAGGAGCACCGCCGGCACCGCGGCCACCGGCACTCGTCCGACCGGCCGGCCAAGGAGGGCAACGGCACCGCCAACGGTGCCCGCGGCGAGCGGCGCTCCCGGCACCGCGGAGGATCCCGCTCCGGGAACAGGGACGGAGAGCCCGGCGCCAAGGGGGACAACGGAGAGGAGCCCCACCGGCGGCACCGGCTCAGGAACAGGGCCCTGTCCACCTACGAGTCCGTGGAGAAGGACGGCGGGGAGAAGGAGGGCGAGGCGGGCGAGAAGGAGCACCGCAATCACCAGCCCAAGTGAGTGAGTGCTGCCAGACCCTGCCCGGCTCGGGTCTCAGGGGTCACAAAGCCCCAGATGTGTTCCAGAAAATCTCTTATCACCCTCCCCGTGGCAGTCCCTGCTGTCCCTGTCCCCACAGCAGCTCCCACCACAACCTGCAGTTCAGTTTTTGCAGTGACAGAGGCTCCCAAAGACGATTTTGGTCCTAAAACAGCTCGGGTTTAAGGCAGGAGATATCCTTGCTGTAAACACCAACAGACCCTGTAGGACACCAAGTGGAGCAGAGAATTTCCCAGCTGCTGAAGGAAGCTCCTGAGGGACATCTTTTTAAATTTCAGCCAGCCTTGCTTACAGCCCTTTGATTTTCATTTTTAATGGGGAGCCTTCAGCTGCACCACCAGTTGTTCCAGCACGTGGCCTCTTCCATTAAGAGCAACGATGGCCCCCATTTGCTTTAATTCTTATGTAAGTCAAGTGAGAAAAACAGCCCTGGTGAAGCATTTGGAGTAGTTAATAAAGAAGGATAGATTGCCTTTTCAGCTTTATTAGTCTGATGGAAAAGAAATTGCACTGGGATTCTTTAGAATAGAGTTCATGTCACCGTGGAGAGCTGTAAGTGGCACTGAGATAATAATTTTCCTGTCTAAATTATCTTCCTTTCAGCTGAATTTCCAAACACTCTGCCTGCTGTTCAGCGTGCTCATGTGCACGGGCTCACTTTCCTCCTCACTGGAGCAGAGCTGCTGCTGCAGAGGACAGCAGGAGCCATTTAGCTGCTGACAGCCACGTTCCAGAACAGCTCCAAGCTGGAAAAGAGAATCACCACATTTAAATAAGGCCTGGGGAGAGCTTTAGGGAGCAGCGTGTCAGGATTCATCCAGCAGCTGCTCTGGGGAGTGGCTCATGGCACTGCTGCATGGTCCTGGCTCGGGAGCACCATGAAAGTGACCCCAGGGATGTCCAGTGCCACAGTCCCCTCCTAATGCTGGGATTGGGGGGGTCTTGGAGAAAAAAATCCCAAGGTTTGCTGTCACAGGTTGTCCTGCAAAGGATTTCCGTGGAGGAAACAGAGCCAGCCCGAGGTGCAGCGTCAGGGGTGTGTTCTCTGAACCCTTCCCGGGCCACATTGAACAAATGCTGCTTTTTCCTAGGGAGAACCAGTGTGAGCTGGAGGCCAGTGGCAGTGGCAGTGGCCCTGGGAGTGTCCCTGTGCACACCCTGCCCAGCACGTACCTGCAGAAGGTGCCCGAGCAGCCCGAGGACGCCGACAACCAGAAGAATGTCACCAGGATGATTCAGCCCCCCCTGGACAAAACCACCACTGTGAACATCCCTGTCACCATCACTGCCCCTCCAGGGGAGACCACTGTCATTCCAAGTGAGTCCCTTTGTCCCCTGCCTGTCCTGCTGCGGAATTGCCAGGACATTGAAATTCCCAAGGAGTGGTGGGGGCTCTCCCGGGCTCTGCCATCCTGGAGAGAGGCAGACAGGGAATTTGGTGAGAGAGGATCTGTAATTGCCACACAGCAACTCAGCAAGGGTGCCTGGTGGCTCTGGAAAACACCAGATTCCCTGGAGATGGCTCCACAGCCTTTGTGTAAAGGGAAAGGTGAAGGAGCAGGGAGAGCAACATCCAGCTGTGATCCTGCTGCTTCGGGATCCTTTTTACAATCCTCTGCATCACAGCTGGAGCAGATCCACCCTCCCTGTCCTTCTCCAGAGCTCTCTGCCATGGATCTACCAGCACAGATTCACAGATCATCCCAAGATCCTTGTGCTCAGACACCACCAGCCTGTTCCCACCACCCTGGGGCTGATCCCTGGCAGGGTGGGAACAGCCTGGAGAAGTGTGGAGAGCTGAGGAGAATCCCAGTGTGAAATCCAAGAGGTCCACAATAAAGTCCAGGCTGTCAGGACTCTGCTTTCCAAGAGGCACAGCCAAGATCTGGCAGGGTCTCTGTGCTTTTTCACTCTCTTGTCAGCCACAAGATTTATCTTTTTTTTTTTTTTTTCCTTCTTCTTTATCCTTTTTTTTTCCCCTTCAATGGTAATTTTCCTATATTGCAATGCTGAGTTCCTGTCAATCACAATTTATCAGCCTCTCCCTTTCCTGGCCATTTCCTCTGGATCTGATTGGAGATCCAATAAGGAGTTTATTGAACATGCCACTCAAACACAATGAAATGTCATTTTCTTGCAAAATAAAATAGAAAGTAATAACAGCCCTGCACAGAACACAATCCAAAGGGTGGGACTGTTGCACTTTAGGCCCTGGGAATTAATGGAAGACCCTTTATACATCTCTAAGAAGAGAATCCGCAGCATAAAATGTTACCCAGTTCATAGATGGGAAATTATCTTCAGTAAATTATCCCATAAACCCTCTGCAAGTGAAGTCAGGATGAGAACTGGAGAATTTCCCACCTCTGGGAGGGAGGTTGGGAACAATCTCAGAGCAGCAGATCCCAAAACCTGCTGCAGGATGGAGCTGCACTCCTTTGCACATGGGGAACTCTGACCAAACCGAGGTGCACGATGCAGGCACAGCTCTGGGGGGTCCAAGAAGCCCTTTCCAGGTCTCTTTTCCTGTTTCTGGGAAGTTCAGCAGTCTCAGCCCCCAGATTATTAAGCCCCATCCATGAATCTGCTCTTTTATGTGTTCCAAAGCCAGTTGTGCTCCTGCTCTGTGGGAGTAAACACCCAATTACGAGGCTGGTCAGACTTGCTTTTGATTTTCTTTCAAGGATCCTGAGCTGATCCCTCTCCCTAAGAATTTGTGCTCTTTGGGATGGATTTTCCAGCCCCAGTTTGGCAGCTGTGGGATAAATCAGCTCATGGTTTCATTTCCTGGCTGCTCCTGCTCCATGGCTCATCAGCAGTGGAGGGGCAGAGCTGCCTCACTCCGGAGTGATAATGATCCAGTGATTGTTCATCCCATTTAATCAGCACTTCCAAGGGCTGTTTGCTCTCCCAGCTGCACTGTTTGCATTTCCAGCTGTTCCAGGCAGTGGATCCATTTTTAACCCTCTCCTTTGTGTTCTCCCTGAATTCCCATTTCCAGTCAACAGCGTGGAGTTTGAAAGCAAGACAGAGGAGAAGAAAGACGTCGATGACCTGACGAAAAACGGGCCTAAGCCAATCCTGCCTTACAGCTCCATGTTCATCCTCAGCCCCACAAACCCGTGAGTGCCTGTAACACCAGTTATGAATTATGGGCTCCAGGTGCTTCACAGCAATAGCATGAGTGGGATTTTCATCTCTGAAAACACACTGGGATGTGAAATAAAAGCTTGTTTCTGTGGGCCAGGTGCTGTTGTTCTGTTGGTTTTCCTGGCAGGATGAATTATCAGGGTAGGGAAAAGAAAAGGCTTTAGGCAGACTCTGCTGATGTAGAGCCCAAAAAGTGGGAGCACAGCTACTGCTGGAATTTTATCAGGAATAACAGGTTGAGGACTCTTTGGATACCTGTAAATCCCTGCAGGTTCCTCAGCTGGAATTCCTGTTCTTTCCATGAAGTGGCTTTGCATCACTGCAAACTTTGAACTTCTGGGAAAACCTGGATATTCTTTATTTGCCTGGGTTGGGAGTGCCTGTGGGATCTGCTGGGATTGGGGCATTTCTTCCCCTTCAGGCAGCATTGCCTCCTGGGGAGCTTTGGACTCAAAGCCTGGAAATTCTGAATCTGTTCCTCTGGAGGGCTGCAGGAGCAACAGGGAGAGGGGTTGGAATGATCCTGGCATGAAGGGCTGTGAGGCATTTTAAGCATTTTAAGGGAGAGTGTTTGGAACTTCTGGAGGTTTCTGGAGCAGAGGTTTCTCCCTGGCTCAGGTAAACTTGTACATCTGGGAATCTCTCTCTGCCCAGATGCCAAAGGGGAGCTCAGGCCCTTCTTTGGCAGCTGGATTTAAGGGATGAGGGATGAGTTCTCCTCCTGCTGCCGAGGCCTGCCATCCTGTGCAGCCATGGAGCAAAACAGGCTCCGAGTGCTCAGGTTTGACATCCAAAAAGCCCCTGTGGTGGAAGCACCCCAGACTCTGGGCAGGCTGAACAGCAGCTCAGAACCCCAGAACCTCCTGAGCTGGGAGGGACCCACCAGGATCACTGATCCAGCCCTTGGCCCTGTGCAGACACCCCAGCCATCCCACCCTGGGCATCCCAGGGTGTACCAACGCTCCTGGAGCTCTGGCAGCCTTGGGACCATGACCTGGGGACCCAAATTAGGATTATGGAGTTTGGCCTCTGTCTGGATGGAGAAGGAAATGGTATTTCCCTAATATTTGGTCTTTTTTGCTGTGAAGTGACCACCAAAAGTGAGCTGGGAAAGATCTTCCAAGGCAGAGTTGCTGGGTGGGGAGTGAGGGGTGCTGAGCCCAAGGGCTCTGAGCTGAGGGCTGGGCTGGCAGAGAAGCAGCAAAACTTCCTTGTTTCCTATGGCTGCTTCTTTTCTCTCCCCTCATCCCAGTTAGGACCTTCTGAGCCTCAGAGTCCAGGATCTGGGGGTTCTTTCAGTTGCTTTGTTTCAGCTTCCTCCAGCTTACACTTTCCCCCAGAAGAAAAAAAAAAAAAAAAAGCTGTGCTGAAAGACCATTGGAAAAACAAAGTTCACTGGGAGAAAAAATGAGTTACGAGCAAGCCAAGGGGGAATAACAAGACAAAGCCCAAGCTCCAGGAATGTCAGCAGCTTGTTTTTCCTCCTCTGGGCAAGGTGCAGAGCCAGCTGCATCCCCCTCAAGGTGTCCTGGCTGCTGGGAACTCCTCCAGAGAGCTCCTTCTGGGGTCAGCAGCTTCTCCCCACCCAGTGCTGCCATCTCCCTTCCAAGCCCTGCTGGGGATCCGTGACCCGGGTGCTGCCGGAGGGGAAAACAGTTCAGAGAAGCAGAAATAAATTCCTTTTGTTCCCAAGTGCCACCAGCCTGTTAGAGCACAGGGGGCTGTGAAGTGATTTCTCCAGCCCCACTGGCAGTTCACAAATGCTCTCACATCTCACTGCTGGTTATGAATGACGAGGAGCTAAAAATAGGGGCTTGTTCTTGCTTTGATGAATTGGGTTTGATGCAGGGATTATGGCTACAAATGTGATTGGAAATGCTGCCTTTCACTTCTGTGGCTTCTGGGAGCACAGAGATGATCGTCTTCTCCTGGCAGATTGAAAACCACAGTTAAGGGGTCCACAAAAGCACTTTTCTCCAGGTTATTTTCTGTCTGGTATTTGT
This sequence comes from Phylloscopus whistleri, assembly GCA_017589585.1. Lineage (NCBI taxonomy): Eukaryota > Metazoa > Chordata > Aves > Passeriformes > Phylloscopidae > Phylloscopus > Phylloscopus whistleri. The sequence goes on along the minus strand of JADMLD010001200.1, from coordinate 125,303 downwards.
ACTCTTTTCCACTCCGAATCCATTAGCAAGCCAAAGAAAGGAAGTATGTAAGTAGACGTGAAAAATAGACTTTAGTTCCCACTGTTCAGACATTTGCTCAGAGAAAATGGGATAGAGGAGCTGAAATACATTCTCAGATAACAAAGTTGTTGGCCAGTTAAATCTATAATTTGATTCTCGGGCTAAGTCCTTTATTCAGCTGACAAATGTGGTGTGAATGCAGAGCTCTGTGTGCAGTTAAGGATTTGGGAATTGTGGTCAGAAGGAATTATTAGCTGCAATTTGTGAAGAGTTTTGGATTGCTTAGAAATGGGCGCATTTACCACTTTCCTCGGACACAATTTGTGAATAAAAAGATTAGGTGGAAGTAATCAAATCTATTCCTGTGAAGTATTTGTGCTGTAGACTGTGAGTTGGAGTAAAGTGCAGGCAGAGAGAGATTGGTGGGAGGAACACTCAGAGCCACAAAGGCAGATTCAGCTGAGAGTCTCAACATTTTAAAGAGATTAGCTGACATTAAAAGGATTTCAAACCTTGTTTTGAACCCACAGGGCGTTAACCTGGCAGTTCAGGGGGAGAAGGACGGGGGAGTGCCATAAACATAATTTGTAGAATTGAGTGTGGATGCTTGAAAGCTCTCAGTGCTCTTTTGACAGATGGGTAGAGAGATAAATAGATAGAGAAATAAATAGATAGGGAGATAAATAGATAAGGAGATCAAGAGATGAATGGATGTTGTTACTTTGCAGAGGGAGTAGAGAGCAGTGCAGAGATGTTGAACTCCCTTATTTAACTCTCACCACAGATCTGTTGCAAACTGGAATCTAAAGCCTGTTTTTTAAATTTTCTACCCGTTATTTTAGCAGGAATCCCAAAGGTGCTGCTCCTGCTGGGTTTGTGGCAGTGTTCCCCCCTCACAGCCCCGTGACCCCTCCCTGCTGAATTTCTCAAAGAGCCAGATGTATTTAGCTCTGCCAGGGCTCAATACCTTTGAGGGCGTCCAGCACCTCACAGGAAACTGTCTAAAATCACGAGTGAGATGACATGCCCGAGTGTGTTTTGAAAAAGCAAAAAGGTTTTAATTAAAGAAGAAAATTATACAAAACCAAAGAACAAAGCTGCTCACAGTGTAGGGAGGGATCCCACACACCTGCTACAACACCCTGAAAATGCCCTGAGAAGCCTGGTGCTCTCTCTTAACTATAGGACAATTTGGGTGGGGTTTTTTGGTAAAACAGCTTAATAGAGAATAGCTACATTTCTGAGGAACAGCAAAAGAGACCCATCAGTGTTTTTGTCTTGGCATTGAGCCAATTACTGTCAGGACAGGAAAGGAGTTTCTGGCTCCTTTACCTTGTTAGGACAGCAAGGGGTGAGTCCTAAACCTTTCCATGTGTGGAGAGCCCTGCTGGGATGCGGGGTGCATTCCCACCCCTCCCAGTGCTCCTGTCTGTAGACCTGGTTCTTGAGATGTTTGGTTTTCTGAAACTCTTTTCCCAGGGAATTTTCTGTAAACCAGAGACACGTTTTTGTGACTGTAACTTTGTTTACACTCCATTCCCTAGGAGGGACTTCTCCTTGCTGTCCCTCTGCTCTGACCAATGTGATTGCAGAGGTTTGTCTTTGTTTCACCAAGCCAATTGCTCTGTGTAGGACAGGATAAAAGGGAAGACATCCCTAGAAAAAAGATAGCAATTTTCAGCCTTGTGAAGTCAGAGTCTGTGTCGTTGTGGTGTCCAACAGCGTCACCTGTCCCCGCAGGATCCGGCGCCTGTTCCACTACATCGTCAACCTGCGCTACTTCGAGATGGTGATCCTGATCGTCATCGCCCTCAGCAGCATCGCCCTGGCTGCAGAGGACCCTGTCCAGGCTGAGTCCCCCAGGAATGACGTGAGTGCCACCCAAACTTCCCAGGATTCAGGTGCTTTTCTGCTCCTGGCACGCCCATGCCCAATGCAGAATGCTGGCAATGCAGAATTAGAGCTGTCTTTGGTAACACGCTTGAATTGTTGCGAATGAGGCCACAAAACTCCAATGTTATGGGAAATTGGCCAATTGTTTTATTAAAAAAGGTGTCACTACCAGGAACGAGGGGAGTGAGCAAATCTCACCCCCTTTTTGACAAGCCAGACATAAACCAAACACAGAACACTGTATGGGACACTTCCTTGGGATACAACGTCTGTCAGGAAAGTGACCCCTCTGAGGGCAATCAGTCCATCTTTATAGCCTCTGTTCCATCACAGATTGGTGAGTTTTGGATCCTCCATGTCATTGGTCCATTGACCAGGTTTTCATTGGCCTTTAGCCAGGTTCACTCTCAACCACTCATGTATTCCTGCCATAAGATTGGCTCTGTCCACCAGTGGAGGTTCAGGGTTGTGGTCCTGGTGTTATTGGTGAGGGGGGAGCAAAATATTTCTCCCTCCTTCTCCCCTTCTGATATCTTCTCTAGGCAGCTTTTCATTCCTTCAACAATATCACAATATCACAATATTACAATATCACAATATTACAATATTACAATAGTTACCACTCCAAGTTTCAATAGTCACTTCAAACCCTGCAAGGTTGCAATCGCAAACCAACACTTTAACAACATTATCAGGAACTACTTACACCTGTGCAAAACCATGGGAACCACTTGAAACCATACACAGTTACAAATTCAAATTAAATTTACAGGGTACATCCTTCTACACTCCTTCTACTTAACAAAAGTGCAACTTCTTGTGTCTTTAGCACAGTTATCTCTGTTTTGCTATCAAAATGCTCAAATTCCCGGCCCCTTCTGCTTCAACCCCATCTGAGTTTGAGAGCTTGGGAATCAGGGGTTGTGTGGCTGCTGTGGCTTTGCTGGAGGAGCTGCAGAGCTGGCAGCCCATTCTGCAGTGGGAAAGGCTGCTGGATAAACTCCTTGGGAAAGGATGTTCAAACACTGCATTTTGAAATGCCCCTTTTGCCTTGTTAAACCTGCCAGAAATGCAGGTGCACTGGAGCCAGCCTTGGGTGCAGTGTGGCAAGGACTGGGGAAATGCTGCTTTAAATCAGATGATTCAGGTTTGTGCCTAAATTACCTGAAACCCTCCCAGCAGATGATTTTTGTCCATCCCAGCAGACAGACCGTTGCTGGATTAGATATTTAACCTTGCTCCTGTGCAGGTTATTCCAATGTGTGGCCTTCCCTAACACACATTTCCCTTTCCCACTTAGGCTCTGAAATACCTGGATTATATATTTACAGGAGTCTTCACCTTTGAGATGGTGATCAAGGTAAGAACTTTTCCAAGCAGAGAAATTCACCTCCTCTTTCAGATTGATTTGTGAGATGCTGGAGCAGGACAGAGGTGGGAAGGATGGAGAGCTTTAACTTGGGAACAGCACTCACAATCAGGTGCAGCAGCTCTCCTGGCTTCCTTAATCTCATATTTTACGGAGGAAAATCAGGATATCTTTAGAAGCTGCAGCTGTATAAGAGGATAAGGATTGGGAAGGCAACAGGAGCTGCCAGACCTTCCTCAGACACTCCAGATTCTTCCCTTTTCCTTTAGCACTGAGCAGGAATGTTGATAACAGCTGATTCTTGGTTTGGCAGGTTCCAAAAAGCTGAGAATTTATCTTCTACTCAGTGTGGTGACAGGCTCTGCCAGGACTGTGGGGCAGTAACTTCCCAGAGAGCACAATTCCAGAAAGTCAGGATTCAGTGTTGGGGTAAGGCTGGAGCTGGGCTTTCCAGCCCATCTTGTCAGAGCAAGATGCAAAAGAGATGCAGAATAAAACCAGGATGAATGCACGTGTGTGGGGAAAATCCTCGGGAGCACTGAGGGCTCTTGTTTCTACAGCTTTTGGTTGTGGTTTAGTGATTTCAGCTTCATTTCTGGGAGAGTTTTCCTGCCTGTTAGAGAGGAGCAGCTCGGCCAAGTATCTCAGCAATTCGTGAAGGGTCCTTTGATCCAGAACCTTCTCCTGCCCCTTGGCAGGGTGGATTTGGGCCATGTTTTATAAAACTCTCCCTTTTCCTGGGTTTTCTCTGCAGATGATTGACTTGGGGCTGCTGCTCCACCCTGGCTCCTACTTCCGTGACCTGTGGAACATCCTGGACTTCATTGTGGTCAGTGGGGCCTTGGTGGCTTTTGCCTTCTCGTAAGTTCACGTTCCTTCTCCTCCCAAATTCCAGGGGAAAAGAGACAGAGGGGGCAGGACCCTGGCACAGGGGCAGGGGATGTGTAATGTTTGTGGCTCCATTTCTCAGTGAAATGTTCAGTTCCTCCCCTTTTTCCTCTCGGGGGGGTGGGAAGAAAAGAATAAACCAAACCAAATTTGTGTCCTGGAATGTCATGAAAATCCTCCCAGCTTTAGGCTGAGTCCATTCACTGCTCATTCAAAGATGAAGCCAAGATTTTTGTGACTCTTTGGCCAAGTTCTTTTCAGGAACTCACTGTAACACTTCGTGGCAGTGCAGTGTCTCCGGTCAGTGGTTGTGAGAATTGCTCTCATTTTGTAGAAGCAGTTAAAGAAATCAGCTGGTAACTCCCTGAACTCTTGGCAAACCCTTATTTCCAGAGCTGTGGATATTTCTGGTTCACAAACCTTCGCTATTTCTCTCCTTTTCTCTCCTCTCTCTCTGTATTTCTGCCGAGTTTCACTTTTAGTGCTCCCTCCCTCAAACCCAGCTCTGTGTTTATTATTATTTTTATTATTATTTAATAATACCCCACGTTCTCCTGTCACGTCACGGAGGATTTTGAGCAGCAAACACGGAGAAATTACTCTTTAAAAATTAAGATCAGCTTCTCATTTGAGCCTTTTTTTTCCTCGGAAACAACCAGAGGAAGAGCAATGCAGGCCCTTCCAACCTTCAGGAGCCGAGCTGGAGAACGGAAAGAAATTTTCCACTCGGATTGTTGTTTGCAAATCCTTTGGCGAGAAACAATAGGAGAGACCTGCAAACAGGCAGCGGGACTTGACCAGTTTAATCTCCTGCTAAATTAGCCCCGAGCAATTACGGGGATGTTCAGCAGCCCCGCGCTCCCAGGTTTGTCGACACGATGATTAGAGGAGAGGAAATTGTTTCACTTGCTAATGAGAATTAGCGGCGTCTCACTCGCTAATGAGAAAAGCATCCACCTTTGTCAGGGAGCCACGGAGCGTGGCCGGGCTGCTTTAGACTGGCAGGAATTTTTTTTAAGCGGAGCCAAATCCCTGCTCCTCCCTCAACTCTGTCCGCTCCCTGTAAAAATGCACAAAATGTTGTCTTTCTGGTAAAATATTCCTCAGCAATTTTTCGTTTTCTGAGCTGTCAAAATTCCATCGAGGCTGTGAGATTTGTGTTTTAGATCTGCTTCTCTTCAGTGCAATGCTGAATGCAAATAAACCCTCTACGTTAAATGGACCTGAAAGTGGATGGGCAGGATTGATATTTTAGGTGTGACTTTTGGGGATATTGGAATCTGGGCTGTGCCTGATCCTTCACCAAATTACTTAGGTCTTGGACAAAATCATATCCAACATAATATTTTCAAAGGGATGCTGCCCTCCCCTCTTTAAACATTTTGTCCCTCATTAAAATTCAGATTTTTTTGGAGGAGCTGACTGCTCTGTCCTAAGCAAAATTGTCTTGGTGATTGTCCTGCTAACCTAAAATTTAATATCCAAAACCAAGCTGCTTTTTAAGTTTGACTAGACGTGTGGGGTTTTATTCCTCTGCACGTGAAATATATCTGTGGAACATCCTTCAGAACTAGACTGACTTAACCCAGACTGAGTTAATCACAAATTTAACTTTAAAAAGCCATGTAGCGACATTAGAATTTAACAAAGCTCCTCTGAATTGGTTTGACAGGTTTCCAAGAGAGAGGGAGAAAAGTAAAACGATCCCAAAAAACCAACATAACCCAAAGTCTGGGCTTCCATGAGAATTTCCCTTTTCCAAGACTGATGGGAGAAGGGGCATTTTGGGAGCCCTTTAGGGCTGTGCTGTGAGAACAAACCTCAGGCTCTGCCTTTAAAACATCTTCTCTTTGAACACGATTTTCTTTTGAGGGAGATTTTCCTTGCTCGAGTTACGGATTAAAATGAATAATTTTTAATCTTTCCGGGGCTTTTCGTGCTCAGGTTTTCTTCTATTGCTCATGTTAGGCTGTGAATATCTAACAGCACCTCATCAGCCTCTAAATAAATTACTTCTACATCCCCTGCCTGTGCCTTATAATAGGTGCCCCAAGCTGCTTTTATTTTCCACTGTGAGTGAGCCTTGAGCAGGGTTTTACAGGCAGGGACTGCATAAACCCTGCCTAGTTACTGTCTCCCAGATTAAAGTCAGACCAGCTTATTTGTGAGAGTCGGGAAAATTTGAATTTCTTCTGTGATTTTTCTGCTTTCTGTAAGCCCTGTTCCAGCATCCAATCCAGGGGGTGCCTGCAGCCTCCTGTGGGGCCCAAAAGCTGGAAAATCAGTCATTCCTGGGAAATGACCTTTCCCTGTTCCAGCCCTGAATCCTGACAGGGTAGAGAGCTGTGACTTAGGCCCAGCTCCTGGTTTGGTTAAACCAGCTGGACACACAGAGCCAGCTGAGTGTTGATAATCCCAAAGAGGAGCTTCTGGAGACTCTTTGTTGTTCGATCAGTTGGATTTTCCCAGCAAATCCTACAGCCCTGTCACCCTCATTAAAAATGGGATTTAACGTGGCTGTCACCACTTTGTTTGCAAAGAACCCACAACTGCCAGGTGCCAAAAATTCCTGGTTTTGGCCTCGTTGTTGTTGGCAGAACATCCATCCAGATAGAGTCAAGGGCCTGGCCAAGCCCCAGCTCTAAACTGGAGTGAGGTCCCTTAATACATTTTTAAAACAAAGCTCTCAACAATAGTCGTTATTAAATGCTTAAGCAGCTAGAAAATAAAAAGGATCCTGAAGTGACATGTGTGTTTTGGATAATTAGAAAAAGATGTTAAAGCCTATAAGAAGTCAGCTATAAATATAGAAAATTAAGAAATTCACATCATGTAATCAATATATCAGCACTAATCATCTTAGGCAGTTGAAATAACACATTTTCTAAACTGTCAAGTACTTCTGACCTTGAGATAAAATACAGGAAAACACTGGAACAGCTTCCAACCAATAACAGCCACGATGCAGAATAATTACAGGAATTACATGATGTAAAATAATTACAAGGATTTTTCCAGCAAATCCTACAGCCCTGTCACCCTCCTCAGTGTCACTAAAAATGGGATTTAATGTGGCTGTCACCACTTTGTTTGCAAAGAACCCACAACTGCCACATGCCAGGTGGGATTTAATTCATGTTTTTGGCCTCCTCACTGTCCACTGAGGGTGATGTGAACCAACTTCTTGCTTTTGAATTTTTTGAATTTGATGTGAACCAGCTTCTTGAATTAACCCATCCCTAAAAACCTGGGAATAACAGAAACGCTCCCATCTGGAATACTGCAGCAGCCTGTGTTAATTTAAGCATTTGAGATGGTATCAGTCACTGGTACAAGACTGATAAAATCCAGCTCTCAAAGCAGCTGTGGGTTTTCTCTCTGCCTGCAGCTCTTTAGAAGCAGCTCTGTGGTGAGAAAAATAAAAAAAAAATAAAATTTCAAACAACACCCCCGGAGTGATGCTGGGAACAATAATGTGATGATAATAATAAAATAATGTCTTCCATTTAGCAAAGCATTTCAAAGAGAAATCCCTTTCTTTTTCTGGAGATAAACACGCCACAAACACCCAGACACGTTTGAGTCCTTAGGGAAATGGAAGCAAACGAAAAACCCATGGGAACTTGTCACCAAAATCTCTCAGCCCCAGGTGCAAAATGTACTTGGGAGGAACAGCTCAGGGAGAGCAGCAAAGATCTGGCCTGGAAAAAATTGGAACAGAGGAAAGGGTGGCTGAGATGCCCAGAATTTCAGGATGCTCCTGGAAAAAAAACAAATAGGTTTTTTTTGGTTTTTTTTTCTGGAGGTTATCCCTCCCAAAGTGGGAGAAAAGAGAGAGGTGGAGGTGTTTTTCCCAGTGGAAGGGCCAATCCAGCAGGGAGTGTGGGATTTCTGCTCTCCAGAGCCCTCCCTTCCCCGCTGGTTTATCCTCTGCAGTTGGTGGGAGCGGGCCAGGGGCTGGGGGATCTCTCTGATGTTTCTGTTTGTCATTGACTCTGCTCTTTCTTTGTCTTCTCCTCGCTGGAATCTCTCTCTAGGAGTTTCATGGGGTAATATGTTCTTTCCTGTCTCTTGCTGCTCTGTTTTGCCTGTTCCAACCTGTGTCCACACACTTTGCCACTGTGGAGACAACCCAGCCATGTTCCACCCATCGCATCGACTCCTCTGTCCCTTTACTGCTCATTATCCAGTGAAATGTATTCTTTCCCCTCATTCATCCTGATTTGCCTTCAGCAGAGATAGGAACAGACTAGAAAGCCAAGGTAGAGAAAAAAAACCACACGGTTTTTTGGTACAGATGTATCTGTACCAAAGAAAGGGTGCAGAATATCTGGCAGAAAGGGTTTTTAAAAACACACAAACCCAACCCTTAGGGTTTCATTTGACAGAAGAGTTGCAGAGGATCCTGTAAATTCAAATGCAATTTGCATCACTCTAGGTCAGAGCACCAGGAAAATCTTTTCCTATAGCAGGGGCCTTACTGTGACAAGAAATGGGAATTTTTTTTTGCTACAGATATATCTGTACCAAAAAGATTTGAGGGGCTGTCTCGGTGGGCACTGAGGGGTGAGGGACAATTCATGAAAATCTTGATAAGCAGGTTTAAAGGAGCAGTTTGAGTCTCTTTCAGAGGATTTCACCTCTAAACAGCCAAGCTGGAAGCTCCAGGACTGACTCAGTGCAGTGTGGGCAATGTGACCCAGCTGGGATCCAGGCTCTGATCTCGGGGAAAGTCTCTGCCACGAAAACTGAGCTCAGGGAGCTTTTTGCAGGGGTGATTTGTGAAGAGGGAGGCTCCAAAAATTGTCTTTAACCCTGTGCAAGTGGCGGTTTTGCTGTCAGTGCAGGGGCAGGGTGGGAGGCAGAGCTGTGCCCTCTGTCCCCACATTCCAGGAGCTCTGGGGGGATCCTCCACAGCCAGAAGAGGATGCCAAGAAAAGCCTTTGATGTGATCCAGGAAATTTGGCACTTGGCTCTTTCTTCTCTCTAGGAAAGCAGAGGATTTAGGGCAGGAAGAGGGTGGCTTTGTGCTTGGGCAGGGTGGGGTGACCTCATTTACTCTTCCAGGGAGGAATTCACTCTGCCAGGAGGATTCCAGGCAATCACAGAAGGCAGAGGCTCCACTTCACCCTGAATTTTTGATGCCCTGACTCTGAGAGGTCCCTGTCACCTGAAATCAGAGCTGCTGGCAGCAGCAACAGCAACAAGCAGCTTCCATTTGAAAGAAGCACTGAATTTTTAAAGGCTCTTTTACTTATTAAAGGGAGAAAAGGCTCTGCAAAGCTCTTTTAAAATATTCTTAATGTTTTAAATAAACAGGCAGCAAACTGACACAGAAAACAACAACAAAACAGCACTGGCCTAATGCACCCAAAACTGATCTAATGCAATTTTTTTGGTGGTATTCTCTCTTTTCTTTTCTTTTCTTTTCTTTTCTTTTCTTTTCTTTTCTTTTCTTTTCTTTTCTTTTCTTTTCTTTTCTTTTCTTTTCTTTTCTTTTCTTTTCTTTTCTTTTCTTTTCTTTTCTTTTCTCTTCTCTTCTCTTCTCTCTTCTCTTCTCTTCTCTTCTCTTCTCTTCTCTTCTCTTCTCTTCTCTTCTCTTCTCTTCTCTTCTCTTCTCTTCTCTTCTCTTCTCTTCTCTTCTCTTCTCTTCTCTTCTCTTCTCTTCTCTTCTCTTCTCTTTTCTCTCTTTTTTTTTAATTTATTTTTTTTTGCTTTTTTTTTCTTGCTGTCTGCCTTTATCTTGTGCTCCTCTTTAGCTCTTATTCAAGCTGCAGTCAATTAAAACCTTGTCCCTCCATGGCAATTTATTTTTGTTGTGAGCAATATTCAGGTCAGATGTGTGCTTGGATACACCTTTTGACTGAATCCCAGTTCCATCTGGACCTTTTATTTTCTGGGACATCTGGCTTTGTATGAAAGCAGTGAAAAAAACCCCCAATATTGGCAGAAAGGGTTTTTAAAAACACCCAAACCCAACCCTTAGGGTTTCATTTGACAGAAGAGTTGCAGAGGATCCTTTAAATTAAAATTTGCCTCACTCTAGGTCAGAGCACCAGGAAAAGCTTTTCCTATAGCAGGGACCTCACTGTGACAAGAAATGGGAATTTTTTTTTTACCTTGGGATTCTCTATATGGCTCAGAGCATAAATCCCATTAAGATTTAATTGGCTCACGCTCTTTATTTGCTTAAGTGCCTGAATGGAAAAAAAATCAGTCAGCCCTTCTTAGTGTCCTCTGCTGAGGCAGAAGGAATTCCGTGTGACTGGAGCTCTCTGCCCTCCTCCCCCTCTGAGCTCGCTCATCTCCCCTCCCAGGGAAGAGCAGGAGCGAGGATTTGCTCTGCCCCACATCTCTTGAACCTTCCTGGAAATGTTCAATCCCCAGGAACTCCTGCTGCAGGCGTGGAGCCCGCCCTGGGAGAGCAGGGCAGGGAAATGTCTCTGTTTGCACCAGGCCTCGTTAGTGCAGCTGTTAATTGGCACAAGGGCAGCCTGGTTCAGGTCTGCCGGGATCAGGAGCAGGGGAAAGCCCCATGTGGGAATATTGTGGGGCTCTGAGTGAGCCCAGGAGAGCAGAGCTGGGCTGGGCTGGGGGGGCTGATGAGCACAGCAGAAGAAGCAGAGCTCTGGGCTCCTGTCCCCGTGTCCCACCCCCTCCCCTGTCCTGCTGCCCCAACCACATGGCCCTAAAGGAGTCCTCCCCTTCACTCCTCCCTCACCCCTGCCCTCCTCAGCTCCCCTGGCTTTCCTCAGGTGGGGAACAGAGCAGTGCAGGGGCTTTGCTTGGCCTGGCAGAGGGGAGGGGTGCAGGGAGCAGAGGGGCAGCCCAGGGGATGGGGATCTGCTGTGGCATCTCCTTGTCCGTGACCCACTTCCCTTTTTGCTTCTCTCCTGCCATTCCCGTCCTCCTGGAGAGGCTGAACAAGCTGCTCTGCAGCCAGGGCACTGCTGAGAGCCACACTGGGGAGCTCCAGGTCAGCTGGTGGCTCTGGTGACACCGAGGTGACCATGGCAGGGACGGTGAGCTGAAAGCAAATCTGCAAAGCCAAGCCTAGGCCAGAGCTTCAGCTCTGCTAAAACCTGACAAGAGAGGCAGTAAAAGCTCTGCTGACAGTGCCTGCTTCAGCTAGAGCAGATCAAAGGTCTCTAATGAGAGTCAAACGTTATTTTTTAAAATACTGAATAGTTATTTTGCGGCTTTAAATCAGTCCTGTAGCTCTGGGAGTGAATCCTGGGTTTAGAGCTGAGTCAATGGTCAGGGTGCAGCTGGGATGGATCAAAATGGCCCTAAAACAGCCCTGAAGGATGAGAGAGGGAGAAAACAGGGACCTGTCCATCCTGTTCCCCCTCTCCTCCACTTCTACTAGATCTTGTGGAACAGGAAATCTCTCCTCAAATTATACATCCCTGGGATAGAACCCACAGCCCTCCAAAAACTCCTGTGTCTCCCTCTCACTGCATTTGCAGACAACAGCAGTGCCTGGTGACGGAGAAAGGGCCTGGAGCTGTGGAATGTGGGTTTGGGGTGGAGATTCCAGTCCAGGGTCACTATTGAGTGCTACGGGGATAGGAGTGAGCTCTTGGTCCTTTGGAAGTGGATGGATTTCCAGAAGTTCCCTTTCCAGGGCTGAGCAGGCTCAGCCAGCCACAGAACTGGGTGGTTTCCTCTCCCCCTTGGTGCTCCTCCCTCAGCACAGGATGTCGGGCAGGGTAGGGGAGGCTTTGCAGCCCCTCACAAACCTCCCTGGGTCTCTGGTACTTCCATCATTTCCCTCTTGGAGAAGAGGAACGTTCAGCAGAGTAGGTGTGTCAGCATCTGTCCCACCCGTTCTTCATCCCCACCCGTGTTCCCTCAGCACAGCCCCAGATGGAACCTCCAGCCATGAGCAAAGCCCTGTTCCAGATTTCCATCCCATTGTCCACTCCATGTGACACGAAGGGAATGTCGTTGTTTTGCCCTGGGGTTGGAAGAGGATGTACCTGTTGTCTCCTTTCGTTTCTTTCTTCTGGAAGTGCACGAGGAAAGGAACTCTGTCCTTCCCCCAAAACCCCTCTTGATGGTAACAAGAGGAACCTTCTCGAGCCTTGCACTTGGTTTTAACAAAACCTAAACCCCAAATGTGACTGACAGCTCCTGCATGCCTGAGTGGGGAGTTGCCCCAGCACTGTTCCAGGCATGTAATATATTGCATATTACATGTTCCTGCATGGGATTGGTGGCATGTCCTCCATGGGAGACTCAGGGAACAGGCTCTGACCCCCAGGAGAGCTCTGTCCCTCACCAGGAAGGCTCCCAAACCCTCTAGGCACAATGTTCCTGCCAGAGAAGGGCACGGAGAAACACCCCTGCCTCACCCAGAGACACCCCTGACACCCCTGCCTCATCCAGACACCCCTGCCTAACCCAGAGACACCCCTGGCTTATCCAGACACTCCTGGCTTATCCAGACACCCCTGCCTCACCCAGACACCCCTGCCTCACCCAGAGGCACCCCTGCCTCACCCAGAGACACCCCTGGCTTATCCAGACACCCCTGCCTCACCCAGAGACACCCCTGCCTCACCCAGACACCCCTGCCTCACCCAGAGACACCCCTGCCTCACCCAGACACCCCTGCCTCACCCAGACACCCCTGCCTCACCCAGAGACACCCCTGGCTTATCCAGACACCCCTGCCTCACTCAGACACCCCTGCCTCACCCAGACACCCCTGCCTCACCCAGAGGCACCCCTGCCTCACCCAGAGACACCCCTGGCTTATCCAGACACCCCTGCCTCACCCAGAGACACCCCTGCCTCACCCAGACACCCCTGCCTCACCCAGAGACACCCCTGCCTCACCCAGACACCCCTGCCTCACCCAGACACCCCTGCCTCACCCAGAGACACCCCTGGCTTATCCAGACACACCCCTGTCTCACCCAGACACCCCTGGCTCATCCAGGAACACCCCTGCCTCACCCAGAGACCCCTGCCTCACCCAGACACCCCTGGCTCATCCAGGGACACCCCTGCCGCACCCAGGGACATCCCTGCCTCATCCAGGAACACCCCTGCCTCACCCAGACACTCCTGGCTTATCCAGAGACACCCCTGCCTCACCCAAACACCCCTGCCTCACCCAGAGACCCCTGCCTCACCCAGGAACACTCCCTGCCTCACCCAGGAACACTCCCTGCCTCACCCAGCTGGGAAGGAAGAGCCAGGTGTGGCTTTGTCCCTTTGTCTCCTGCCGGGAATGGGATGGAGGAGCTGAGCCTCCTGTCCCGGTGCTGCTGCCCTGGCTGGGAGTGTTGGAGTCGGTGCAGGAAGGGCCCCAGGTCCTGGTGAGTGGCTGGGAGGTGACAAAGCCTGGCCAGCACCTGTGGCTGAGCCCTGCCAGGACCCTGTCCTGCCCCAGCCTCCTCCTCTGTGCTGCTGCAGCCATCCCAGGTGAGGCTGGGCCACCCTGCCTGCAGCCCTGGTGAGGATGGACACACCACCTGTCAAAGCATCCCCAAACCCAACCAATCCCACCTCCAAAGCCACCCTGGACAGCCACAAAGATCCCAGGGAGAGAGCTGGGGAGCAAAGCATTCCCTCTGTTGTTCTTGTGCCTTTTTCTCCCTTGCAGAGGAACCAAAGGCAAGGACATCAACACCATCAAGTCCCTGCGAGTGCTGCGCGTGCTCAGGCCTCTGAAGACCATCAAACGGCTGCCAAAACTCAAGGTTAGAAAATAACCCCAATTTTTTCTCCTTCTCTGGAGGTTTCTGGCTGATCTGAGTGGAAGCTGGTGGACTCCACTTAATGCAGGTTGTTGGTGTTGCTTTTATTTCTTTGCAATGAGTCTCTTTGCCAGGTGAGCACGAACAGCTGGGCAGATATTGAGCCAATGTCAAACACTTGGGTGCTTTTGCAAACATCGTGGGCAATGCTGGGGATTCTTGTGAATCCACACGAGAACAAAACCTCTACAAACAGAAAAAAGTGCAAATAAATTAAATTACAGTTCAGAAGTGGGATGCTCTTCGATGTGATAAAGGAGAAAATGGGGTTGGGAGGGTTTGGCTTTCCCCAGAGATTTTAACATGAATATTGCAAGGTTTTCCACAGGCTGTCCAAAGAGATTTGTCATTGCTATGGGAGAAGCTTTAATTTATTCATCCTTCTATTAAAGAATCCATAGTCCAGGGGTTTGTCCCTAGAACACTGATCTAAAAAATAAAATCAATTGAATGGCCTGTGATTACTCATCCAACACCAACAATCTGAGGTGCAGCCAGGCCCTGCAAAGAGAGAATGGAAGGAGTTAACAAAACTCACTCATTTCTGAGGTTTAGGGACTCTTCAATACCTTTTGTGGGCTGTTTTCTGTGAGAGCTGAGGAAAAGCAATGAACGTTTTGGAAGGGTGAGGATGTGTTTGACAATTCTTGTTTTCACATCAAAATAAGGCTCAGCCGTTCTGTAGATTTGCTTTTGTCTGAGCCCACCATCCATGCTTAAATAATTTTAGTTTTATGCACACTGAATTTATCTGAAAAGGAACATTCATGTTGAACCATGTAGAAATTTCATGTAGGATTCCTGGGCTGAGCAGAGATTGGCTTCAGGATTCCTGGGCTGATCAGAGGGATTTCCATCAGGATTTCTGGGCTGATCAGAGAGATTTCCATCAGGATTCCTGGGCTGATCACATGGATTTTCATCAGGATTTCTGGGCTGATCACAGGGATTTCCATCAGGATTTCTGGGCTGATCAGAGGGATTTCCATCAGGATTTCTGGGCTGATCAGAGAGGTTTCCATCAGGATTTCTGGGCTGATCACAGGGATTTCCATCAGGATTCCTAGCTTGCATCAGCAGTGTAATTCTGTGAATGATTCACTTCCATTCAGAGGAACAGGAGCAGGATTGTACAAACCCTGTGCTTGGGCAGGGACTGCTCACTTTCTGGTATTATGACAAACTCCTGACTAAAATGAAACTGCAAATTACTTGTAATGAATCAGGGCCTCATACCCACGTAGGAAATGGATTTGAGGAGTTCTTTGCAGGGAGTTCAGGGGTGCACATGCTGACTACATTAGTCACACCTCATTTTGACAGCTCTTTAGAAAATATTATTCAAAGCATTTGGTTGTTTTGTTTCTGCTGGTTTTTTTCCTTATTATTCCAACAGTTTTTACCCAGCCACTGGAAGTAAAATCAAAACAAGTGCAATTTCCATTTTATAATGAAATGTTTGCTCAGGACTAATATTGTCTTGACAAGCTGTGATTGTCTTTATAAATGTTATGAGCAGCATCAGAAAATTCAGTGGCACAGCCAAAGTTGTGGATAAAGCAGGAGATGGGGAAAGCTGGAGTTATTTCTCACAGCTTTGGGAAGCGTTTGGGAAGCGAAAATCCATCGAAGCATCCAGGGGTTGTGGGGTGGGTAATGAGTCCCAAATGAAAGAGATTTGATGGGATCTTGGGCAGGAATTGTTCCCTGGGAGGTTGGGGAGGCCCTGGAGCAGCCTGGAACAGTGGAGGGTGGGAATGAGATGAAGTTTAAGGTCCCTTCCAACCCAAACCCTTCTGCGATTCTCACAGTGTGGTTACATGGTGGATGCCAAGATTTTGGATGAACTTCTCCTTTCTTCCCATCCCCTTGACCTTGTCCCCCTGCACCCTCAGGCCGTCTTTGACTGCGTGGTGAACTCCCTGAAGAACGTCCTCAACATCCTCATCGTCTACATGCTCTTCATGTTCATCTTCGCCGTCATCGCCGTGCAGCTCTTCAAGGGCCGCTTCTTCTACTGCACCGACGAGTCCAAGGAGCTGGAGAAGGACTGCAGGTACAGCTGGGAGCAGGGAATGTGGGAGGGAGCAGCCTCCTGCAGCTCCCCAGGCTGGCCCAAAGGCAGGGATTTGCTGAGTGGGAAGAGCCTCCTGTAAATAAGAGCAAGAAAGAATTCAGCGCAGGTACCCTGGAGGTGAAATTTCCCTTCTTTTTCTTCAAGAGCTGTGTCATTCCTGGCTCTGATCTTCAGGATGCAGGGGAGGCAGCTTCTTTCCTGGGAAAGCTGAGTGTGATTTTTGAGGAGGGATTTTTTTTTTCCCCACCTGTTGCCTCGATTCTTAGAGCTCCTATGAATTAGAAAAACACACTGAATAAATAATCAGAAGCGTGGGACGTTAAAGAGCTCCTAATTAGCGAGGAGAGCGACAGGATGTGAAGATCTTAAAAGCCCTGTCGTGCTTTGTCCTTCCCAGCAGGCTGGCAAGGTGTGTCACTCCACAGTCTGCATCTCATTAGCTTTTTTCTTGGCACCCAAAGCACCTCCTCAGCACTGTCCTGCTCTGCCCGTCCCTCTCCTGCTGCCTGGCACCTGCAGGGCACGTCCCTGCTGGGATCCTGGGGGCTGTCACTGCAGCTCTTCCTTGGAAAAATGCAGGTAAATTACAGAAAGGAATGTGAAGCTACAGAATAGGGTAGGTTGGAGAGGGTCCTGCACGTGCCAGGCCCCTCAGAGTGGGATACATTTAGGAATTAGATGCAGTCCTGGAGTAGGGGCCAGGGTTGTTTCCCCATCAAGCAAAAGTTTTCTGTGGGGTCAGACAGTCGAGGGGCAGGCATGGTGTTAGTGGCTGGCTTTGCCTAACCAATTAATGAATGCCCTGATTAAAATTTCTTTCATTTTCAGACCTCAGGTCCAGTTCCCATGACTAAAACTGGCTCAAAAATTGGACTTACTTCTGTCATGGACTTTGAGGGAGTCCCTTTGTCTTTAACCCACAGCACAGCCCAGACTGTGCTGCTGGGGCTTTCCAATACTCCTGGCTCCTGAGAAACGCCTGATCTGCTTTTATTCTCTCATTGGCTCTGAATCTCTCTTTCCTAGGGGTCAGTACCTCGATTATGAAAAGAATGAGGTGGAGGCACAGCCCAGGGAATGGAAAAAATACGAGTTCCACTACGACAACGTGCTCTGGGCTCTGCTCACGCTCTTCACCGTGTCCACAGGGGAAGGGTGGCCAACGTGAGTACCTGGCACTGGCAGGGCCTGATGGTGCAGGTAAAGCAGGGCCCCAAAGCTCTGAGGTGACCTGGGAAATGAGAAGAATATTCTGTCAGCAGGCAGAGCTCTGTGTTTTCCTTGGCGCCCTTCTGAGCTCGCACAGAGATGCTCAGGAAGTTTCCAGCTCTGGCTTCAGCCTTTTGGACTCACACACCTTTCTCAGGGGTAAAACTGATAATGGAAATGGTTGAAAACAAAGGGGGAAAAGTGTTGTGAGCTCTGCTGAAAGCCTGCTGGGTGTGACAGGCCCCAAATGACATTTCCTCTTCAGCACATGACTTTATTTTGGCACATGTGGAGTGCAGTGTGTGGCCAGGGCTTCTCAGCCTCCACGTTCAACTCTTCCATAAAATAAAGACTGATCCAGCCTCCCTTTTCCAGTCCCTCACTGTGTTCCCCTACTTGGATGTCATCAACACTTCTCTTTTCCCACTCTTACTCCATCCCTGTTGACCAGAGAAGCGAAGCCAGATCCAGCTGGATCCTCTCCCCTTGGCCAGGGGGGATCCGTGGATCTGGACACAGCAAATCTCCACCATTCTCCACAATGGTGAGAACAAAGGGTTTCCCTAAAAATATCCTCAAGGAAAACTCCTTCCCAGCCTCGTGGGTGGGAGCAAGCTTTTCCTGAGCATATGTGGAAAACCCTGCACGTGAGTGAAGGCCAGGGAGTGATTCTCAGGGGGTCCTTGGTGCTTCCCAAGGGTTGTGTTGACCTTTCCTCTCTCTTTGCATTTGCTTGCAGTGTGCTGAAGCACTCAGTGGATGCCACCTACGAGGAGCAGGGGCCCAGCCCTGGCTACCGGATGGAAATGTCCATCTTTTACGTGGTCTATTTTGTTGTCTTCCCTTTTTTCTTTGTCAACATCTTTGTGGCGTTAATCATCATCACCTTCCAGGAGCAAGGAGATAAAGTGATGTCAGAGTGCAGCCTCGAGAAGAACGAGGTACCCACCTCTTCTGACTCCAGAGTTGGTGTTCCAGGGGCTCAGAGCACCTGGATAATGGTGGAAGGCCACCCCCCGTTCCCCCTGTGCTGGGGGGACTGGAGAGCAGTGGTTGTTGAAGGGTGTGTGGTGTAGAGAGCAAAGAAATGAGTGGCTGTTCCAGCTGCTGCATAAAAACAAAAGCAGGGAGAGCCCCCGGGTGCTTCCTGTTGGGAACCACTGTCACACATCCCCCTGGGCCACACCAAAGGGAGGATGGACCTGCCCTGCCACAGGGTGCCCAGAGCAGCTGCCTCTGGATCCCTGGCAGTGCCCAAGGCCAGGCTGGATGGACCTGGGAGCAGCCTGGGACAGCGGGAGGTGTCCCTGCCATGGCAGGGGTGGCACTGGGTGGGCTTTAAGGTCCTTCCCACCCAAACCACTCCAGGATTTTGTTTGTTTGAGTATGAAGGGGTAGAAGGAGGCAAAGCTTGAGGCCAGACCTCAGAAGCCAAACTGAGGTTCAACTGCTGTGGCTGCCCAGAGGAAAACTGCCTCTCTGCAGGCTGCCTTTGTGCCTGGCTGGGATTTGTCCTCCTGGCAGCAGCCAAAAGGAGATGCCTTGAGAAGAGTGTAAGACCAGGGCAAGAAGCTGTGAGGCTTTTCTTTAATGCCCCCCTAAATTACCATTGTTTTCCACTCAGGGACCTCCTGAGCTGGTTTTTCTTTAGTTACTGGCATCTGTGTATCTTCCTTCCATGGGTGTATCCAGATTCCCTCTCAATCCATGCAGATTTTTAGCATCTGCAGCATCCTTCCTCCAGGGTCCCACAGCCTCAATGACCTCTTTTGGGAAGAACCATCTCTTTTCATGTATTTTGAAACTGATTTTTGATGAAAAGGGATGAATTTTTAAACGATTTTTAATTAGTTCCTTGTTTGTCTAAGTGAACAAAAAGTCCAAAATAAAGCAGAATATTCAGACAGCTTTACCCATGTTATTTGCCAACTGAGCAGAAAGTGATTTCAGACTTGGAATTCTAATGGAAATCCAAGATGAGAAAATGCTCCAGAATCAAAACCTCTTGTAGAAAGCAGTTTTTATCATAGTTTTGTATTCATAATAAAGTGAACAGAAACAGCCAGTGAAGGGGATCTCTGAGAGTCCCCTCAGTGCTGTTGGTGGATAATTTATTGGTAAATTCAGTTCTCATTTTATGAAACATGCTGAGCTGCTTGGGTGTTGCTGTGTGTGGGGACGCACCCGAGTTCCACAAAACTTTTTTAAAAACTACAAACAACATCTTTACCAATCCTCTGGTTCCTACAGTCGCCCATCAGGAGGAACTGGAAGTGTTTGTAGAAGTGGGAAGGGATCAGGACCTCGGAGGGGCTGGGCTCTGATGCAATGTGGTGGGACTGCAAGGGGCATAGCAGTGTTACAGGGTGAATAATCCAGGGAGATTGATCAGGATTTGGGGATCCTGTGCTGCCTTTTACAGCAACAACCAGCACTCACTTGGTGTGAATGCTCTGCTCACTCTCCCAACCACATCCCGACGGATAAAGGCTTCCAGCCCTTTTTTCTGGCATCCTTTCATCCCCTTTTTGTTTTGTAGAGGGCCTGCATAGACTTTGCCATAAGTGCCAAGCCCCTGACCCGCTACATGCCTCAGAACAAGCAATCCTTCCAGTACAAGATGTGGAAATTCGTGGTGTCCCCTCCCTTTGAGTATTTTATCATGGTCATGATTGCTCTCAACACCATCGTCCTCATGATGAAGGTGAGTGGGATCTCCCTGAATCTTGGAATTTGGGGCTGTTGTCTGGAGAGCCTCACCCTGAGAGCTGGGGGGGCTCAGCAGAGCAGCTTCCACTGCCCATGTGCCTGCTGGGATTCCTTTGGCCCCTGAGGAGGGTGGATTAGCTGGGGTCAGATCCCACCAGTGGGACTGACAGTGGTGGTTGGGCTCAGCCCCTGTGGTGTGTGAACATGGGGTGGGAACTAGGATCTGCAGGTCCTGATCTCCAGCTCAGCCTGGGCTTTCTCCTGCAGAGCAGGGTCTTGGGCCTGCTCAAAGTCCAGTCAGGCCATGGAAATTCAAACTGAGACAGAGTAGCTTTAGATGGGATATTGGGCAGGAATTGTTCCCTGGGAGGGTGGGGAGGCCTTGGCACAGCTGTAGCTGCTCCTGGATGCCCTGGCAGTGCCCAAGGTCAGGCTGGACAGGGCTGGAGCAGCCTGGGACAGTGGGAGGTGGCCCTGCCCATGGCAGGGGTGGCACTGAGTGATCTTTAAGGTCCCTTCCAACCCAAGCCATTCTATGATTCTGTGAATTACTCGATTTTGGAGCAGCATCAGGCTCCTGGGATGTGATCCAGAGTGGGGGAAGAGGCACAGGTGGATGATGTCCCCTCCTGTCCTTTGCCTGTCTTAGAGTAACTTCAGAGCCAAGGGCTCCCCAGCTGTTTGGTGGAAGGAACACAGTTCTGCCCTTGTGCTCTGGGTTTGGAAACGCCCTTCCTCCCTCCTGGTCCGTGCTGTGCTTGCCAGGGGGCTGTCCCTCAGCAACAGCCTCCACTTTTGGGGATATTCCAGCTGCCCCCTCAGTCCAGGATGGAGCAGGAGAGACAGGAATAACTGTGTTTTAACCCCAAATCCCACTGCAAGCTAGCACAGAATCCTGACTAAGAGGAGCAGGAGTCAGCAGGGGGAGGTTTTGCTCTGTCAGTGATGTTCCAGTAACAGCCTTTCTTGCACCCCGCTGTAGTTCTATGATGCTCCAGAAGCATACGAAGAAATGCTGAAATGCCTGAACATTGTGTTCACATCCATGTTTTCCATGGAATGTGTGCTGAAGATCATTGCCTTTGGTGTGCTGGTAGGTGCCTTCCCCCTCCTCTCCCACCTCTTTCCTCTCTCTTGCGTTTCGTGACGCGCGTTTAAAAACAACCAAATAAAAAAAAAAACCCCGACCTGTGCTGGCAGAAAGAAAATAACCCCTGGATCCCTCTATTCCCCTTGTGTTCTCCTTTTGGCAGAATTATTTCCGAGATGCCTGGAATGTCTTTGATTTTGTAACAGTGTTGGGAAGTATTACTGATATTTTAGTAACAGAGATTGCGGTAAGTACAGTTTGCTCAATTTATTTCATTTATAAACAAAGCTGTGCCCTGTCAAGACACTGAACCTTCTCCCTTACCAGCCTTGTTCCCTGGAGCTGCCTCTGGGAGTCAGGCTGGCCTTGGCTGACCCTGTTCCCTGAGCTCTGCTTTTCCATGGAGCTGAGCACAGCTGTCTGCCCCAAAGAGGGAGAGCTCTGATGAGAAGCACAGTGCTCGTGACTCTGCCAGGAAGCAGCTCCCTCTCTCCTGCAGCAAATTAATCTATCCCCAGGCCTTTTCTGCCTGTTCATGGAAAAATCCTACTGAATTTAGAGAGGGAAAAGACCAAAGAGATTCTGCTGTGTTAACGTGGGAGGTTTTTTGCAGGGCACACGTCTGGCCCTTGGGGCTGCTGCCCAGTCTGGGTCACGGGGCAGGGTGAGGGTGAAGGGAAGTGACAGGGACACGGGGACAGTGGGAAGGGAAGAGGTGAAGAGTGTGGACTGGGGGAATGTTCCTGTCACAAAAGCTCTGTGGGGCAGTGAATAACCAAACAGCTTTTCCATGGGATTTCTGGCCAGTCCTCCAAGGGCTGCTGTCTCCCTGCTAACAAGTCTGGTATGTCTCACAAAGTGGACAGACTCGTCATTAAATTCTGGAGGATTTTTCCATAAGGGCATTTTCCAATGTCTGTCTCAATCCTTGACAGTCTGATATCACCCCGTGTATAATTTGTCCTCTCCTCTCCCGGTGCATGTTGTAGCTGATGATGTATCAGAATGTGATGAATCTGAACTTGACCATAACTTTTTTCCTCAGTCCCAGGGGTTTGCCTGTAGATCTGATTTGTGTGTGCTCAGAACTGTGCTCCCCACGTTCCTTTGCAGGTGGTGGTGAAGGCCATGTGACTGTTTCTAACAAAATGCATTTTTATTTAATCTCCTTGGTACAGAATAATGCACAACCGCCAGGTTTTCCTCCCCATACAAACAATGTTCATTTATCTGCTGGTGAATCCTGTGTTGTAGGCTTTGGGTTTTGTTTTCAGTGCAGCCAGGCTGAAGTCACTCAGCTCCCCCTCAATGAGTGCTGAGGGAAGGCACGGGGTGCTTGTCCCCACTCTCTCTGCCATGGGATGTGCTTTCTTGCCAAGGGCACCCAAACTTTTGCCATGGTGTGAAAAATTGTGAAAACATTTGCAAGTCAGCTACAAAGAGACTGAATCCTTTCCACCCCCACTTTGGCCACTTTTCCTGGGAGGAAGCAGCACTGACAGCTCACACGGGGCAGGGGAGCTTCTGGTGGCTCCCAGACTGGTGTCTTCCCCTTCAGGAAGGTTTCTACTTCTCAACACCAAGCCCACATGCTGCTAAAATCCTCATTTTTGGAGCTGTTTTGCAGGCAGGGAGCAGCCACAGTTAATGGGACATTGCCTCTCCCTCCAGCTCCCAGGATGGCCCAGCCAGGGAATTGGATCAGGTTGGGCTGTGAGACATTTCCAGCACCAAACCCTTGCAGAGTCATGGGAATTACCCCTAAAACCCCAACAGGGCTCAGCTCCCAGGGACCCATGTGCCTTCCCCCTCTCCTCCCAGGTGGGGAAGAAGAGGTATTTTGGTTTCTGAGGACTGGATCCATTCAGTCCTTAGAGAGGATTTTCTAAAGGAGGTCAGCAGATTCCCCTGGCAGGGTCCAACATGGAGCTGATCACAAACATCTCTCATTAAAAAGCCAGTTGTCCCAGGACCTGCTCCAGCCCTGAGCTCTGGGCCCTTTGTTTGAGTCTCTGCTCTCTCTAAATATTCCCCTTCTGCAGAACCCACGTGGGGGTTGGCCTCTTCTCCCAAGCAAGAAGCAGCAAGGCAAGAGGAAACAGCTTCAGGTTGCTCCAGAGGAAGTTTAGGGTGGATATGAGGAATAATTGCTTCATGGAAGGGGCGGTCAGGCACTGGAAGAGGTGGAGTCCCCATCCCTGGAGGGATTTGAAAGCTGTGTGGATGTGGCACTTGGGGACAGTGTTTAATGGCAGGCCTTGGCAGTGCTGGGGGAATGGTTGGACTCAATGATCTCGGAGATCTTTTCCAACCTGAGCAATTCTCTGATTCCTGTGTAGCCCTCAGGCCTCCTTCCCTGCTTTTCCATTCAGACAGAGATTGCCCAGGAGTCATCCCCTGCCACTTTTCTTTCCAAACTTGGTTCTGAACATTTCTTTGATGCAGCTCCTGCCTGATCCCTCTCCAGCAGCACTCCATCCCTGCAGGACAGCCACCAGCACACGTGTCCTGAAGCCACACACATCCATGCCAGCCTCACACAGGGACAGTGGACAGGCACCAGAGGGATCCTGCACAGTGCCCTGAGCAGCTCAGTGTGGGGACAGTGATGCCCAGGCCTGAACACCCCTGTTTGTTCTGGCACTGAGTGTGGGCAGTGGTGCCCTGAAGATCACACTGATAATGGGATGTCTTGGTTTAGAGCAAATTTGGGAGGAAACCTCCTGAATGGGGTCCCTCAGGGGTGCAAACCCAAACAGCCCCTCCCCACAGCTGGTCCGGGAAAGAACTTCCTCGGAGAAAAGTGGAAAAAAACATTTATTTAACAAACAAAGTGCCCACAAGCACGAAGAATGAATAATATGAAATAACAGAAGCTCTCATTGCTCTGAGTGAGATGGTAATTCAGACAGTCCTTGCCCTTAGTGCAGCTCAGCTCACTCAGTCTCTCACCAGCCCCACTCCCTCAGGAGCTCCAGGCCCCGCAGGTGCCAGCCCTCGCTGCTGCTCTGGGTTTGTCAGTCCAGAGCAGATTTAAACAGTCCCAAGGAAAAGAAAAAACCAGTCCAGAGAACTTCTCTGCCTCAGCCAGCTCAAACTAACTGAGAGCACAGGAGATCTCTGTCCCAGCGCTGTCCGTGCCTCAGACCAAGGCCGCAGCCAGGCCGTGTGGGAGTCAGGCAGTTTTCTCAAAACAAACTGTGCTGCTTCTTCTGCCCTTTGCTCCCTGAACCATTTTAAAGGTTCAGAACTGAATATACAGCACAAACAGAAGAGATGATTGGGGATACAAGCACCATAACGTCACCCTAGGACACAGGATTAATAACAGGATTAATAACGGGATTGATAACAGGGTTGGTAATGGCAGCTGGCAGGATGCCCCTCATGGAATTGATTCCACTTCAGCCAGTGGAATGTGGTGGATGTGCTCTTGTGCCAGGCTCTCCACTGCCACTGGAACCTTCCTGCCCTCAAAGCCAGGTTGGGCAGGGCTTGGAGCAGCCTGGGACAGTGGAAGGTCCCTGCCCCTGGAAGGGGATGGAAGGAGATGAGCTTTAAGGTCCCTTCCAACCCAAACCATTCCGCGATTTTATGATTTTCCCCTTCCAGTCCTGAGGATGGAAAAGCAGCAGAAGGATGCAGCCCTCTGGTCCTGCCCCATGTGGCCAGGTCTGGGATGTTTTGTTCAACTGCAATTTGACCCAATTTAAATACTTCTGATATGGAGAACCGATGTAGAAAAATGAACCAAGAGAACCAGTTTGATCCAATTTTGAACCAACGGTTCCAAAACAGAGCCAATTTTAGAAAAATGTAGAAAAAAAGGTCTGAAAGAGCTGATGCAGAGATGTGAACGTGCAGGGATGGAGGTGAGGAGCAAGAGGTGCCTCGTTCACAGAGCACAGCCCAGGGGTGGCTTCTGCCCAACCTCTTTCCCTGTGGAATTCCAGGGAGGGCAGAGCAGGAAATGAAGGCTGGGGATGAGCATCCACTCAGCTGCTGCTGAACCAACCCCACCTCACCTTCCTCAGGGCACGAGCAGGGGTGCAGGAGCTCTCCTGGAGCAGGGAATAACCAGAGAGGGGAACAGGCCACACTCCCACAGCCGTGTCCCCAGCAGGGAATGGCTTTTTCTCCTTGTGCCTTCCTCAGCTCCAGCCTCCCCTGCTCTGCTGAGCAGAGTTTGGGGCAGCCCCTTTGGTCCCTCCAACCCTCCTGGCAGCCCTTCCCATGGAGTTTCCTCAGCTGGGGAAACCAGGTGACAGACACAAGGTGACCCTGACTGCCATCCTGCTGTGCCTGTCCCACCACCCTCCAGGTCTCTGTGGAGATGTTTTCTAGTTGTGACACTGAGCTCAGGCTCACAAATAGTGCCAGAGCACCCTTTTCCTCTGTATTTTCCAGCTAGAAGTGTTCTCCAAAGGTAAATAATCCTGGGTGGCCTCACCTTGAGAGACTTGGCTTCCACCAGCCTTGTTTGGTACCTTTAACCCTCTGAGAAGTAAAGACAAAAGGAAAAGAAACGTGTGGATTAATTGCTTTGTTTTAATTTTCCTGGTCATGTCACATGTAATTTACTTTGTGATTGTAGTGGAATATCTATTTTTTTATTTCCTCAGGCAAAAGCATGAATGTCAGTTTTTTTTTTTACCCTCAGTAATTGAGGGAAAAGAGGTGGGATTAAGGAAAAGGATGTCCTTGTGGACAGAGTTGGCTTTGGGAGGCTGAGTGGGTGTTTGGCAAACTGACATCTATTTCTATGCCTGGAAATATAAAAAACCATCCTGAGAAGTGTTTGTGAATTGTCTCCAGATTTGCATTATAAACTGAAATGCAAATAACAACTGCACTGTCTGTGTTACCTCGAGGATCTCCGAATCCGTTTTGGTTCGAAGCATTTTTTATTTCTGGAGTTCCCATAAAATAACACCTCCCCTGATAGCCCAACGGGGTTTTTTTCCAGTGAAATTTTTCAGAGTTTCCTTTTTGCTTGTCCTGATTACTCATTTTCTCTTTTTGTTTCCTGTTTTTGTTCCTTATTTTCCTTATCTACCTGCTGAATCACGCCATCCAATCAACATACAATGCGAAAACCATGTCTCCGTCTGTATGTTGTGCACCTGCTGCTCAAAAAAAAAATATAAAACTTTGTAAATAACCTTGCAAATATCCATCCATGACAACATCACATATAGGACACGGTTGGTTTCATTGAATTTAAACAATTCTTTAAATTCTCTGCTTTGATTTTCTCTCGTTTTTTTCTTTGATTTGATCCGGTTTTGGTTTGGTTTTGGTTTTGTTTTTGTTTTTTCTTTTTATGAGAGTTCTGATTGCACTGGTGGAAAAGCCTCACTGCAGCGTGCTCCAAAGTGGCTTCTGCCCTGCACCTCCCTCCCTGGGCTAATTGGTGACCTGAGCAGTTGCCAATAGCCTGTCCCTGCTCCCTGTGCCACCCCCTGTGCCAAAGGGGACACTGCCACCTGCTCTGTTTCCATGGGAAATGGGAGGAGATGGCGAGGGAAGGATGTTCTGCACCTGGGAACGCTGGGGTTTGGAGGTGGTGGTACCAAATTCAGCTCTCTGGAAGTGGGTTTGGCTTCTTTTAGGATGAGAGGATGGAGCTTTCTGCTGAAGGAAGCACCTGACAGCCTTACAGGTGTTTTAACCAATGTGTTGTAAGGCAAAAATGTTATTGGGGTGATGTCAGACTTGCTTCCCTCAAATCCAAAATGATGGGAAAGAAGGATCTTAAATTTGAAAATTCTCTGTGATACCAACCCATTTTGCCACCACAGTGGACACAAAGTCAGTGGATGCAAACCCAAAACTCCAGGCAAAATGAATAAGTCATGTTATGACCAGAGCTGAAAAGTACCAGGAACCAGATCCCACTGGGAATTCAGTGCCAAGGTGCAAATTTATTCCAAAAATGCCTTTAATATTGACCTTAATCTTTGAAAATCACCAATTAAACAAAAGAGAATCCACAAAGAAAAATGCAATTGGAAATATATATATTGTTCCATTCTTAATTATCTTGGCTATGGTTGATAACACAAATGAGACCAAAAGCTTCTCAAAAATCCTTGCTCAGCCACCTGACACCAGCTCTTGGATCTGTGAACATTCCCGTTTCCTGTTGCACAGTTGCTGTTAAGACAGAAATCAGGGTGAATTTTTATTTCCAGGCTGCACAGAAGCTCCATGGATGTTCGTGGAGGGTCCTGGGGGGAATTTTCTGCTGGGATGCAGCAGAGAAAAAGACAATGTGTAAGTTCAGAGCTTGCTCAGTGCAAGCCAAGAAGGGAATCCTCCATGGTTCTGGATCTCTTCCAGATGTGTGGGAGCAGTCAGGATAAATTTGAAGACCATATCTGCTGCACACCTGGCCCAGGCAGCATGGAAAAGGGTTCTGGCATTAGCTGTGAACATAAAAATATATTGGGGAAAAATGAGTTTGCTAAACTTTGGCTGCTGTCCCTGTTACAGGTTAAAGATTGAAAAGCTCATCCTGCACTTTCTTGGGATTGGGGTCGTTATTCCATAGAGACAGGGCCAGGCTCCTTCAACCACTCAGCATCCAAGCTCCATCTTTGGAGCACCAGGTTGTCCTCTGGAGCTGCTGCAGGGACACAGCAGGAGCAGCAAAGCTGAGAGGAATCCTGGAGAGGAGCAGCTGAGGGCACTGGGATTGTTCAGCTGGAGCAGAGTGAGGGCAGAGCTCCCCGGGGGCTGCAGCTCCTCCCGAGGGGCAGCTCCATCTCTGCTCTGGGACAGGGACAGGAG
Source organism: Phylloscopus whistleri (assembly GCA_017589585.1). Lineage (NCBI taxonomy): Eukaryota > Metazoa > Chordata > Aves > Passeriformes > Phylloscopidae > Phylloscopus > Phylloscopus whistleri. The sequence continues at coordinate 97,485 of JADMLD010001200.1, read as the reverse complement.
CCAGGGCAGGGCTGGAGCTGGGCCAGGGCAGGCTCAGGCTGCAGAGCAGGGAAAGGTTCTTCCCCCAGAGGGTGCTGGCACTGCCCAGGCTCCCCAGGGAATGGGCACGGCCCCGAGGCTGCCAGAGCTCCAGGAGCCTTTGGACAGCGCTGCCAGGGATGCCCAGGGTGGGGTTGTTGGGGGGTCTGTGCAGGGACAGGGGCTGGGCTGGGTGATCCTGTGGGTCCCTTCTTGCTCAGGATATTTCATGATTCTGTCAAGTAGGGAATGAGGAGACTTCTGGGCATCACACACAAAATGATTTTTCCAGCAGCCCTGACTCAGGATGGAAGGACTGATAGGATCCAAAGGCAGAGTCCCTGAGACACAGACAAGGGTGGCAAAAACCTTCAGCTTCTTAAAATCTGCCAGTGGATTCCCCAAGCTCCAGATGAAGCCAAGACCCTGTGCAAGGTTCAGGAAAACTACTTCAGTGCTGGCAGTACCACAGACATTTAAATGGGAAGTCAGCCATTTCCTCATCAGTAATTCCTTAACTAATTAATTAATAAGGTGATTCTTGTTGATGCCAGATGAAGACAAGTCCTAAAACCTCCTGAGTGATCCCATTCTTGACTTGGTCTGATGCTTCTCCCTGCAGCTCCTTCTGCATCCCTGTGGACAGAGGGAGCAGCTCCTGTCCTGGGCAGGAAACCACTGGGCTGCTGAGGGCCCTGGGGAACAGATCCAGGCACTGCTGTGCCCTGATCTTCACAGCTTTCCTGCCTTCCAGTATGGAAAACTGGAGCCCCCAAAAGGAGCAGGACATGGAGGTCTTGGAGTCCGGAGGCTGGAGCCCCTCTGCTCTGGAGCCAGGCTAGGAGAGCTGAGGGTGCTCACCTGGAGAGGAGAAGCTCCAGGGAGAGCTCAGAGCCCCTGCCAGGGCACAAAGGGGCTCCAGGAGAGCTGGAGAGGGACTGGGGACAAGGGCTGGAGGGACAGGACACAGGGAATGGCTCCCAATGCCAGAGGGCAGGGCTGGATGGGAGATTGGGCAGGAATTGTTCCCTGTGAGGGTGGGCAGGGCTGGCACAGGGTGCCCAGAGCAGCTGTGGCTGCCCCTGGATCCCTGGCAGTGCCCAAGGCCAGGCTGGATGGGGCTGGGAGCAGCCTGGGGCAGTGGGAGGTGTCCCTGCCCATGGCAGGGGGTAGGACTGGATGATCTCTAAGGTCTCTTCCAACCCCAGGCATCCTGGGGTTCTATAAAACAACCTAAGAAAGGGTAACAGAGCAGGCTCCCATGGTGGGACAGCCTTCAAGGGCAGCTCTTTATTCTCCTGTTTCCCCACTGTTTCCCAGTTTGCTTCAGGGAGGCATCACCCATCTCCTGTTGTGGGTGGCAGTGCCCGGCCATGCCCAGACCCCCAGCCCTGGCTGGAGCCTGAGTCCCTTCAGTGCCAGCCCTTCCTTTTTCAGCAAAATAGTGACAGACCAGGTGGAAGTGATTTTCCAAACATAATTTGTTATTCCTCCGATGGATGATAAAATCCTAAAGCTGTGGTGCCTGCTGTGAGCACCGTGAGCATCTGTGCAACAGGAAAGCAAAAAACAAAACCCTCCAAAAAAACAAAACAAAAAACCTTCCAAAACCCGGAAAGGACGACTTTGATAATAACCCAGATACCAGATGTGTGCATGACACACAGGTGGCTCAGTGAGAGGAGAATTGATGCCAAAAACTGTTTTACCTGAGAAATACAGCAATGTGGAGTTTCCCCTTTGGCTGCATGCCATCCCAATTCCTGCCTGGAGAGTTGAGGGGTGGGAGGATGGGTTTTTCTCCGTGGGGTGCTGAGGGTGCCACACACGTGGAGCCCTTGCAGCCACCACCAGCGTGGGGGATTTGCCTCTCTCCGGGCAGTGCTGAGAACGCTCCTTCCAGCAGTCCCAGGGTGTCGGTGGTGGGGGATTTTCCTGGGTTGGGAGTGATTCCACATGGAGATGAGGCTTTCACTGCTCTCTAGGAAGTGGCAATGCCACAGGGAATGTGGGGGCAAAAAACCCTATGGACTGTTTGTCCATCTAAATCCCAGGGAATGGGGGGGTCACAGACATAACTGCACAGTCTTGAACCCTTTTCCCATTTCCATCCCTTTTCCTGAGCACTGGGGTAGCTCAGCTTGCAGGGAGCCCAGCCCAAAGCAGGTGTTAAACATCCTGTCAGCTGTGATGATGAGGTTTTAGCAAAGCCTGAGCAGGACAATGTTCCTGCTCCCCGGCTGCAGTTATGTGGGAAGAGAGAGATCCCACAGGATCCCACAGAGATGGATCCTGTGCCCCTGTTCCTCCTTGGAGCCCAAGGATTGTGCACAGGAAAGATCTGGCTTGAGCATTGCTCTGAAGTTAAAATCAGACTTTCAGGCCTAAGTGCTGCCAGCGTTACACACGAGGGCTGATCCAGTTCCCACTGCTGGGGAGATTTTCCTGATTAAAAGGGCTCCTGGTTAAACCTCTGCCCTGGGCCCGGCTCACGGTGGGACCAGGGGAAGCAGAACCCCATTAGTGACGGTCCCCGTTACCCAGCTGGGTTCCAGCTCTGCCCCAGGGGCCTTACCCAGCCCTGCCCTGCTCAGGTGAGTGCAGCTGGACTGTTGTGAAGGGAAGGTAAGCGCTGTGAAAACAATCCTGGAGCTGATGCTGAGACAAACTGGACATTTTCAGTGCCTGTGTTACTGCCCAACCCAGGGGAATCCTCGCTCTCGCTTTGCCTGCCAGAGGTGGCTTCTGTTGCTGGCTTGAATGAGCTGAGTGTTGTCTGCTCCTTCATTGAACATTCCTGTGCTTTTCTCTTTTCTCTTTATTTGAAGACTGAGTCTGATTTTGGGTCTGTGCCTAACTCTGAGCTGCTTGTGTTTTTAACCTGAGAGAAACCGAGTGCATGCCTGAGACTGAGTTCTGGAACTCTTTGATGGGATTGGTGGAATGCAATGCTAATGGCCCCAAAACTGAGCTGGCATTGAAAGAATCCATAGATCCAACAAGCCCCCCAATTTCAGCATGAGCTCTGTAGCCAAACGAGCAAGAAATGTGGGTCAGTTCAATGTGACTTCTGGTAAAACAATAATCCAAGGGAAATACAATTTTTGCTCATCTTTACCAAGCAGAGCTCCTTATGATTATATTTGCTGCTTCACTGCTCAATAGTTTAAAGTGGGATGTTTTCTCTCTTTAGCTCGACTCAGTCAAATAAGTGGCTGTGATCAGAGATCCACAAAAAAGCGAATTACGGAAAGGGGGAATATTTTTTCATCTCCTTAAAATAGGAGGGCAAGAGGGATCTGGCTTTTGCATGTTTTGTTTTGGAAAGAACCCTCTCTAGATTAGCTCATTGGGGCAAGAATCCTCTTTTCCCCGAAGGAAAGAAAAAAAAAATGGGGTGAGGGGTGGGGAAAATCCCAGAAAACAAATGGAAATCAGAACCTGCCTCCAGCAGTTCTTTGATCCACCTGTGCAGACACATTTAAAGAGAATGTGGAAAACCAGCAGGTTCCTAAGGCATCCTCCTGCTGGTGAAAGCTCAACCTCCCCAATTGACTCGCTGCCCTTGATCCATCTTCCAAACAATCTTCTGGTGCCGTTTCTCCTTGGCAAAGCTGTCCAGTTGCACGTACAGACATTGAAAACCTCCAGGCTGGAAAACATCCTCATTCTTCCAAGGATGTTTGCATCTTCACTGGACAATGCCTTTCTTTGTCCCTTGCGAGCGTCTTGGCTAAAGTTCAATTCCCTGTCAAAACTGAGCTGACCAAGACTTTCAACCAACCTCGTTCCTTTTCAAAACGAAAATCCGGCACCATCCCCCTCTCCCTGAGTCCTGAGGGGGAGAAAATCTGCCTTGCTCAAAGCAAACCAGCCCTCCAAGGACAGCGTGACAGGGCCTTTTCCTTTTCTCTCATTGACCCAGTAGCAGAGGGGAGGGCTCTTGTGGAGAGGGGTTTTCTCATTCTTGCTGCATGTGGAGTGATCTGCACTGACGAATGTTTCTTTTGGAAGGTTTTCTGGTGGCCGATTTGCTGCTTAGATCGTGAAGCTGGTAATTTTAATTTCTTTTTTGCGGGCTGTGGTTTCGGATCGCGGTCGTTTCTGAAGGACACAAAACCTTTACTTTCCGCAGGACAACTTCATCAACCTCAGCTTCCTGCGCCTCTTCCGGGCAGCCAGGCTCATCAAGCTCCTCCGCCAGGGCTACACCATCCGCATCCTGCTCTGGACATTCGTGCAGTCCTTCAAGGTGAGCCCTGGCACTGTGGGAAGAGATCTGGGGAGAGGTGTCACACAGGACACAAAGAAAGGACACCCACACACTGGGATGTCCAAGGCAGAAAAGAGGCAGTTTATTTACAGCTTCAACCTTTATAGATTCCAGCAGTGACCATGGATTGGAGGAAGAAAATCTTCCTCTCCAACCACTCTGGGCAACCCAACAGTCCATCAACAGTCTCCTCTTTATAAGAATGTAAATATGATTACACAGTTACAATAACAAGAAAGTTGTTGATGTAAAATCGTGTCTGACTCCAATGCAAAAGGTAAACACAGAAGGCTGAAACAGAACTTTAGAAAAACTTCTTAAAGAGACAAAGGAGAACAGCAAAAACCCAGACAACAGAGAGGGTCGTCCTTGGCGCATATGGAGCCTCCTCCAGTGAGGATCCGAGAGCTTCCCTTGTCTTGGGACAGTCTCTCTGCACCTCTACAGAGCGATTACAGGAGTTCAGAATTCAGGAATTCTTTGGAAAAGTGGATTGGTGAGCACTGCCCGGCCACAGGAGTGTTAATTCTGCAGAAAATCAAACTGGTTAGCACCAAGGGTATTAATTATTAATTCAACTGGCTAGCGTAACAAGGGATATTAATTCTGCTAAAAGTGAACTGGCTTGCACTGACCATCCCTAGGAATATTAATTCTGCTAAAAATGAGCTGGTGAGCACTGCCCAGCCCCAGGAATATTAATTTTCTACAGAAAAGAGAACAGGTTAGCACTGTTCCCCTGAAAGCTGCATTTTGGAGGATGAGGCTGAAGGGTTGCTTGCTCATGCAGACTCCAGCAAGTGCTCAGCGCTCAGTTTGCCCTTGAAACTACCCCAAAATCCCTCTGGCAAAGTCTGGATGCTCAGGAATTTGCATAAAGAAGCCGTGGCCTGACTGATGAGTGCCTTGTTCTTCACCTGCAGTGAGTGTAAGGTTAAATTACCTTCCCCAGGATTTGCAGAGGTGAAACCCAGCTCACTGAGCTTTGGTAACACAAACTGTGAAACTGTAGAGCCACAGGCCTGGGTTTGATGACGTGGAGGATTAAAATAATTAGTTTCGTTGAGGTTTTGTTGTGAAGTTGAGGCAGTTGCTTTGCCTGGTTTCCTTTACCTCTACCCTTCCTCCCACCAATGCCCAGCACAGGGAATTAGGTGTTTTCTAGATCTAAACAAAAGCCTACATGCCCCAAAGCTGGTTATTTTTACAGCTCTCAGCTGGCTTGCAGCCCATTTTTCATTGCTTTATGCTTTAATTCTGGTCCTGGGGCTTGCTCAGGTTCTGCAGTGGAGGGAAGACAACACAGGATGTGAAGCCAGGGTTTGTGGCAGTGATGCTGGGCTCTGACACACCAGTGTTTATGGGCTGGGAGCTGTGGGTGCAGACCCCCAGCCCCTCCCTGGGGTCTGCAGGTGTGAGGTGCTCCCAGTCAGGAGAGAGTGGATGGATCTTGGGGGAAGGGACTCAGCCACAGCCTTGTCCAGCACCATCCCAACCATTCCCTAAGCCTGTGTGCAGAGTGTGGCGCTGAAGCCAAGCCAAGATGTTCCTGGGCTTCATGAGCAGCTGTTTGTCTGTCTGTCCCTGCAGCTCTGAGCTCTCAGGCCGTGTCCCTCATGCAGGGGTGTCCAGCAGACACCACATCAGTCCTTTTTCCCCAGGTTTCCTCCAGGTTTTGTCCCACGGGTGCCTCAGGCCCAGCAATGCCGGCTGGGCCAGGGCTGGGATTGTCCCGCTCTGCTCTGGGCTGGGGCGGCCTCACTCCCAGTGCTGGGGGAGTTTGGGGCAGCTCAAGGTGAGAAAAAGATCTAAAGGTGTGAGAGAGTGTCCAGAGGAGGGGCAGGGGGATGGGGAAGGGTCTGGAGGGCCCTGAGGAGCAGCTGAGGGCACTGGGATTGTTCAGCTGGAGCAGAGTGAGGGCAGAGCTCCCCGGGGGCTGCAGCTCCTCCCGAGGGGCAGCTCCATCTCTGCTCTGGGACAGGGACAGGAGCCAGGGCAGGGCTGGAGCTGGGCCAGGGCAGGCTCAGGCTGCAGAGCAGGGAAAGGTTCTTCCCCCAGAGGGTGCTGGCACTGCCCAGGCTCCCCAGGGAATGGGCACGGCCCCGAGGCTGCCAGAGCTCCAGGAGCCTTTGGACAGCACTGCCAGGGATGCCCAGGGTGGGGTTGTTGGGGGGTCTGTGCAGGGACAGGGGCTGGGCTGGGTGATCCTTGGTGTCTTTTCCAACTCAGCATATTTCATGATTCTGCAGTTCCTGCTGGGCTCCCTTGGCCTGCAGAACTCCTGCCCCAGGCACCTCAGGGGCTGGCCCGAGGGCAAGACTTCTCAGTTTTTGAGCTATTGCTAATTAAGAGGCATTAATTACCCATTCATTTAGCCCAAATGGAAAATAGCTGTCATTCTCAGCCTGGGTGACATAATTACATTGCAGCCTTCACCGATTTCTTGCTAAAACTCAGAACATTTTTGTCCTCCTGGGATCCCAAACTGGGCTTGTTTCAGAGCAGGAACTCATTTCTGGGATGGAGATTTTTTTTTCCCCTCAGGCTGAATTTACAGCAAGGTCATTAACAATTAATGTTCATACAATTGTGCACACAAAGTGCCCGTGCCTGCTGGTAGCTCCAGTGTTCACTGCTGATCCTCAGATTGTGTTTTCCCTGCTTGCTGCTTCCAAGGATACAGAGAGAGCCCTTGGAAAGGCCTGACTGTTGTGTGATCAGTGAACACCTGCCTCTAGGGAGCTGTCTCCTGCAGGCTGCCAGAATTCTCCATATCCTCTTCCCACTTCCTACACCTGAAGGACAAATGCCACAAAACTCAGTCCTGCCAGGGAGTTGAGTGTTTGCATTTGCTGTCATTAATCCCACTCTTTCCTCTCCCACAGGCCTTGCCTTATGTGTGTCTCCTCATTGCAATGCTCTTCTTCATCTATGCCATTATTGGCATGCAGGTAAAATATCCCAGTCCTTCCTTCTGCCCATAAGCAGCCTGGGTTTGTTCAGGGTGCAGGTGGTTGTTGCCTCCTCAGCAGGAGCAGCACTGATTTGGGAGGAGGCAAAAGCTCTTCTTGTCTGGTGTCTGGTAAATTAGAAATTTAAAAAAAGAGCCTCTTTTTCTACTTAAATTGTCAGCTTTTATGTTGAAGTGTCTCCAGTTGTTGCACACAACACAATGACACTCACACACTGAGGTGTCCCAGGCAGAAAAGAGGCAGTTCATTTACAAACTTCAACATTTATTCAATTCCAGCAGTGACCATGGATGGGAGGAGGAAAATCTTCCTCTCCAACCACACTGGGCAACCCAACAGTCCATCAGCAGTCTCCTCCTTATGAGAAGAATGTAAACATGGTTAGACAGTTACAATAACAGAAAAGTTGTTGATGTAAAATCCTGTCTGACTCCATTGCAAAAGGTAAACACAGAAGGCTGAAACAGAACTTTAGAAAAACTTCTTAAAGAGACAGAGGAGAACAGCAAAAACCCAGACAACACCCAGTGAGCTGGACAAACCAGCTGTGGGCATGAGCCTGGATCACACTGCAGCACTGGACACCCATCAATCCCATGGGAAGAGACATCCCTTCCCCTGACTATGGACATACCAGGAGGCTGAGAGGAGGGAGCAGCCCAGGGACTGCACCTTCCTGGGAAGAAATAAAAAAAACTTTTCTTGGCCTGGGATGGAGCTGAACTGCTGGGAAGGACCCGTGTGAATACAAAGCACATTGATCTTGTGTTTGATCTCCGGAACACGTTTTATCTCCCGTTTCAGCACAGAAATTATTCCAGCTTTTGAGAGCCCTTAAACGAGGACAAATGCTTTCCCTGCCTTATTTTCCACCTCCACTTTGATGTGCCTGGCTGAATCCCTTCTGTTTTCCCTGGCAGGTATTTGGGAACATTGCCTTAGATGATGAAACCTCCATTAATCGGCACAACAACTTCCGGACTTTCCTCCAAGCCCTGATGCTCCTGTTCAGGTAAGGAGAGGATGAAACACCCTCTGGTTTGTGTGTGAGCAGCAAAAACATCTTTGTGCAGTTGCCAGTTGAGCTGCTCAGGCTTGGACATCCTTTAAAATAGGGATTTGTGTAAATTATCCATTCCTGCTTCCTCCCCATCGGCAGATTCAGCTCCTCCACAAAGTCTCACCTTGAGCTGTGACACCCCATGGCAACTCAGGCAGAAGCTGAATATAGATCAGAACCCCACTGGTTTAAGTGATTGATGGGTTTCCTGTCCTGAAACTTGGTTAATTTTGCCTTGTTAAAGTGAGAATTGCTTTAATTGGCCATTTTTGCATAACCAGAAGTCAGAAGCTCCTACACCAACCCCACCTCTGCTTCAGAATTCAAGTGTTTCCCTCTGGGTTCATCCTGCCTGGAAATGAAGCATTTCCAAGTGAAAAACCAATCAATTAAATAACAGATTTTCATTTTAAGACCTGGCAAAACAGGCCCTGCTCCAGCTCAGGGCACTCTGGGGCGAGATGTTCTTCATCCAGCTGTGGAGACCCCCCAGTGAACACCAATCCCTTCCAGCCCTGCCAAGGCTCAGCTCCAGGGATTCTGTGGTGCTTGGAACCAGATGCCTTGCCTGGGAGTTTCTGTGGAGCCAGACAGAAATGGAATTAGCCCTCACTGGGCTCAGAACTCTGAATTTTAATAAAACTGGGTCATTATTCAGCCTCACGGTCCCTTACCAGCCCCACAGGATTGGGATGGGAGTTGGTTTCTGCACAATTCCCCACAAAGGGAATGGGCCTTCAGCACCCAGGCAGCAGTGGGGGAATCTGTTGTATTTCAGAGTAGCCTGGAAGTTATTCCAGGTTAGATGGAGCACTGAGTTCTCCCAAAGAGCAGGAGCAAAGTTGGTGTGCTGGCTCTGGGAACACAAGGCAAATGAACTTTGAGGGAAGCAGGAATTCAGAGCAAGTGCACGTGGAGAATCCCTGACCTCCACACCAAAGGTGCACTTTGCAGGGACTGCTTCCTTCTGAGGACAAACCCTCTGGGACTCCAAAGTTTTTCCTTTTGGCCCTTTTCTCTCAGTAGCAGAAGATAGAGAGGGAGGAGGGAAATGGTGAGGAACACCCAGGAGATTGTGATGAAAAAGAGACCCAAGTCAGCCAGCCCATGCTGGAATTTACCTGCCTGATAAGGAAATAAGGGATTCCAGTGGAGAAGCCTGGTTTCATTTCCCATCCTCTCCACTGCCTTTAGAGCCAGCACTAGGTTCAAAAGGCAACAATCTAAACTCTTTTTGCTCAGCTTTGTACTGTTTAAATCAATCTGGTTTTATCCACCACAGAAACAAAAAAGTTTTTAACCTATCTGAGCCTGTCTGGTTTCTTTAACCCCCCTGTAACAGAGGGAAGTGTTCTTTCTCCTTTCTTTTTCATGAGTAGTTCCAACTCCCAGTGTAAATACAGTCTCTGCTCCTGACACAATCTTCCACCTAATTAATCTGGTTAATTGGTGCAGTATTTTTGCAGGGTGGCTGTCCTGGGGAGGGGTGGATAAACTCAGCCTCTGCTCTGGTGTTGCAGGAGCGCTACGGGGGAAGCCTGGCACGAGATCATGTTGTCCTGCTTGAGCAACAGAGCCTGTGACCCCCTCTCTGGCCTCACCAAAAAGGAGTGTGGCAGTGATTTTGCCTATTTCTACTTCGTGTCGTTCATTTTCCTCTGCTCCTTCCTGGTAAGTCAGTCCTGACTCCCCGAAGTGGGTGATCCCCCAAACCTTCCCTCCCCACCCCTGTGCCTCCTCCTCACCCCTCATTATCATTTGGACACCACCAAGCCAGCTTTGCCAAACCCCATTTATCATCCTGCTGATAAAATCCCCACAGAGATCATTTAGTCATTAAAGGGAAAGGGTTTATCTTTCTTCTCACAGGGGGGTCTAATATTGGAATTAAGCATTAATCGGGTTTGTCTTGATTTATACCATCCCTTTGAAGAGGGGCACTGGGGAGGGCAGGGGGACAATGTCCGAGTTCAGCAGCATTCCCTGGGAGCATCACACTCATTTCACAGAAACCAGGAGCTGCTGAGCTGGAAGTGACCCACGAGGATCAGGATCATCTGTTTGGCAAACAAATGCAAAAATCACTTTTTTTTTTTTATTTTTATTTTTTTTTTTATTTTTATTTTTCTGCCAGAAAAGCTTTAGACATGAAAACACTCAGAGCTGCTGGGCTTGGTTTGTGCCTGTGGCCATTGTGGGGCTGAGCTTCATGAGGTGCTGATGCCTTTTGGGGCTGCCTAAAAACAGGGCAGGCAAAATTAAGAAAATAAAAAGCAGTTCTATTTATGGAAGGGCCTTCAGGTACATTTTGGGCAGATGAAGCCCCCAGGGGCTGCACCCAAAATGGACAATGGGTCACAGGTTTCACACTTTGATCAGTTTGGTCATTTGCAGATTGGGGTTCATCTTCCAATTACAGCTCCAGGTAATGAACTCATTCACCCCAAGTTTGCTGCCCCCAACTCACTTTTGTTTCCATCTCTGAAGGCCTGAGGCAGTGAGGTATCCTTGATTCCCAGGCCTGCAGAGGAATTGTTGTGTCTGAGCAAAGTGGGGAAGCAGCAGCTGAGGCTGTGTGTGGAGTTTGGAGTTACATACTAAGAATTGCAGGGTTACCACAAATATATGGAAGATATAAAAGCTGAAATCCTGAGACATCAGTGCCAGTGCCTTTCTGAGCATTCACAGCCACCTCCCTGCTCCTTGGGCCACTTCCCAGCCCTGCTGGGACAGAGCAGTGGAAAAGCAGGGCCAGGGACCCAGTTAAAGCTCGGGCAGGACGAGCTGAAAGCTCTGAGATGTTCCAAAAGAAGCACACGGAACCTTCGCTCAGTTCCAGGGGTTTCTCTATCAAATCCCACATTTGATGCTCTGTGCAGCCAATCCCTGCTGTCCTCAGAACCCCTCCAGCAGGAAAAGGAGCTCCAGGTGGCAGTTTGGAGCTGGATATGGACACACCAACTTCAATCCCCCCCCACCAAGATCCTTTGTGCTGCTGCTGTTGTTCCTTTGGCTACCCACAGATTATTTCTTGTGCATGTATTTAAAAACCTGCAGCCCTGAGAGCTTATCGAAAGTCAATGCTCCAGTTACTGATTCCATCAGCATTCTGGGCTTTAAACCCAAATTTTTCCCTTGTACAAATTTCTAACCCAGCATCAGCCATTCTCATTGTTACTTCCAAGTGTATTATTATTTCTGAAGCTTATTTAAAAACAAAACAAAAGCCTCCCAAACTTGCCAAAAACAAAACAAGAACAACCAACACATCCTCCCCAGAGTCCCCTCCCTGGGTTTGTCAGTTGTCCCACTCAAGGTGTGGCAGCAGAATGGGAAATTCTGTGCAAATCCAGCTCTGTGTGAGCTCTGTCCCTGAGTCAGCACTCCCAGAAAATCCTGGGAAATGGGACCAGGAGAAGGGAGAGCCCTTGAAGGAGCAAAAACCCCCAAAACAGGCAAAGCCAAGCAGCTGAACTGCTACAGGACAGGGCTGTAACTGAGTTTTAAAATATTTTCAGCACTTCATTGCTTCCCCATGAGCAACTAAAGCTTTGCAGAGCCCCAGCATTGCCAGGAGGGCACATTTTTATGGTTTGTTCGACACCACCCCATAGATTGAGGGTGTTTGGATGATATATTTGGGGTTAAATGGTGTCTCTGGCTCTTTGTGGATGTGCAGCTTGACAGAATTTTCCTCCTGTCATTTGCTGGAGAAAAATATAAATCGAAATTTAGGTTGAGAAATATCAAATGGAAGCTAAGAATATACAGGAGGGAGAAAAATATAAATTGAAATGTATATTTAAACAATAGAAATGGAAAGTTTGAGACCCTGGGGCTTTATCCAGCATCCATTCCCCGCTGCCCTCCTGCTCTCCAGTCTGCACATGGATCTTCTCCCATGGAAATCCTGGTGACTCTTCCATTGCCTTTAATAACAGGAGCATTTTATGTGCCAGAGGCCTTTTCAGGCTCTTGTTGGTGTCCATGTGTGGCAGGAGCCTTTTGTGTGTCCCCTCCTGGGGACCTTTGAAGGCTGGAATTGTTACGAGTCTAAAATTGCACATTTAGGCTGGAGAAGGGGATTTCCTGCTCTGCTGTTGATCTGGAAGTGCTGGAAGAGTCCCCATCTCCTGGCTGGAGGAGCAGTGGCTGCAGCCCCTGGGAGGGGGAGAAGGGAAGGGAGAGGGGCTGATCCAGCTGGGATCCGGGCTGGATCATGCTGGAGGTGGCACCAGTGATGGGAGGTGGAAAATGCTCTCCCCTTCAGTGGGCAGGAGAGGAGGAGGCAGCAGTGGCATTCCCAGGGATCCAGGGCTCTGTTCAGCGAGTTTCTTCCTGGGGTGAGGCTGCTCCTTGTAGAAACATCCAGTTAAGGAAATCAGGCATGCTCCCCTTTCCAGGTTTTAATTTTTAAAATTCCCTTCCCATTCCTCTTCCTCTTTACCTTCCCTCCTTCTTCCCTTCCCATTTTCCTTCCCTTCCCTTCTCCCTTCCCCTTTCCCCTTTCTCCTTTCCCTTCTCTTTTTCTCCCTTCTTATTTCTCCTTTCCCTTCTCTTTTCCCTCCTTTCCCTTCTCTGTTCCCTCTCCCTTCCTTTCCCCCTCTCCTCTCCCTCCCCTCTCTGACCCTGCAGATGCTGAACCTGTTCGTGGCTGTGATCATGGACAATTTCGAGTACCTGACCCGGGACTCCTCCATCCTGGGGCCGCATCACCTGGACGAGTTTGTGCGGGTGTGGGCTGAGTACGACCCCGCAGCCTGGTACGTGCTGGGACAGCGGGCGGGGACAGAGGGGACACGGGGCAGGGACAGAGGGGACACGGGGCAGGGACAGACCGGACACCGGGCAGAGACAGACCGGACACAGGGCAGGGACAGAGGGGACACGGGGCAGGGACAGAGGGGACACGGGGCAGGGACAGACCGGACACCGGGCAGAGACAGACCGGACACAGGGCAGGGGACAGAGGGGACACGGGGCAGGGACAGAGGGGACACCGGGCAGGGACAGACCGGACACCGGGCAGGGACAGACCGAACACCTGGTAGGGACAGAGAGGACAGCGGGCAGGGACAGACCGGACACTGGGCAGGGACAGAGGGCACAGCGGGGCAGGGACAGAGGGGACACCGGGCAGGGACAGAGGGGACACGGGGCAGGGACAGAGGGGACACCGGGCAGGGACAGAGGGGACACGGGGCAGGGACAGACCGGACACCGGGCAGGGACAGAGGGGACACGGGGCAGGGACAGAGGGGACACCGGGCAGGGACAGAGGGGACAGCGGGCAGGGACAGAGGGGACAGCGGGGCAGGGACAGACCGGACACTGCGGCTGTAATGCTTCACTTGGGCACGCTCAGAGCCCGTTCTACCGGGAACAACTCCAGGGTTTGAGTTGCTCCGATCCGTTTGACATCGCTGTTAAATGCCGCAGTTCCCTGAGCGCTGGGGAGGAACAAACCTGGTGTCACTGCAAGGGCGTTTCCTTCACGCACACCCAACCCAGCAACCCCTGAGAGCAAAGCACGGCCAAAAATTAACTGATGAACAGCCCTGGTTCCGCTGAGCCTGGCTAAATGGCCGGGGAGAAAAGCTATTTAGCACTTCCAAAAGGAGCTTTTGGTTCCTGCATTCCATCCGGAGATGCAAATCCGCAAATCTCTGGCTGTCACAGCACTTGGGGGAGTGGGAGAGGTTCACACCTCATTTGTGCAGCGTTTTTCTAATTGGGATCCACCTTGGTGGTTCCCAAAGGCTGTGCAGACAGCCCAGACTGCGTCTGAGCCGAGTCCTGCTGGCTCTGCCTCCATCATCCCACCCGCTCCCGGAGGGAATGATGTGATGTTCCTCAGCGTCGGCGTGGTTTCCTAAAAAAATGGGATTTTCTGCAACAGCCTTTCCTCATGAAACACAACATTTTTCTCCTGGAAGCCTCCTTGTGATGACATCAAACCCCACGTGGGAATTTTGGCCTTCTGAGTAATGTTTAGCTCTGGAATCTCAGGGGAGGTTGTAAGATGTGCAAAATGACCGGGATCAAATGAGATGGCCAAAGTTTGGAAGTGTTTAATTCTTGTATTTAATTCTCTGGTAAAATATTCCTGATTTATGGGTGGGTTAGAGGAGAGGATGGTTTTCACACACTGGACAATGAGATGTTTATTTTAGGGGGTTATTTTTAAATTTTATTTCTTCCAGGACACAGGGAGAGCTGCACACTGGGCTTAGGCAGTGGAGCAGCAGCAGACCCCAAATTAACAAATTTTTTAAAATTGAGGGAATGGCCCTGCCCAGTGACCACTTCTAGAGCAGGACTGATTTAATGAATTGCTTTCTGTATCCTGGTGACAGGGTTATTCTCATTTCTGGATGCTCTGTCTCAATAATTCCCTTGATATTCTGTTTGGGAATTTGCCTGTTGGGAGACTCACTGTTAATTTAAAGCATTCCTAACTTTGGATCCCTTTTTCCTCCCCATGAGTTCCTGTGCCATGGATCTCCTCTGCATTTGTGATGCCTCCAGCTCCTCCAATCTTTTCTTTCTTTTTTGTTTCCCTTCAGCAGAGACAGAGGCAGGCAGTGTTTGGATAATCAACATCTCAAACTCCCTGCTAGGATGCAATTAAACTGCTTTAAAAACCTCACTTAAATGATTTAGCCTAACTTTAAATGGAAACTTGTTCCAAAAACCTGCATTTCTCTGAACTGTGGGGGATTTTAACTGCTCCAAGCCACCCCTACCACCAGCCTGAATATTTACTCTACACTTACTACCAGCTTGTAATCTCCAGGCAGATTTTCACCCCCACGAGCTCTGTGACACAGCAAATCCTGTGTGGGGATTTAGCAGGCATAAATAGCTTTTCTTTTTCCCCCTTTCCAATCCTGTCTCTTCCCACTAAGAAAATCTCAATGAGGCTGAAAACCACGACGTGCCTGGTTGCTCCTTAGAAGAACAGCCTTGGCTCTACATCCGTGGGTGGAGGAACACACCTGCAAGGGGAAAAATTGGGATCAATGTGGATTTTTAATGTTTATATTCAGGAACTTCCCAGCCAGAAGAGGCACCAGCACTGAGTTCACAGGAAGATTTCTCGCTCTATTAACTCTGAGTCACCCGGGGGCCAAACCTTTCCACTCCCAGAGCTGCTAATGCAGAAAATCTCAGATAGTAAGATGCTAATTCTGGGGTTTGTTTGTTGGTTTGGTTTTTTTTCTCTAACCCTGTTCCCTTTTCACTCTGGTGGGAAGTTATTGAGTGTGAATAGTTCCACTGAAATCACATTTTCAGAAGTGGGACTCAAATCTCCACCAATCTCAAATCCTTTCACACTCGAAGGCAGAACTGAGCTTTCAATGATTTTGATTCAAGACTTTTCTGATCTTAGAGGTCTTTTTCAACCCAACTGATTTTATGGCTTGATTGTTCCAGGATTTGAGCTGAATGTGGTCACTCACTGGTCACTTCTGCCAAGGTCTCTTCCTTGATTATCCCAAGGAAAAGGGAATTACAGTGTTTATCCACTTCCCTTAGCTTGAGACCCTCAATGAAAGATGCTCTACAACTGTTACATTTTTATTATATAGATAATATTTTAAACACAACTTACTGGGTATTTTACCCCTATTTCTGATATCACCTTTGGTTCTGTTACAAAATCCAGCTCCCTGGGAGCTTTCCTGGGGAAAAAACATTGAAAAGGAAGTAAAAAAGGCGTTTAGGAGCTGTTATTCCAGCTGTGCCACATTCCCTAGGGGTGAGTGTGGGAAAACTGCTGGAGTTAAGGGTGGCAAAAGCCTTGAACTCACAAAAAAAAGAGAGGAACTGAGAGAAAAGGGGAGCACAGGGTGCTTTGGTGGGAGTTAATTAAGAAAGGAGGAAAACCAGGATTTAAGGATGAACTGGGAAAGAAAACGTGATTGGATTTCTAGGAGCTTTTATTTGTTCAACACACAGAAAGTGAGTTCTTGATCTGTTTTATTCCTCTCCCAGTGCACACCCCATGGAGGTGGTGATGTCACTCTGGCCATGCCACTGCCATCAGCTGTCCCCCAGAGCACTCAGGAGCAGCTGCAGGTGCTCCCAAAGGAGCTCTCGGCTCTCTGGGGTAACGGGATGCTGAGGAAAATCAGATTTAAATGGAAGGTTGTGCCTGAATTCCGTCCCTGGCAGTGCCCAAGGCCAGGCTGGAGGGGCTTGGAGCAGCCTGGGACAGTGGAAGGTGTCCCTGCTATGGTAGGGATGGAATGGGATGGACTTTAAGGTCCTTCCACCCCAAACCATTCTGGAATTCTCTGAACCTGGGAAAGGATCCCTGTTTGTCCTAATTGTGTGCCATGATCTCCCAGTGCAAATATCAGCCTTCCACAGACTCTTGGAGAGCTCAGGGAAGTGTTCAGCCGTGTTTGCCTTTCCAGAATCCTTCTAAAATTGTAAGGGAAGTGTAAACTTGGTGCCTCAGTTGAACCAAACCCTGTTTAGAGCCAGGGTTAGGCCTGGAGCCAAGACTTGCACGGTTCCCTTTGCTCTCCAATTCATCGTTTGGACTTGTGGGGAAGGCTTTGAATAGACCTTAATTCATCACATCCCCAAAAGCAGCAACACTGAAGGAGCTCTCCCAAAATATTCCAGCCTTCTTTACAAAATGCACCAAAACAAACACAGGGAGGCCAAAGCACCCCAGCTTTCTTCAGAGGTAATTTGGAGGTTCAGCCCTTTTCGCCTCTGAGTTGGTTACCCCAAAAAAAAGAGATTGAGAAATATAATCCTCCTGTTAAATTAGCTGAAATTATTGTTGGGAGTTAATGATAGTGAGCATTCCAGGAGGTGTCTGATTGCTCCTTCTGGATTTTCCCAGTTCCAGTGCCCAACAGGGCTCTGGAGGTGACACTTTCTGCTCTCCCAGCAAACTCCTCATTGCCCAAGAATGGCCCTGCTGGGGTTATGTAGGAGGTGGCAGTGGCAGGGAAAGGCTCCCAAGGTTTTGAAGCAGCTAATTTGATCCTGGGAATAATCCACTGAAGAGCTGTAATAAAATCCCAGGAACAATCCATTCAAGAGGCTCTTTGTGGCCTGCAGGTGTTGGGCAGCAGAGTCTGGGGGTGATGCTCAGGCACAGGGAATTAAAACATGAGTGGGACAGGAAACCAAATGTTTGGGAAGCCTTGCACATGGCACTGGAGGCTCCCCAGGGGAAAAATCCAAGGATGGAAAGTTGGGTGAGCAGTTGGAAGTTCTCTCTGTGTGCTAACGTGGCTCCTTCCTTTCCAGACTAACCTTTCTTTGCAGCGTGTTTGGCCCTTCCAGCCTGTCCTGTTTGCCTGTGGAAAAGCTGATTTTCCCTGTTTACCTGTGGAAAAGCTGATTCTCCCCTGTTTGCCTATGGAAAAGCTGATTCTCCCCTGTTTGCCTGTGGAAAAGCTGATTCCTGTTGGATTTTGCTGTCATAACCTCTGGTGTTTCCTTTCCAGCTGCCGCATTCATTATAAGGATATGTACAATTTGTTACGTGTTATTGCTCCACCCCTGGGCTTAGGAAAGAAGTGCCCTCATAGGGTGGCCTACAAGGTTTGGAATTTCAGAGATCCCTCCAGCATCTCTAGTCCTGGTTCTGTTTCTTTTTTATCCCCTCCCCCGAGTGCAAATGCAACCAGTAGAGAAAAGAAACTGGAACGTAACCGATCCCCTGCCTGAAAAAAAGGAATGATTGAGTGACTGCCTCCTTTTTCCTCCATGCATCCCCTCCCTGTCTCCTCCCACACCCCAGCTGCCTGAGGACAGGCACTTTTATGGGACAGGGAACCCTCCAGCTCCCATCCTGCCTGCTCCAGGCTCCATTCTCTCAGTGTATTCCAGAGAGAAACGGCATCCCAAGGTTCCCAGGGAGCAGCAAGTTTGGTTTGGCTGTGCGGCATTGCTGAGTGATTAACTTGCCCTTTCCTGAGCTGGAAAACCATTGGATCTGGGCAGGAATGAGGGATGAGCTCATGTGCCACAGCTGGAGATGGCCATGGGGTTGAATGTCTCTGAGTTGTGGTGGACACCCAGGGAAAGCTCCTGCTCGTGGCACAGGGCGAGTTCACTGTGCCCAGGTGGGGGATCTGGGGCAGATCTTGCTGAGCAATCAGCACAGGATGGGCTTCAGTGGGGACCCAGTTCCAGGCAGGGGATTTCTTGGAAAACAAAGGATGAAGGAGAAGGCTGGAAGCAGCCAGCTCAGAGCTTCCTTTTCTTCTCTGCTCCAGCCCAGGTGTTTCCCACACCTGACTGAGGGTTAAGAGCTCAGAAGCTCTGCAGAGGACGAGGAGACCCCACAGCCCAGCCCAGGAGCAGGAAGGGACCCTGGCTGCAGTTCCCATTTGTGCCTCAGCAGCCTCTAAATCAGCTCTGGGCTGGGAAAGCTGGGTGGGATTTTATCTGCAGCAGTTACCAGGGACAGGAATAGATGGTTTGGGCTGGGTGAGTTCTCTCCTCCCCTTTCTCCATCAAAGCTTCACACAGGAACTGAGATCTCTCTCAGGGTACTGGGCTGGTGGGAAGGTTCCTGCTCAGAAAAGGGGGTTTAAATGGGTGCTTAGGTTTTCCCTGCTGGTATAATGACATTATCCTGCCTTTCCAGGGGTTAGACTTTAACTGATAACATCCCTGGGTCTCCTCAGATGCCAGGCAGCAGAGGTTTGCACGGAAAACAAAAGGGGACTGTCACAGGTCTGCTCCCAGGCAGGCACACAGAGGTGAAGCAGGAATTTAATTGTTTTGCACCCCTTGTTTTTCAGGCCAGGATTTACCCACCACCGTGTGCTGAAGGGAGATGCCCTCAGCACTGGGCTGCTCTGAGGGACTTTTCCCAAAAATTCCCAGTTCAGGCTGGCTTGGTGAAAAACAAACCCCACCAAAAGTGAGGGAGGAACCCCCTTCCCACCTCCTGCTGGGGCTGGGCTCTCCTGCTGGAGCAGGAATTTGGAGAATCCAGCTGGGAGTGGGAGCAGTCCCAGTGTGTCCCTCAGGACTGGCTTCTCCCTTGTCCCATCACCCAAACCCAAAGTGCTGCTCCCTGGAAGGAAAGCTGGGCTGTCTTCTCCCAGCCCTGTCCCATAACTCTGCCTCCCAGCCCTCCCTGGCATGGTGACCTGACTGGTTTGGGGGGTGACAGGGGAACCCTCATCCCCCACCCTGCCAAGAGCCAGCCACACCCAGCCCTGCCACCCCTTCTCCCCTGGGGACATCGAGCATCCCCCTGGGGGACACTGAGCATCCCCTGGGGGACATCGAGCATCCCCTGGGGACACTGAGCAGCCCCTGGGGACACTGAGCAGCCCCCGGGGGGACATCAATCATTCCCCGGGGGGACATCGAGCATCCCCAAGGGGACATTCGAGCATCCCCCTGGGGACATGGAGCATCCCCCGGGGGACATCGAACATCCCCCGAGGGGACATCGATAATCCCCCTAGGGGACATCAGTCATCCCCCCGGGGGACATCAATCATTCCCCGGGGGGACATCGAGCATCCCCAAGGGAACATCAATAATCCCCCAGGGGACATCAAATCAGTCATCCCCCAGGGGACATCGAGCATTCCCCTGGGGACATCGAGCATCCCCCGGGGGGACATCGATAATCCCCCTAGGGGATATCAATCATTCCCCAGGGGACATCGAGCATCCCCCGGGGGACATCGATAATCCCCCCAGGGGACATCAATCATTCCCCAGGGCCACGGGCTGCCCCTGCAGGAGGAGGAGACGTTGGAAACACAGCAACGGAAGCGGAGCCGCCTTTCTCCTGCCCCACCTCTTGAGTTTGGTTTTGTTTCCCGGAGAAATCTGATTAACCAGATCTCTGTTTTCTTGTCTGCTTCCCCTCCTCTCTCTCTCTCTCTCTCTCCCCCTTTTCATTTGCTCCGTTGTGTCGCCTTTCCCCCGGCCCTTCCCCACTTTCCCCGCCTCCATCCCATCGGATTTCTGTGTCCCGGTGCTTTTGCCTCCGTCCCCGTGGTGCCAGCGGGCGCATCAGTTACACAGACATGTATGAGATGCTGAGACACATGTCCCCACCTCTAGGCCTTGGGAAGAAATGCCCAGCTCGTGTTGCCTATAAGGTAGAAATCCTCCCCAGGAACTCCTGCCCAACCAGCAGCTTTTTGTGCCGTGGCTGAAGTGGGGTTTCTGTGGCATTGGTGGTGTTCTTCTGGTGCTTTCTCTGCTTTCCAAGCAAGATTTCAGATCTTCTGATTTTATTTTTTTTCCTTTTTAATTTTATATATATATATCTATCTCATTTTTGGGGTGACTTTTTTCTGGTCTTTGAAACTCTGGCACATCAGTTTGTCTCTCTAAGTATGTCTCTGCTCTCTCTTATCAGTGTTTCTTCTCTCTCATTCTGCCTCCACTTAGGTTAATTTGGGGAGGGGCTGTGCTAATGAGCAAATTACCCCCCATTAGATCCCCATTTTTCTTCCTGGGGCTCTTTGTCTCACTAACCCTTCAGTAGAATGTTGTTTTTTCCTCCTCTTAATTAGATTGGAGTAATTAGAGTAGGCAGTGCTGTAGGAGTGAGCAAGCAATTAAACAGAGACAACACCAGAAGGGCTCCTTAAACACCCTCGTGGAAGAAATGACTTTAACAGAAAACATTTAGGACAGGGAGATGGAGAAATCACTCCAGCTTTTTGTTGATTTGGCAAAACTTTTTAATTGAGCCGCCAGGATGAATTCTCTCCCAAGGGCTGCTGCCTGGGTGGAAATTCAGATGGAATTGGAGCAGACCTAGTTAAGGCCAGGCTGCCCTCCCAAAAAACTCTCAGGGTGCTTGGAAACCTCCATTTCCAGGGTGATTCCTTGGAAGTTTCACTACTGAACCTCGCAGTTAAGGGGGACAGGTTGCTCAGGACCATTTATCACTGGTGTGGTTGAGAATCCATCAAACCCAAGAGGATTTTTTGGCTGTTGGTGTCACCCCAGCCACCCCCAAACCCCAAAACTCAGTCCAATGGATCCACAGCCCCTCCTGTACTGAGGGATTTTTCACTGAGACCAAATCAACCCAAGATTTTTGTGAAGAGGCTCAAGCCAGACCCAGACCTGGGTCTGATTCATTCAGGGCATGTAGCAGCAAGAGGAAGTTCAGATGGATCTTCCTACAAGATCCTTCCTCAGCATGCCAGGGTTTAAAATAAAAGGAAAATGAAACATAAATCTCCCCAGTTAGGTGGCTTTGCTGTATTTGATTTGTTTCTGGCCACCATAACCGAGCTTGAGGAACCCAACTAGATCGAAATTCCAGGTCTCAGCTATTTTAGACACCAGTTATCCACAGAAATCCAAGGATTTGCCACCTTTGAGTTTCCATTGGTTTAGGAGAGCCGTGTCCTGCTGAAAGGTGTTTGCAGGTGGGCAAGCAGATCTGCTCTGGGGCTGTACCAGAAGGATAAAACTCTCTTTTTTTTCCCTCCCTAAATCTTGTAGAATTCAAAAAGGAAGAAAACAAAAGGGATAAAGAGATCATGTGTTAAAACAGGCATTTTAAATAAGATTTTGGGCTGGTTTTCATAGTAGACTTTGTGCCCACAGGCATTTTTTTTTAGCCTGGCTTTTCCCTGAGAATCTCCTGACATCTCCTTTAATTTGTCTGTCCCCACAGAACAAACCCACAGAACCTGGGTACACAGGAATGGCTTCTTTTTATAACCTACACTCCTGACTTTTTTAGGACATTGTTAATTTTTCCCCATCCCCAAAGAAACTCTGGATTGTGTCTGTGTGTCACAAGCACAGGCAGAGATGGGTTCAAAGAGCTCCAGCCCAGGTAAAACTCTGATTTCTCTGAGTTTGGAGATGATCACATTCATTTCCCCCCTTATCAAAGAGCCCTGAACTACAAAATAGGGATTTAAAACAAGATCAGGATTTCCCCCATGGATTGAAGCTGCACTTTGGGCTGATCCCTCACACAGTTATTGCTGATAAAATGAAACCCTCGTGGGTTAGGACTGGTTTTTGCTCCTTCCCTCCTCCACCTCTCTGGGCAGCACATCCATGGATCGGTGCTGGGCATCTTCCCCCGTGACTGTGGTGAGATGTGGCACCCCCCTGCTCCTGCCATGTGTCCCCCACTGGTGTCATTTCATGTCAATATGACACAAATGAATGACACTCACACAGTGAGATGTCCAAGGCAAACAGGGGCAGTTTATTTACAGACCTTGACATTTATAGAATTCCAACAGTGACCATGGATTGGAGGATGGAAATTGTCCTCTCCAACCACACTGGGCAACCCAACAGCCCATCAATTCTCTCCTCCTCCAGAAAGGAATGCAGAACAATCATTGTTTACATGGAAAGTGCCTGAGAAACTCCACCACAAAAAGTAAAACATCAGAAGGCTGAAAAGAACAGGGCGACAGTGTCACCCCTGTGACATGCAAGGGGATCAGAGACTCGGGAGGACACTGAAACCCCCTGGGCACTGACCCCTCCCCAGAGCCTGGAGAGGGACATGGACCCCCTGCTCCTGCAGCTGTAGCTCAGTCAGTGCCAACAGCACTCAGGCTTTGTCTCTGCCTCATTTTTGCTCACTCCCTCTGATTTTTAAAACCCCTGACTGTTCTGTCCAGCAAAAGCTCTTCTGCCCCACATCTCTCCCCTTTTTCTTTCCGTGTCTACTTTTTTTTTCCCCAGTCCTCTCCAGAGGTTTTGTGTGTTTTCCCCATGTCTTCGTTGCCTTCTCAGTACGTCCACGCTGGTTTTTGTTTGGATTTTCCCCTCTTTGCAGCCTCCTCGGCTGCTGTCCTTCCTTTCTGCTGTTTTCTGGTTCCCCTTTCTCAACTGTTCTCCTTGGTCAGCCTGACCAGCCTCTGCAGCTCCGTGTGCGTGGCTTTGCTGCTCCCGGAGGTGCATGGGATCCTCGGGAAGCTCTGCTCGGGATCAGGGAGCTCTATCCTGCACTGCCGGGAGAGGGGGCTGGGAAAAACCAAATTGCTGTCTCCAGTTCTGGGCCACTCACACTGAGAAGGGCATTGAGGGGCTGGAGCGTGTCCAGGGCAGGGAACGGAGCTGGGGGAAGGGTCTGGAGCACCAGGAGAGGCTGAGGGAGCTGGGGAAGGGGCTCAGCCTGGAGAAAAGGAGGCTCAGGGGGCCCTTGTGGCTCTGCACAACTCCTGCCAGGAGGGGACAGCCGGGGGGGTCGGGCTCTGCTCCCAGGGCACAGGGACAGGAGGAGAGGGAACGGCCTCAGGCTGGGCCAGGGGAGGGGCAGGGTGGGCAGCAGCAGGAATTTCCTCACAGAAAGAGTTTTCAAGCCCTGGAAGAGGCTGCCCAGGGTAGTGGTGGAATCTGCACCACTGGAGGGATTTAAAACCCTCCAGATGTGGCACTTGGGGACAGGGGTCAGTGGTGGCCTTGCACTGTTTGCAATCTCCTCCAATCTTGGAGCTCTTCTCCATCCTAAATGATTCTGTGATTCCATGAATTTTAGTCTTTTCTATCCCAGCAGGTGAAAAGGGGGAAGGAAACCTCTTTGACTTCACTCTGCTGTGTTAGGATTTGCTCGCTGTCCCTGCCCATGGCAGACAGTGGAACTGGGTGAGCTCTGAGGTCCCTTCCCACCCAAGCCACCCTGGGATTCTGTGATTCCTGGGCTGATCTCAGAGCTGGGCTGCTCCACCAGGACGCAGCGAGAGGGATGACGGCCATGGAGAGCCTCTCCAAAGCCAGCAGAATTAAACCAGACTAGAATCCTTCCAACTAGGTCGGGGTGAATTATTCATGGCAAATCATTTATTCACCAAACTCGACCTCATTTCCCACAGCAGCGCTCCGTGGGACAGACACAGGCACGATTTATTCCCGCCCGGGGATCATTCCCAGAACAGCTCCTGTCCCAGAGGCTGATGGGGTGCTCTTAATAATTCAAATCCGTCGGGGTGCCAGTAGTTTTCCAGGCACTGTGTGCTCCTCTGGATAAACGTGCCAGGGAAGAGGATTTAGGGTACAGCAGCTTTTTCTGGGTCAGGCTGGGAGCCAGCAAGACACCTTTGATCCCGGGATGAATTTTCCCCCTATTCCTTTTGGGCCATTGTCCAAGGAGTTCCTGAGCAAAGCCGAAAGGGGATTTACTCCCGTCACAGAGATTTGGCTCCTCGTTAGCGCTGCCGTTGTTAATTGGCAATTAAAGCAGCGCCGGGGCCGCCTCCTGACAGCGCCCGGACCCCGCGCACCGAGCGCTGCCTGCCGACCCCGCCTCTAATCAGCCCCTCGTTATCAGCACGGCGTTAATTAGGAGACTCCGGAGACAACGGCGCGGCTCCTGCCTCCGAGGCCCTCTCTCCTGCGGAAGCATTAACGAGCTCCAAATCCGCCTAATTAAACCGCGGGGCTGCGGGAGGGATCCCCACGCCAACCCGGAGCGGGGACTCCACCTGCTGCCGGCTGCGCTGCCCCTGGAGGGAGCGGGGCTGGGAGCTCCGTTCCCGGCAGGGCACCCGGGAAGGGTTTGCACCTTTTTTTTGTTATTCCTTGCTGCCCGTCATCAGTTCACCCGAGCGCCCCTGGGTCGTGGCTGGCGATTCCCGGCGCATCCCAAGTGATGCGCGTTCTTCAGCAGCGCAGGGAAGGAGCAGCAGGCTCTTAAAAATTCCTTCTGGGCTCCAGAAAGATGGGGAATTATACAAATTAGAGTCTAGGATTTTTTTTTTCTGTTTGTTTTGGTTCGGGTATTTTTGTTGTTGTCGGGATTTTTTTGGTTGGTTGTTGCTCCCTTTTTCCTTTCCCCTCTTCCCCCTTTTTCCCTTTCCCTTTTTACATCTTTCCCCCCTTTTCTCTTTCCCCCCTTTTCCCCTTTCCCTTTCCCTCTCATTTTTTTCCATCCTGTTTCAAGCCATGAGCCACTGCTCTGACACAGACCTTGAAGCACAACTTCAGGCAGAAGAAAGAGCAAAAAATGGGGGGAAAGGGTTTTTTTGTTCTTTTTTTTTTTTAATTATTATTATTTTATTGACTACACTCTAAACAACGGGTTCAATTTTTTTTTTTTTTAATTTTTTTAACCTATGTTCTTGTCCCTAAGTCTTTGAAAAAACTTGAGATTTTTCTCTTCCAGCCTGGTTCAGGGTGAAAATCAGAAGTTCTTGATTGAATTTTCCACGGAGAAATTTTGGGTCAAGCAGAATATTTTGAGTTTGAGAAATGTTACCAATTTCAATTGGATTCCTTTTAAATAGATCCTCCAGAAATGGAGAGGCATTAAATACAGATAAAATTAGAAAGTAGCCTGGAAAGGCTTGAAATTTCACGCTCTGCACAAGGAGATATTTTTATGTATAAGGTTATTTTGCAATCCTGAAAGGAAAAAAATTAATACAACTTTTTGTTTGCAGTTTGTGGCACTGGGAAAATGCACCAGGGAATGTCCAAGGATCAAATCCCTCCTGGCTGTGCCAGTGTCTGGCTGATTCCCTGGCTCCTCTGGGTGCCCGTGGGGACTTGGGGACATTGATTTGGGATGTGGGATGAGCAGTGTCCCTCCCAGCCCCTCCCTCACCACCCCAGTTGTGGTGCCAAAGCTATTTTGGATCCAGGATGAATCAATTCTTTGCTTCCAACTGCTCCATCCTCAGCAGGAGCTCTCCAGACGTGCCAGATATTCATTTAAAGAACAGATTTTCTCAAGCCAGGGACTTCCACGAAAAGAATTTTCCCTGCTTTTGGGAGGATCTCGAATGGCTTTAGCTGAGGCCTGCTGGCTTTGGCTGCTGCAGGTTTTGAGACATTTCTCTCTTGTTTTATGGCACTTTTTTGCCAAGAAATTGGCAACTGGCAGGTGCAACCTGCAGCTCACCTTGGGCAAGAACTCCTCAACTTCTCCCTCAAGTTCCTCAAAGGGAGGTGAATCCCAGTTTGCCACCCCGAGGGACTCATCCCATCACAGCTTCCCTATCCTGAGCTGCCCATCCCTGATGAACAACTCAACCCCCCTCCCCTTCCTGCTCCTTGCTGGGTTCTCAGCTTGGGAATTCCGATGACCTGGAGGTGTCTGAGTTCCCAGTTTGACCAGTTTGGGTACTGGGATGGAGAAAATGGCAGTGCAGAGGGAAAGGCAGGGAGGAGGGCAAGGGTAGAGAGAGCCTCTTCCAGGTGCCTGTTTGCAGCAAGATGTGGGGTTTGCTCAAGACTTCCAAAAGTGGGAATCCCCTTGGAAAATCTTCCCCTAAAGCCTCTGTCCCTGGCTGAAGCTGAGGAGGAAAGCCCTGCCCTGTGTGGGTGGCCTGTGTTCTGCACCTGTGTCCTTTGGGGACTGAGCCTGGAAAGTCAGCAGGGGAAAGCTGGGATGTGCCCGTCACAAAGTGATTTTTGGTGGTGGCTTTTGTGAGGATAGAGCTCTCCTGTGGGGAATTAACCCTCATTTGCCTGTTCTTCACTTCCATGCATCTTCTTTCTCTCTGCATCCCTTAACTCTCTCCCACTCCAGTGGGATTTTGGGACTCTGTGGTTGCTCTGGGCTCTCATTGATGTTTTTTCTCGTAGCTTTTTGTGTGCTGAGGGCAGAATCAGAATTCAACCCTGTTTCATTTGGCCTGAATGAGCAGAAAAAACCCTGTGGTGTTGCCAGCACTTGATCCTGTCACTGAATGAAAGGAGAGGGAAGGCTGGACTTTGATTTTGCTGTCTCTGAGGCTGGGCAGACATGGATAACCTCTGGGCACGCTGTGAGGGAGATCAGGGCATCACAGGGGTTTGTCCCAGACTTCAGGTGACAGGGACTTTGTCTCTTGTCCCTGCAGGATGCAGTGAGAGCAAAAAATGTGTAAATGGATAAACAAGGAGGAGATTTCAGCTCCTCTGAGCAGATTTTACACTGGGCCAGCACTCTGTGCTCTTTGGCTGCTCAAATCAACACCACCAAGCATTCCCCTGGGGGGAATTGGCTGGCAGAAGGTGCCAGGGTTGGGGGCTGCACTCTCTGAGGGCAGAGAAGTGTCCAGGGCCAGGGTGGATGGAGCTTGGAGCAACCTGGGGTAGGGAAAGGTGTCTGCCCACGGCAGGGGGTGGAATGAGATGAGTTTTAAGGGATTCTAAGGCAGCTCAGTCCACACATCTGGGAAGTTGAAGTTGGAAGATTCTGTAAGCAGGGAGGTTTATCCCAGAGATGGAAAACCTGGCCAAGTCCTTGTGCCCCAGCTGGGGGGGAAGCACAAAGCCAGTGTTTCACACAAAACACAGGAGCAGCAGTGGGGCTCCCACAGAGCCTCTCACCTGGCCTGGGGCTCCAGCAGGTCCCTGCTCTCACCTGCACCACACTCCCTTCACAGGGAGCAGGAAAATGCCCATCAGCAGAGGTGTTTCTGCTGCAGATCTTCCCCAGGACACCAAAATCTGCATCTCTGAGAACAGTGCCAGGCTTGTGGCCGCTGCTGCAGCACCCAGAGCCGTGGGGGAGTGCAGCTGGCACTCACTGCTATCAGCATTTTGGGGCTGTTGTTAAACAAACAGGAGGTTTCTGGGCAGACAGAGGGATCTAAATAACAGCCCAAGCAGCTTTCAGATGAAATGGGGATGAAATTGTCTCCCCAGCAAGGGGCCCAGGCCAACCTGCCCCTGGGTTTTTGGGGCTGTGCTCAGGCAGATCAACAGCCAGGAACTTCCTGGGGTTGCAAATCCCTCTGGAAAACAGAAACACTGAGGTTTGTCTGAGACAGGTGCAGACAGGGACGTTTCCAAGCAGCTCCTGAAAGCTGAGGAATCATCAGGCTGCTGAAGGAGAATTCCATCCTTTAAAAGCTCCAGTGAGGCTTGGAGCACAGAGCTGTTCTGCTGCCAGCAGGTCAAAGCTTTCCAAAGCAACTTCAGGAGCTTCCTGCTTAGGGGAATGATGGCTTTGCCCTGCCAGAGGTGGCTGGTGCTGGGGAACAAGTCGCTCCCAGCTCTGAAGATCCTGGAAAACATCAATCCTGAGGGATGGATCCATGTTTGGATTGCAGGAACAGGGAGGGAATTGCAGCCCTGCCCATGTTAATCCAGCCTCTCCTCTCTGCACAGGTGTGGATGGAGCTGTGCAGCTCAGTCACTGGAAGGGAAGGAGATAGGAGCCAGGATCCAGGTGTCCCCAGCAGGAAGGACATTGTCACCTTCACCTGTCACCCACCACTCCCCGGGGTGCTTGAGCCACACTCCAGGGCTCAGCAGCTGTTCCCAAGTGTGCTTCAGGCTGGGACCAAAACACAGCATCCCAGCCCCCTCTGGGGATGGCACAGCTCCTGCACAAAGCCCTGACAGTGTCACTGTCACTGCCTTCCTCACACCCTGCTCCCAGCAAGGCCACCTGGACGAGGCACGGCCACACTGGGGCTGGAGCTGCAGCCTCGGGTGGCAGATGCAAACCTTCCATCATCTCACTTCAGTCAGCAGTGCCAGCCCCTTGGTGTCCTGTTTTAGGTGAGGGATTTAGTGAGGCCAGCTGGTGTAGGAAAGGGTGGAGGAGCTGGATTTATGGTTTTTATCTCCTCAGCAGGCAGGTGGGGCAGGTAGGAGCCACATGTCTGGATGCTGCAGACACCACAGGAGACAGCCAGGAAATGGGGTGAGAGCCTCCCACCTGGCTCCTTTTGGGAGAACTCTGCAGGATTGCAGTGCAGTGTTGGCAAATCACTCATTAAACCACTGAAGCTGTACCCCAAACCTGCTCCTGGACAGGAGCTGACATGCACCTGCAGAAGATTTCATCTCAGCACACAAAAAGTTCCTTCCTGTTGGTGTTCTGGGTATTTTGGGCTTCAGAGAGGGGAGGTGAGGGTGGGGGGAGGACGCCTGGCCCCCACTGACAGCCAGCCCTGTCTGTCCCCAGCGCCTGGTGAGGATGAACATGCCCATCTCTCCCGAGGATTTAACCGTGCACTTCACCTCCACGCTGATGGCCCTGATCCGCACGGCCCTGGAGATCAAACTGGCCTCAGGTGAGAGGGACAGGGGTGGCTGGGTCACCTGGAGATCAAACTGGCCTCAGGTGAGAGGTGTGGGGGTGGCTGGGTCACCTGGAGATTAAATTCACCTCAGGTGAGAGGGACAGGGAGCTGAGGGGTGGCTGGGTCACCTGGGGATCAAACTGGCCCCAGGTGAGGGTCTGGTGGCTGGGTCACCTGGAGGATGCAGCAAAGACACCAAGGGCAGCTGAGCTCCTTGGAATCCTCTGTGACTGTGGCACGGTCCCACAGCTGAAGCTGAAGTCTCCTCTAGCTGTGGATTTCATTAGGCTGCAGATTTTCCTGTACATGGAAAAAAAAACCCCCAAACCAGCACCAATAAGAGAGCAATGCCCTGCCTGGCCTCTTGCAGAGCTTTTCCCCAGCTCTGCCAGCCTCCAGCCTGTGCCTTGCAGGATGGGAGGGCATTTTCTGCCACCTGAACTCCAGAACACCAGGAGAAAATCAGAGTTTTCTGAGAGCACGTTGGCTCAAGGCCCAGCTCTTGACCCCAAGATGGGCTCAGTTGGTCAGAGCAAGGTGCCAGGAACACCAAGGGCACAGATGAACCCCTGGATGGGCCATTCACTGAAGAGTTTGACTTAATCCTTGTGGGTCCCATCCAGCTCAGAATATTCAGTGAAATCTGTGGGCTTGGTGTCCTCCCAACCCCATGGAAATTCTGCCCCAGGTGGGAATCCTATCTTCCATGCCAACACCTGAGGGCAGGGGAGCCTGGGGAGAGGACAGAGCATCCTGAGCATCCCTGTGCCTTTGGGGTGACAATGAAATGGGGGAAACTTTGCCCATCCCAGCTGAGATCCCTGGGAGGAGAAGGCCAGGACGTGTCCTCCTTGCTCTGAACCAGAAATGAGTTCCACACCCCTGAACTCTTCCAGCCCTTCCTCCTGGCAGCTCCCTGGCAGCAAGGCAGGAACTCCAAGTGCCCTGAAGCACATTCTGCCTGGAGATAAAATGTAATTATTGGAGTGCTTAATCAGGCGTTTGCTGCCTCCCAATTAAACCCTGCGGTGTAAGAAAATGCATCGGCCTTTTCTCTGGGTCGTTACCCCGTTTCATCTGGCTGGCTGGGGTCACAGGCAAGGCATGCCTGCCTAAGCACTCTTACACCTAATTTAAAAGTTAACAGGAGGTAACAACACCCCGGGAGCGGGGGGCAAGGCAGGGTGAGGCTGTTGTGCTTTCCTAAACCGTTTTAGGCCAGTGCAAACATCTGAGTTAATCTCCTCCCTCCTATGGCTGCTTAAACTTTGCCTTTGATGCTTGGGGGAGGCATTGCTGGAAGAAGACAAAATGCTGAGGTGCCTGGGGCTCCCCAAAGGGAGCAAGACAAGGAGCAGACACTCGTTTCTAGGGATGCTTTTAGGATTTCTTGTGACTTTAAGAGCCAGCACCTTATTTCAGGAATAACTCCTAGCTAAGGATGCTGAGAGTTTGTTTAATTTTCAGTTTCTGGTTACCTGTCAGCCTTTTTCAACTGGAAAAGCTCCCTCCAACCTTTAGAAAACTGGAAGCGAGCCAGAGAGGCGAGCTCAGCTGATACCCCGGATTATTTCTGTGGTTTAGCTCCGCTCTGGGGTGTGAGGTTCTGACCTGTTTTGTTGTTACCAGCTCCCTTGGACTAGGTTTCATGTGCTACATTTAATTGAGTCTTTAGTGGGCTTAACAGGCCCTTAATAAACCTCCCTAATGAGTTCCCGTGTGGGAGTTCAAACCGCGGTGTAACAGAGCACCTAGAGCCTCCTCCCGTCGCTCAGCCCTCGGAAAATAATCTCTGTCATTCAGATGAACTCCTTAATTGCCTGCTGCGTGGGGAATTCAGCTGGGAGCTGGCCTGGGGCTCACCCAGCCTTTAATCACTTCCCACGTGTGCATTTAGGGCCGGCACGGAGCTGCTGGGTTTGGCTCTGCTCTGCCTTGGGGTGCAGCTGCTGGGGCAGAGCTCTGGGCTCCTGTGCCATTGCCAGGGATTTTGGGAAGAGCGGGTGGCAGGGGGTTTGTAATCCATCAGGACACTGCTCAGTGGAGGGTGAGCTTAGAGGATTGTTTTGGTTTGGAA
Source organism: Phylloscopus whistleri (assembly GCA_017589585.1). Lineage (NCBI taxonomy): Eukaryota > Metazoa > Chordata > Aves > Passeriformes > Phylloscopidae > Phylloscopus > Phylloscopus whistleri. The sequence continues at coordinate 66,119 of JADMLD010001200.1, read as the reverse complement.
AGACAGGTGTCTGCCAGGGAGAGCTGGAGTTTCCCTTGGAATGGAGGATGTAAACCCCTCACCCCCTCCAAATTATAATTTTGCAATTAGGGGCTTTTAGGCAGCCCCTGCCCCACAGAATAACAAGAGATAACCAAAAAAAAACCAACAAAACAAAACAAAACAACAACAAAAAAACCAAACCAAAACAAAAAACCAAAAACCAACCAAACAAAATAAATCTCCCCAACTGCTTTCAGCAGATGAAATAGAATACACGTTCTTGGTTCCATAACCCAAGACAAGGATCTTTAAGGTCTTTTCCAGCCCAAACCAGTCTGTGATTGTGGGATTTTGTGATTCGAGTCTGGGTCCTTTGCATCCCGCCTGGGAGGTGCTGCTGCCTCCATGGGCCCTCCCCAAAGGAAGAAGCACCCACAGTTCTGTGGAATAAGTTTGAGCTCCAATTTAAGCCCCAGGTCAGTGCTCAGTGTCCCCAGGGTGAGGCAAGGATGGTGCTGCTGAGTTCCTGCACTTCTGTCACAGAGAATTGATGGACTCCCTGGGCAGGGGAGGGCTGTGCTGGCTCACCCTGCCCCAGGAATGGGCCGAGGGGATGTGGGCAGTGGGCTGTGCTCCAGGGCAGGGCTCACTCCTCTCCTCTCCTCTCCTCTCCTCTCCTCTCCTCTCCTCTCCTCTCCTCTCCTCTCCTCTCCTCTCCTCTCCTCTCCTCTCCCCTGGCTGCAGGCGGTGTGAAGCAGCACCAGTGCGATGCTGAGCTCAGGAAGGAGATCTCGCTGGTCTGGCCCAACCTGTCCCAGAAGACTCTGGATTTGCTGGTGCCTCCTCACAAACGTAAGTGCTCCAAGCACTGGGTCCATCCCAGACACCCAGGAACCCCAGAGTAGTTTCCTCCCTCTTCGTTTGCTCTGTCCAACCCCGGAGTAGGTTTTTCTGTCCTTGCTTGCTCTGTCCAACCCCAGAGAAGGTTTCTCCTTCCTCGTCTGCTCTGTTCAACCCCAGATCAGGTTTCTCCCTCCTTGCCTGCTCTGTTCAACCCCAGATCAGGTTTCTCCCTCCTTGCCTGCTCTGTCCCAACTCCCTGGGTCACCTGGAGGGTGCAGCAAGGACACTGAGGGCAGCCTGACCTCCTTGCAGGCTCTGTGCTGCCCTGGCTCTGTCACACAGGGACTGGGGAAGCTGAGCTCTAGGCACAGACTGCATTGTGCTGCAGGAGATTTCCTGTGCACGGGAAAAACCCAAAGCCCAAACAGTGCCCAGAAGAGACCAATGCCCAGTGTGGCTTCTCCCCATCTCTGCCAGCCTCCAGCCTGTGCCTTGCAGGGTGGGAGAGCAATTTCTGCCATCTGAGCTCCAGAAAAATGGGGGGAAGAAAAGCTAAAGCTTGCTGAGGACTCAGAGAATCAGGTGTGAGGTGTTTGGGGGTTAAAGGCCTTTGCAAAAGTGCTGAGAAAATGGGAAGTCTGCTGTTAGCTTGATTAGCTCTGGATTCCTGATTAATGAGAAGCAGTGTAGAGTAATAAAGGCATTGTTAATTAAGAAAAAGGCATTGTTAATTAAGGAAAAATGAGGGAGCTGAGGAGGTGCAAATCAGTGGGTAGTGACTGCTGAAGTCTCTCCCCTCCTCTCTTGATTCCCATAGATCTGCTGCTCCAGTTCCTTTGTCCATGGTGAGTGCTCCAGTGCTGGGCAGGGAAGGGCTGTCCTGAGGCTCTGAGGGTGAAAAGAACCATCTGGAAAAATGAAATATTCCTTAAATGTATATTAGCCCATTATAGCCCATTTACTGTAATTCAGAGAAGCAGGAGTAAGGCTGCTGTGGGTCTGGGGCGAATTTAGGAATTCTCTCAGCAATGCTCACAATGCCACTGAGTTTTCCTGCCTGGCTTTTCCTGCACAATCCCTGTGTTTGCCAAGAGAGCTCCAAACCAAAGCCAGGCAGCAACAGGCAAAGAGTTGAAGAATCTGTTGTAACCTATTCTTTGTTGGTTTTTTTTTTCTTTCCCCTACTTTTCCATGTCTGTTTTGCCTCGTTATTCTCACCTTGCTTCCTCCCTCTCCCTGTTTTTCACACCCACTTGCTGTTATTTCTTATTCCTGTCTTCTCCTCATCCTTGGAATGTCTCTGCCGTGGTTTTTCCCTGCTCTGGCAGCTGATGAAATGACTGTGGGGAAGGTCTACGCAGCCCTGATGATATTTGACTTCTACAAGCAGAATAAGAACAGCAGGGAGCAAGTCCAGCCCCCCGGGGGCCTGTGCCAGGTACAAAAGGGCTCCTTCCATCCCCCCTTTGGGCAGCTCCAACAAGAATCACCAGCAGGATCCATCCAGAAGGGCTGGCTGCTCCTCCAAACAGGGTTTAAAAATGCTGGCTCAAAAATGGAAATCTCTCCTGAAAGTCTGTCTCAAAAAATATTGAAAAAAAAATCATTGTAGTTGCCTTTTCCAGTAAAGAAAGATCTTTTCAAAAAAAAAGACAACTGATCTTTGAAAGTCTAAATCCTCTGTTTAAAAATGGCCTAGGGCCTGGGGAACACCAAAGATTTCCTTGAGAGACTAAAGGATTATTGAAAGCTGCTGATAGTTTGGCTATAGAAGGCTTAAGTTATTTTTGAAAATAGGAATTATTCGAAGTAGTTTTGGCTCTAATAGGCTTGAAGCTTCTTACAAATTCTAGAAAATATTTTCACACAACTGGCACTGAAAGCCCAATTCTTTCCAGCAGAACAAACACCTGTTGTTTTTAGGATGAGCATCCAGCTGATCTCCAGTGCAGGGTGGAGATCTGTCCCACACCTGGGTGGCTACAGCAGATCCACCCAGAGCCATTGGAATTGCACAGCCCCTCTGGCTGGATCCGTGCGGAATTCCCTTCTTTTATTCCCTGAATAAAAGAATTGAATAAAAGAATTCAGTGCTCTGGAGACTGGGAGAGCAGAGGGAAGGGGGATTGCAGCAGGACTTGGGAGAGCATTCAGAGGGAAGGGGATTGCAGCAGCATCTGGGGGAGCAGAGGAAAGGGGGATTGCAGCAGGAGGTGGGAGAACATTCAGAGGGAAAGGGGATTGCAGCAGGATTTGGGAGAGCAGAGGAAGGGGGATTGCAGCAGGATCTGGGAGAGTATTCAGAGGGAAGGGGATTGCAGCAGCATCTGGGGGAGCAGAGGAAAGGGGGATTGCAGCAGGATTTGGGAGAGCAGAGGAAGGGGGATTGCAGCAGGACTCGGCTTGTATCAGGTGTCCCTCAGAGCCTCTCCCAGCTGTGCCCTATCTGGGGTGGCCTTTCTGCCATCCCAGGATGGCAAAGTGGACTTTTCATGGAGCAGAACAAGCCCTGCAGCCCCTCTCAGCTCTGACAACCTTCCCTTGTGCTTGGCAGCCTGGGCCAGTGTCCCTCTTCCACCCCTTGAAGGCCACCCTGGAGCAGACGCAGCCCGCGGCCTTCAGCAACGCCAAGGCCTTCCTGCGCCAGAAGAGCTCGGCCTCCCTCAACAACGGGGGAGCCCTGTGAGTACCCCTGAGCCCCTCCAGAGCCACCACACCTTGGGGTCACCACACCCACCCCTGCTGCTCTGCTGGCTCTGCTGGCACCGAGGCTGTCTCGGTTTGGAAGGATGGGTGTCTGCCAGGGAAAGCCAGAGCTTCCCTTGGGATGGAGAATGGAAACCCCTGCCCTCTGAATTATTGTAGTTTTGAAATTAAGGGGCTTTCAGGCAAAGATACCGGAATAGGAATAACAGTTCTTTATTAGGAATATCAAAAGTAAAAATTTTGTAGTACAAAAAAACCAAACAAACAAAAAAAACCCACCTACAGTCAGAACACAACCTGACACCCTGTTGGTCAGGGTGTTGGGAGCAGTGCAATCAAGTCCTCCTGCAGTGACAGATGTGGCTCTGTTGGAGCAATGATCCTGTAGCAGGGTGTAGTTTTCCTCTGAAGGTCCAGTGATGCTGAGATGGTCTGGGTTCCTCTGGGAATGCCGTGCACACAGGCTGCCCTGGTGATCTCAATCTCAGGTTTTATCCAGGAGGGAATGCTGGGCTCCTCCCCCTGGGTGGAGCCTCTCCCCCTGGGCTGATGGAATTGTATCAGCCCTGCAGTGAGCCTGGATGGCCCATGAACAGCAGATACCCCCTGGAGGGAGGATGGGTCCTGGCAGGGATAAGAACACTGCCCCAGCTGGTTGAAGAGCTGCCCATGAGCAAAAGGCACCTGTCCCCACCCCCCTGGAGTTATGAGGGATGGGTCAGACAAGAGAAAAACACCGCCCCACCAGGTTCCAACAGATGGTAATAGAGTACACACTGCTGGTTACACACTGCATTGCAAGCCAAGACAAAGGCCAGCAGCCCTTTCTCACCATGGCTGGGACCATTCCTGCTGGTGGCTCTGCTCCCACTGCAGTTAACCCTGTGCTGGTGGCCTTGGGATCTCGGTGTTTCCTTCATGAATCCTCACTGGAGAGCTTCCCAGTGTGAGTTTGCTCACAGGAATTTGGGACTGTTGCAAAACAATGGAACAAACCCCACCGACCATCCCAGCAATGAGTTTTTGGGAGGCCAAAGATCCTTGGGAATAAATTCATCCCTCAGGCTTGTGGCACTGGGCAACAGCAGGTGCTTGCCACAACACAGTTTGGTTTTTTGGGAAAATGATCCCTTCTTGGAGAGCTTTCCAAGCCTGCCTAGTGCCAGTGATCCCTAATCAATTCTCCATTTCCTGCTCTGGGTGATTTTCCTCTCGATCATGAGTGCTGTGGATTTTTAGTGACAGACAGCTGAGGTTTAAACATCCCAAATAATCCTGATGGGGAAACCAACACCAGACTCAACAGCTGGTGAGGGGCCTTCAGCATGGTTGAGGTGTTTGACCAGTGTCCAACTGGTCCTGTGCACAGAATCAGCCTGAGCTCCCAAATTCTTCATTGTCCATCAGGAATTAGGCGGCAGAAGTAGTTTTCCTTAATTACTGAGAAAGAAAATTATGGTTGGTTTGTTCTCCACGTTCTCATGGGACCTTCAGGCTCTACAGGGGAAAAACCCAGGGGACCTTAGAGCTTCACCAGCCACTGTGCCCATTGTGCTGTCACACACGACACAAAGAAGTCACACCCACACACTGAGATGTCTAAGGCAGAAAAGAGCCAGTTTATTTACAGACTTCAACATTTATAGAATTCCAGCAGTGACCATGGATTGGAGGAAGAAAATTTTCTTCTTCAACCACACTGGGCAACCCAACAGTCTATCAACAATCTCCTCATAAAAAAAAAAAAAAAAACAAACATGCATGTACCGTTATCATAACAAAAAAGCTGTTTGTATAAAATCATAAAAAACTCCATTGCAAAAAGCAAACACAGAAAGCTAAAATAAAACTTAAAAAAAACTTCTTAAAAAAACAGAGGAGAACAGCAAAAATCCAAACAACATCCTGCAACTGATTTTCACACGTGAGACCCCAGAGAGCGCTCGAGTGGGTTTGCCAAATTCAGCAAAATCTCTTTGCAAAAAATGAATCTGTTCCCCTCTTTTCCTTCGAGCAGGCCACCCCCAGAGGGAGGGATCAAAGAGTCCAGCTCCTGGGGGACCCAGCGCACCCAGGACGTGTTCTATGAAACCAGGAGCCCAGCTTTTGAGCGGGGCCACTCCGAGGAGATCCCCATCGAGAGGGTGAGCGAGTGGGGGGAAGGTGGGGAGGGGGAGGTGCAGGTTTTAGAGTTGTGGGAGAACTTGAGAAATTCAAGAAAACGTTTTGAAAAAGCAGGCGAAGACAGGGTGAGATGCAGGAGGTTTCAGAGGTGTGGTAGAACTCTAGATATTCAAGAAAATGTTTAGGAGAAGCAGGTGAAGATGGGGTGAGAAGCAGGAAATTTTAGAACTGTGGTAGAATTCAAGAAATTTTAGAAAATACTTGCAACAAGCAGGTGAAGACAGGGTGAGATGCAGGAGGTTTCAGAGGTGTGGTAGAACTCTAGATATTCAAGAAAACTTTTTGAAAAAGCAGGTGAAGATGGGGTGAGATGCAGGAAATTTTAGAACTGTGGTACAATTTAAGAAATTTTAGAAAGTATTTAGGAAAAGCAGGTGAAGACAGGGTGAGGTGCAGGAGATTTTAGAGCCGTGGTGGAATTTCAGAAGTTTTAGAAAGTGTTTAGAAAAACCAGGTGAAGATGGAGGGGGGGACCTGCATTAGCAGGAGATCTGTCCCTTGAGGCAAGCATTGTTCTGTCTCTTGTTTGCTTGAGCATTGTGGGGAAACCCCAGACCTGGCAGTTCCCACAGCCAGATCTGGACATGCTTTTCCTGGAATTCTGTCTTGCTGCCATAGGTTACCTCAGGCTTTCTCTTCCCATTTCCCAGTGCCATTGTCCCAGCTCAGATCAGGGGTTTCCAGTCTGGATGAGCTGAGGGGTTTCCCAGGTCACAGCTGGAGCTCCTGGCTGGTGGAAGGGCTCATCCCACTGCTTGTGGGATGTCCTTGCTGAGGACAGAGTAACCTGGGCACTCCACAACTCTTCCACTGGTCTTCCCCACACCAGCATCCCCTCCTAGTCAAATCAAACTTCAAGAAGCTGATGGTGGCTTCAAAGCTCCTGTTCCTGCTACTGAAACCATTCCATGTTTTATCAGGTGGTAGAAATGAAGGAGATCAGCCCCACAGTTGCCAACGGAGAGCCCCAGCCAGGCCTGGAGAGCCAGGGCCGGGCGGCCTCCATGCCACGCCTGGCTGCTGAAACCCAGGTGAGAGATGGGCATCTGACCTGGGAGACTGAGAGCAGGCCAAGGGCTCAGCATCTTCTCCCTGCTTCTCATGGGTGGGGTGTGGCTTGGGAATGTTGGTTTTGAAAGATGTGGAGACAGGAATCCAGGCCCTGTGCTGGGATGGCCAGGATTCCCTGCAGGGTGTGGCTGGGGTTCCCCGCAGGGGTGGCAGCTATCCACAGCACTGTCCCCGGTTTTACTCCTCCCTGCTTGCAGCAAAAAGCAGCCCAGGACGATCCCTCTGGCTGGGCCACCCAGGAGTGTCACTGTTTGGGGACAAGGCCATTTGCAGACTGCCTTCCTGGAAGGCACATTTCCCATTTGTTGTGTGTTGTCTGTCCAGCCAGCCAAGCCCTGTCCCTGTGCCCTGTCCTTACAGGGAGATGTGGAGATGTGCTGTGACACACTCAGGTGGATGCAGCAGGGACTGCCAGGGGGCTGTGCCTGGAGGCTGCACTGGCACACTGAGTGTGTTCCCTGATTTTTTCCTACTGTGACCTTGGCCAGTAATTTGATGTTGAGGATTTCCCTTGTTGGTTTAACTCATTTTTTAAAGAAATCTCCTCACTAGAGTTGCCTTTCACATCAGTTTGTGGGCGCTGCTTAGAGTGTAGAATGTCCCTGATCATTTTTTGACCATTCCACACGTTCACTGCTGTTTGTCCCAAACACTGCCCAGCCACCATCCTGCCTCCCGTGTCACAACATCTCACCACTCGTGTCCTGCCTCGTTCCAGGGCCTGATTCACACAGCCAGGAGGGAGCAGCCTGGTCCTGGGCTCTGTGGGGAGCAGACTGTGCAGGGTCTGCTGCTTCCTAAAGTGAAACCCCGTGTTGTGCACACACAGCAACAGCTCCAACAGATGCAATTGTGACAACGTGCTGGAGCTGCCCCTGGCCAGAGGATTTCACCTGGCTCCAGGAACTGCAGCCTTTGTGTGAACCCTGCGATTCTCAGAATTATCAGGAGCACTCCTCACTCTGCTTAATAAATCAACAGCCCAGAGAGCAGAGCCTCTCCCCAGAAACTGTCCTTTATCCTAGAGCACAGGTAGCCTCTTTCCTTCCTTGGCAGTGCAGCTGGCAGAGCCTTCCCTTGGGAAGCTCTCCTCCATGGTCAGATATGTGCAGGAGTGTCCCTAACAGAGGCATGGCCTGTGTGTCCCCAGGGTGTCACTGCCCCCCGTGCCACACCTGCTGGTGAATCAGGCCCGGGATCTCAGATCTAACCTCATTTAATAACACAGTGTTCAGTGGTTGTAGCTCGGGTGAATAACCGATGTCCTTTCTGTGTGTGTCTCCCCCTCCACGCCCCCCACCCTCCCTCTCACACGCTGCTCTGCCCCTCCCCAAACTTTGAGTTCTTTCCCTTTATTTGCAACGCTTTCTGTTCCTGGACGCCTCCTTTTCTGTTTGCCTCTCTCTTTTTATGTTCCACTTATTTAAAAAAAAACCCAAACATCCCTCCTGCTGTGTTTCCACCCTCCCTCTCTGCTGTCCTGCCCTCACCACCTCCCTCCCTGGTCGTCATCGTGTCCGCTGCACGTCTGATGTCTGACACTGGCTGTACTGTGGGGCTGCTTCCAATAATGTCCCTCACCTTGTCCGAATTGTTTGCAGAGGAGCAAAGCACGGTCACCTGGGAGTTACCTGGCAGTATGTAGTTTGCACTAAATTGTATCCTCTTTAACTCATCTTCAGAATGAATTAACCTTCCTTTAACCCTTGACTTTTCTCCCCTCTCATCTGGAGTCGCGCCGGCACAGCCGCTCTCTCTCTCTCTCTTCCCCCTTTCCCCTCGATCCGTGGTTGCACGATGCTCGCTCTGGTAGCAGGGGCTGGCTGGGTGGTTTGCTTTTATTTTATTTTCTTTTTTTTAATTTGTTTATTTTCATGCCTCGTTGCTCAGGAATTTAGGCAGCGAAAACAGTCGGGTCGGTAATGAAGAAGCAATTAGGAGCTCTCTGCAGGGGTGCGTGCAGTCTCCCCCGAGGCTTTTTGGGAGCCTGTGCCTCCCAGAACAAGAGCATTGCCAGGATTTATGGAAAAGGGATTGATTGCTTTGCTGCTGATTCGTGTCAGTGGGACTTCTGTCCCTGGAATAAGCGTGGAAGCAGGACCAAAGCCCGAAAAGAAATGTTCATTTCTTGTCAATCTGTCTGGTTTTGTTGTTTGTGGGGTTTTTTTTTTATTGTTGTTGTTTTTGTTTTTTAGGGTTTTTTTGGGGGGGATTTGTGTTTTTTGGTGTTTTTTTTGTGAGTGGTTTGGTTTATTTTTATTTTTATTTTTATTTTTATTTTTATTTTTATTTTTATTTTTATTTTTATTTTTATTTTTATTTTTATTTTTTGTTGTTGTTTGGGTTTTTTGTTTGGTTTTTGTTTGTTTGGTTTTGGTTTTTTTCTTTGTTTTGTTTTTGGTTTGTTTGGGTTTTTTGGTGGGTTTTTTTTTTTTTTGCGGGGGGGGGCTTTGTTGGGGGGGTTGAGTTTTTCTGTTGTTTTTTTCCTGGCAGCTCTGTACGGATTTTGAAAACCCTGATGTGTTTTCAGTGGGAAATACTTTCACTTCCCATATTTTTTGCCCATCACACTGCCCAGTTTACAGCCCCCCTGCCTCCCCCAGCTGCAGGCTCAGCACTAAACAAGGACAGATAACCAAACTCCTGATGATAATATCTTGCCCACACGAATGAGGGCCACAAGTGACACAAAAGCAGCACAAGGTGATCCTGCTGATGGAATTGGTGCTTCCAGGGCCACACCTCAGGCTGTGCTGGGCTCTCTCCTCCCAGCCTTGTGCCTCTGATAAACCTTCCAGCACCAGGATCCCAGCTGCCTTCAGTGGGAAGCACCAAAATGTGGGTAACTGCCCAGATGGTGCCTTTACCCCCAGGATAATCTGCCCTAAAGGGGAGGGGGAGTGTTTTTTCCACTCAAAATAATGAGCAGAGCTGTGAAACAATTGCCTTTGCCTTGGGTAAATATCACGGGGAAGCAGAGATCTGGATTTCGGGATAAGCAAACAAAAGAGAGCAGACAGGAGAAATAATACAGAGCTCTTTGGAAAGGTTACAGTGAGCAGAGTAAATGTTCCGTGAGAGCTGTTGTTGGAGGCACTTATTGGATTGGGAATTCAAACAAGTGTAAGGCTGGGGACTGGGGAACATCCTGAGTTTCACTGTCGAGCTGGAGCGCTGAGATCTCTGCTCTGGCACACGGCTGGGATGTGAGACACACCCAGGGAAGCACCCAGAGGGTGGATGAGGTGGTGTGTGCACAAAGAGCCAACCAGAGGCCAGCAGAGAAGGAAATGTGGGAATTATCCCTGTTTTCTGGGCTTTATCCCTGGGCAGAGGGAGGGCAGAGGCTGTGAGAGGAGCTGTCCTGCAGGACACTTGTCTGGGGTTCTGCAGAGCCTTTGTAAGGTTTTGTAGCCAAAGGGAGGGGAGCAGGGCCTGGAGCTGTCAGAGCAGGGTCTGGAGCTGCCACTGGCACAGAGAGGCGGTCCATCAATGCTGTCACAGCTCGCAGTGCCCAGATGTTTGGACACAAATGTTTTAAAACCAGCAATAGCAAACCCAGGTATCCCTTTCTGGAGATGTCCTGGTGGGATTGCGGGATGTACACACTATCCTTGCCCCAGGCAAAGGCCTTCAGGGAGTGATGGTGGGACAAGAGAGGTTTAGATGTCTGATGGGAGTTGTGCTCACTGCAGGGAGATAGAAGGAGTTTCCTGGTGGCTTGGCCTGTACCTTGCCCTGATTCCTGATTTTTCTCCCCCCTCCACGCGGTGCTCAGCAACGCTACACGCTTTCCTCTTTGGGGCTGCTTGGGGATGACCTGGAGCAGCTGTGGGTGCCCCTGGTGTTGGAGAATTCCCCTTGTGAGGTGCTTGGCTGCTGCTCTGCCCCGTGTCCCCGCTGAGCTCCGCGCTGGGTGTGCTGTGCAGCGCTGCCTGTGCCTCTGCTCCCGTGGCCCCCGTGGACTGGCACCCGGAGATCCCGTTCACTCCCCAAATTTCACACTCAGTCCACACGTCCCACAAATCCTCCTGCCCGTCCCGGTTGTCTCCAATTAACCATTTTCTCTCCTTCCCCTCCTTGCCCCTTTCCCTGGCTGTTGAACCCCTCCATGCCGGGCAGCAGGCGGCCGAGCGGGGCCCGGCGCCGTCCCTCACCCCGCTCCGTGTCCCTCCCTGTTCCCCGCAGCCCATCCCGGACACCAGCCCCATGAAGCGCTCGGTCTCCACGCTGACCCCGCAGCGCCCTCACGCCATGCACCTCTACGAGTATTCCTTGGAGAGGATGCCCCCGGAGCAGGGCCACCACCACCACCACCACCGCTGCCACCGGCGGAAAGAGAAGAAGCAGAAGTCCTTGGATAGGGCCGCCCATCACTTGGCTGATGGACAAGCTGGTGAGTGCTTTGCCCACGAGGGTTTGCCCCTGGCAGGTCGGGGAGGAGATGTACAGATGCCCTGTCCCTCTCCTTTCGGCTGGGATTTGGGGTCCTGCCTGTTATAAACGCACATTTTGGAGTTGGCTTTTTCGCAAATATTGACATGAATGTTATATATATAATGTAAGAAGGTTGTGCTGTATTTCCTTTTATTTGTGGAATTTAAAAATGTAATGAAAGTATATTTCCTAATTGTAACAAAGTAAAAAGGGGGGGGGTGTATTTTTTAACCTTTCAGATAGATAGAAAACAGAAGGGAGGCCTGACATTCCTGTGACTGATAAAGAACAATCGAGCCTTTCAGAGTTTGAATCTTCGAAAGACAGATTTATAACACCTACCCAGACTACATGGAATTTTATAGATAAATTGTATACTTAAGGGGATCTTGAAACCAAGATGAATATTTAAATTATGCATTAGCTTATTTAAATATGTAACACAGGGGTCCTTAAAACAAAGGATCTGAAGACAGACGGGGTGTTACTTTGCACCCTCAGCTGAGTAGCTATCTTTTCCTGTCTCCTAATTATCTGTTTTTATTCTATTTTTTTTAATTTTTATTAAACTTATAAATTAATATAAAAAGGTGAAACGTCGTTTTTCACATGCCTGCGTGGAATGACCCCCGCACCCCACACAGGCTGGTGACCCCCTACCCCACGTTCTCCTTTCAGTTGCCCACTCTGGAGAGCCTTCTTCCAAGGACAAGAAGCAGGAGCGTGGCCGCTCCCAGGAGAGGAAGCAGCACTCCTCCTCCTCCTCCGAAAAGCAGCGCTTCTACTCCTGCGACCGCTACGGCAGCCGGGACCGTGCCCAGCCCAAATCTGCTGACCAGAGCAGGCCCACCTCCCCCAACGGGGGCCCAGAGCACGGCCCACACAGACAGGTGAGGACAGGCTGGCTGGGGGAACAGCCCTGAGCTCTGCCAGGGATTCGTGCACCTCTTCCGTGTTCTGTTTAAATCAGAGGCGGTGGAAAGGGGAAGGAGGGTCAGGCAGTTGTGGATAAAGCCATTGAGGTCCTGCCTGGGGCCTCACAGCAAGGCTGGAAACATCCTCCAAGTCCAAGCTGTGCCCAGTCCCATCCTGTCCCTAGCCCACAGCACTCAGTGCCACCTCCAGGCCTTCCTTGGACACCTCCAGGGATGGGGGCTCCAACCCTCCCTGGGCAGCCCCTGCCAAAGTCTGACCACCCTTTTCAGAAAGAAATTCCTCCTGATGTCCAACCTGAACCTCCCCTGGCACAACTTGAGGCTGATTCCTCTTGTTCTGTTTCCTCTTACATGGGAGCAGAGCCTGACCCCTGCCTGGCTCCATGCTCCTGTCAGGGAGTTGTAGAGAAACCCAAAGGGCCCTCCCTGAGCCTCCTTTTCTACAGGCTACAATTTAATTCTCTTTTCTTTTGTAATTGTGAGGTGCTCAGGCCCTTGGGAGAAGCTGGGCAGCTTCCCCTGGATGCTGGAATGTTGCTGGTCACTGGGAGAGGCAGGCAGGGCAGAACTGACAGCCTGACAAGCCTGAAGGGTTGAGAGGAAGGAAAAAAAAAAGTGCTCTTTAAAAATTAAAGGTCTGGTCTTAAAATGTTAGGTTGGGAAAGGCTGAGGGGTTGTTCAACGCACTCATGTCCTGCCTTGGGAGAATGTAAACAGAAATGGGAAGACAGGGCCCTTTCCTCTCACTCGTGGCATTTGTGTAAATTACTGCAGCTTAGTTTGCTCTCACAGGGCATTATTAATAACCCAGGAAGCTGCCAGACCCTTCTACCACTCCAAAGTCAAATGTGTAATATTAGAGGGGACAATGTGGACACATTTCTGTTAAAGGGACTTGCTACAGCCTGTCCAAAAAGCTTTTGGTTGTCATTTTTTTTCAGAAATTGGCTATTTAATCCAAAGGCATTTCATTCCCAACCTGCATAAAACAACCACCCTGATCCTCCTTCCATGCAGAATCCATAATAATAAAAACAACAATAAAAACAAACCCAGTTTTGGCAGCAGAAATAGATTCATGGAATCCTGAAATGGTTTAATTTAGAGGGGACCTTAAAGCTCCTCTCATTCCAGCCCGTGCTGTGGGCAGGGACGCCTCCCCCAAACCCAGCACGCACAGCTGTGGGGTGAAGCTCTGCACAAACCCACAAACCCAGAGCAAAACTGTAAAAAAAAAGAACAGTAATTTGTAACCCCCCCCAATAACTCAGGTTTTTGAGCGGCTCCCAGGCCAGGTAAGGAGCATGTCGAGCCCTGTATGCTGTGGGTGCCTCCCCTGGGCAGTGTCCCCTCTGTCGGTGCCAGTTTGCGTCCTACCGATGCTCTGCCCCTCTCTGTTCCTACTGCTCCCAGACTGGGACCCTCCAGCTCTTCACATCTCGTGTTGAATTATCTCTCGAGAGCCTCCCCTCCCCGACTGTGCTTGTCTAAACTCTCTCTTTTTTTTTTTTTGCTTTTCTTTCCTCTTGTGACTCGTCTCCGCCTTCTGTTGCTTCTCCTTCTGTTTGATACCTGCCTGCCTTTGTGTTTGTCCGGCGTTTCCCTTTTTTTATTTTTTGATTTGCTCTGTTCCAATTTTGATGTAGGGCAGTGGTTCAGTTAATGGGAGCCCCTTGCTGTCGACATCTGGTGCTAGTACCCCCTGCCGGGGTCGGAGGCAGCTCCCACAGACTCCACTGACCCCACGCCCCAGCATCACTTACAAGACCGCTAACTCCTCGCCCGTGCACTTCACCACTTTCCAAACCCCCACCTTCTCCCCGGGCCGCCTGAGCCGCGGGCTGTCCGAGCACAACGCGCTGCTGCGGGGCGAGCAGCCGCCGCCCCCGCCCGCCGTGGCCCGCATCGGCTCCGACCCCTACCTGGGCCACCGCGACAGCCCGCAGCGCGCCGCGCCCGAGGACACGCTCACCTTCGAGGAGGCCGTGGCCACCAACTCGGGCCGCTCCTCAAGGACTTCCTACGTCTCCTCCCTGACCTCGCAGTCGCACCAAATCCGCCGGGTGCCCAACGGGTACCACTACACGCTGGGGCTCAACGCGGGCCCCGGCGCCCGAGGACGCAGTTACTACCACGAAGCTGATGAGGATGACTGGTGCTAGCGGCTCGGCGGAACCCTGCGAGGCGTGCGTGCTTAATAAGGATGAGTTTTATCATCTGGAGGGCTGGGAGCTCCCACAGGGGTCCGGGGCCGGAGGCGGCCGGCGGGGCAGCCCCGAGAACTGCTCAGCGCCCGGGGCCGGAGATGCCCCCGCAGCCTCTCTCTCCTCTGTTGTTCTTTAGTTTTTTTCCTTTTGGAGTTTTGGTTTTTTTGTTTTTTTTTTTTTTTTGCACTAGACAGATGGAGGAAGAAGGGCTCCCTCCTTCTGGGGAAGGCAGCGGGAGGAGCACATCCCTCCCTGCCCCGTCCCCACTGCCTTGTCTAGTCCCGAGACACGCACCAGGCGCCAACCCGGCCGCGGACGCCAGGAGCCGGGAGAAGAGCGATCCTCACCTTCCACGGTGGAAAAGCAGAACTGTGGGTCCTTCTCGAGATCGGCGCAGTTTTGTTGGGCTATTTCTTAATTAATTCACCATCACAGCTCCCCCCTGCCAGGGCGGGAGCCGGGGGTCGCAAAGGGACCCGCGCCAACAGCGCTCGCCCCCCGCCTTTCGTCTCGTCGAGCGCTGAGGAGGAAGAGATGCACCCAAGAAACTGGGAGAGGAGAAACACAGCCCAGAACAAAGGACAGTCCTTTGGGACTTGATGTTCAGCCACTGCAATCCTTTAGGGCAGAACTGGTGCCACCCCTGCCCCGAGCTGCCCCTGCTGTGACACCGCTGCCCTGGGGGTCTCTAATGTCACTCACCACATCGGGTCCTTCACACTGACACACGGTAAAGCCACAAGAGAGCTCCTTTGTAAGGACTGTTTCCTTGCTGCTGAGACTTTTCAATCCATCCCTCTCTCCTGTTGACTGCAACACGCCCTCACTGTTTTGTCTTGTTTACAATATAAGCTTGATTTAGCAAAAAACAACTTAAAAAAAAAAAAAAGTCCACAAAAAAAAAAAAAATCAAACCAACCCAACCCAAACAAAAAGAGGAAAAAAAAAGCATAGGGGTGAGAAGAAGAAATGTTATTGGTTTTATATCAAGCTATTAGATAGAACTTTAACTTTTCATTGTGTGCATTTTTGTAAATTGTACAGTAAAAAAAAAAAAAAAAGAAAAAAAAAGAAAAAAATTTCCTCTTTCTGTAGAGAATTAGTCCAATTGTCATTCCAGGTCCCACCGTTTCTACCGAATGCTCCAGTTGTTCACTACTAAGTGCCTAACCTTTGAAATCTTTCACAGTGACGATGCAACCTCTTGCTTCGAGGCATCAGAGCTTGGGCGAGCGTGGGGAGGGCAGAGGGGGCGGGGGCCGAGCGGCCGGAGCCTGGGAGGGGCCCTGGGGTCACCACGCCCCGGACACTGCCCCCCAGGCTGGCAGCTTCCAGTGGGGCAGGCAAACGTGCTTTGGGGTTAGTTTGGGTTTTGTTGGCCTTTTTTTTTTTATTTTTATTATTATTTTTTTTAGACTATATAAATATATATATATAGATATACTTTTATGGGTGGGAAGGGAGCGATTGCAGCAAACAAAGCCAGCCTTGTCTCATTGCCCGGTGGAGGAAATGCAGGTGGGAAAGGGCAGCATCTGCAGGGGTGTCCCTGCAGGAGAAGCAGCATCTCCCACAGGCCAGCTGAGAGAGCTCTGGCCGCGCATCACTGGTGTGGAGGGCAGCTGGAGTGAGTTGCTTTTATTGCCTGATAAGAGAAGGTTAAAAAAAAAAAAAAAACCCGAGATAATAATACTACTAATAATAATCCAAACCTCTAACTCTGATTCTCAGGGATGAGATTTCTGCGTTCTTGCAACGACTCTCGTGTCGGCTGGTTTCTTTCTTTCGTGCCCGTGTGGGTTCCTGCACTGTGAGCCTGGGGAAGGGGCAAAGGCGCCGTGCTGGCGGGGCGGGGCAGAGCTCGGCCAGCACCTCCTGCCTGGGGCTCTGCTGAGCCCTTGCAGGGCTGGTTTGGGGCACAGGGCAGCCAGAGGACGTGGAGAGGTTAAAAGGTGAAAGGAGGAAGGGTGGGAGGTGATGGCACATCCCTAAAATGCTGCTAGGAAGGAGGATAGGGTTGGAGAGGTGAATTTTTTCAGAGGATCTACCGAGCCCCAGATCTGCGGAGCTTCTCCAGGCGCAGCGGCCGTGTGGGATGGGTGGAAACCCCGCTGGCCCCGGGGATCAGTTCTGTCCCTGGGGTGCTGGGAGGGGATCAGATGCCACCAAAAGGCCCAGGAGGTCTCTCGTGCTCTCAGCAAAGTCTGTCAGCCTCAGGCAGGAGCAGTCTGCTCTAGGGTGGTTCTTCACATCTCCTGTAGCTCTTCCCTTGGGGAAACTCAAGCCGGTTTTGTCCCCTCCGGTGTTTTGTTTTAATTTCCTTCTGTTCAGTAGCAACCTCTGGCCGATCTCATCCCTGGATTCTGCTAAAGGGTAACTCCTGTCTGTATCTCTGTCTCTGTACTCGTGTGCACTGGAATAAAGGCAGTGTGGTAGCCAGAGGTCACGGCTGGCATTCCTGGCATTCCCAAACGGAGGGCTATGCAACCAGATGACACGTCCCGGACAAACACCCACCCCACCACCACTCAAAGACCTTCATCCACCTGTAGCTTTAGCTGCTGGGTTTTCCTGTTTCAGGCTTCAGCACGATTGTGACCAAATGTTTTATACATTTTTTTCCTGAAACGAAGGCACAAACGCTGCATTTGAAATTTTCCAAGGGGACGTTCCTATTTTCCTGCAGGAAGCCGAGGGGAAGGGACACCACCACCACCACCATCTCTCTGCCCACGCATGCAAACACTGTACCCGCACTGGAAAGCAACAGAGATGTCTTTCTGTACGGAATAATTCTGTCTTTCCTCCCCCATTTTCCTTCCCCAGCCCCCCAGCCCTGCACTAACACAGCCTTGGGTCACCCCAATTCTTAGGCAGAACACGAAGAAGAATCTCAAAGTTGTCCAACTCCTCCACCCGCCTCGTAGGGGTCGATGACAGTGACAGACCACAATTATCCAGAACCCCTTCCCGACCTTTTTTTTTTACAGCCTCTCTGCTGTCTCTCCATCTCTCCAAGAATCCTCATTAGTGAGTTGCCAAACTTGAATTGCACCGATCAGTTTTCTGCATCCAGAACCAGTCTCGTAGTGGCTGTACTTTGAATAAGTAATGTTTGCATGTAATATATATACATATATACATATCTATAAAAAGTATGTGCATGGAAAATGTTTATCTTCGTACTTTTTTGATACAATGTATTCATCAGTTGTTAATTTTTAATTATATTTGATATAAATTTGGGGGTTTGTTGCGAAACTTTATATTTAAAAAAAACAGTGTGAAAAATGACCGAAGTTCCAACCATGCAACACAAGCGGAACTTTACCCAAAAAAAAAAAAAAAATAAGGGGGAAAAAAAATTTGAGAAAAAAAAAAAAGGTTCTGTGATTGCCTAGTTTGCTGCCTGAGTAATATTTATCAGCCAAACTTTGAATTCTGCAGTTGTTTCTACAATTCCATTTTGTATGAAGCAGAGTCCTTGAATTAAAATAAAAACTTAGCAAAAAAAAAAAAAAAAAAAAAAAAAAAAAGAAACCAAGCTGAGCGATTCCCAGACGGTGTGTGCGGTGTGCCTGCTGACTGGGAGGCGCCGGAGGGCCGGCTCCGAGGGCCTGCCCACCTCCAGGAGTGACAGCCCGGGAGGAACTGCATCCCAGACCGGGATTTCGCAAGGAATTGGCCACGTCTGTGGGGTTTTTTTGGTTTTGGGGTTTTTTTTTGTCCCTAGAGGCTTCACAGATGCTTGGTTTGAGTAGGGAGCTGTTTGGAAATTTGTGGTGTGGATCCAGCATGGAGATGGCAGTTCCTGGAGTCCAACAGGCAGCGGAACTGAAGAGTTGAGGGTGCAAACCCCTCCAGCAGCGATTGATTCCTGCCAGGTTTTTAACAGAGGGATGTTTCTCCTCTAAAATGCTGGCACAGGTTGCCCGGAGAAGCTGTGGATGCCCCGTCCCTGGAAACATTCCAGGTCAGGTTGGATGTGGCTCTGAACAAGCTGAAGGTGTCCCTGCTCATGCCAGAAGGGTTGGACGAGGATTTTTGAAGGGTCTGACCCTAAATCCAGCCCAGACTGGTTTTGTGCTGGGTGAGTGGCTCCCTCTGGCTCTGACCCCACTCCTGGGGCTCCCTCAGGCAGCCCTGAGGGGCTGGGTTGGTCTCAGAGTCTGTCACCTGTCCAGGCCCTGCTGTAGCACCTGGAGAAAACAGAATTAATCATAATCATACTTGTGGAATTAATTGGAAGTTGGTACTTCCAAGACTTGCACTGAGCAGTAAAACCCAAGGGCTGTTGGGACAGAAGGAAAAAACTTCTCATTTCTCCGGATAACTGGAGGATCCCCCTCACTCCTTTCCAGGGGCAGAAGTCCACTGTGTTCCTCCTGCATCGGGGTCCTCTGGTGTCACACAACACCAAGGACTCCCCAAAAGTTCTTGGAGCAAAGCGTAGAGCACTTTTTAGAGCATGAGATCTTGACTCTTCTTCTCTCTCGTTGCATCTTTTCTGTGATGAGACCACCCAAGGTCCCACCTGAGACTTGGTGTGGAGTGAAAGGGAAAAGCTCCTCAACTCCCTGATCTCCAGGTCAGGCTGGAGCTTGGGAAGATGTGTGGTTGAGCTCACACAGTTCCTGGTTGGCAAGGTTTGGGGCAGGAGAGCTTTCCTTGGCTTGCAGCGCGGTCCGTGCGGGGTTTGGGGTTCTTGGCTGAGAACCCACTGAAGAGTGAGATTTTTATTAAGGTTTTGAAATATCCCAAGGAAATGTAAAATGGAGGTTTCTGAGCAGGGTACAAGGGAAGGTTTGAAGTGGAGGATTTGGGAATCAGTGCCCACCCCTCAGGGTTTGCTTCACCACAAGTACCTGGGGAGCTGGAATCTGCCTGGGGGACCAGCTGAGCAACCTCTCCCCTTCACACCTGGATCACAGAGACCTCCAAACCCACTTTACAACCCCACAGGAGTTTTAAAATCCTAAAAGCTTTTTGGTGACTTTCTGCCCTTTTAATGTATTTTTTTTTTTCTTTTCTTTCTCCTTATTCCAGTTGTGTTCTTTGTGCCCTAGGCAGCAAGGAACCCTCTGGCCTCTCCAGGGCCTGCCTGAGCCCTGGGCTGAGGGAGCTGGAACAGGCAGGATCCCTGATCCCACACCCAAAGCATCTCCCACATCCGAGATGCTGGAGCTGGAACCTCTGGGTTTGAGTTCAGCTGAATCCCAAAAATGCCTTTATTTTTGCTCCTCATCCCCTTCCTGGTGGGAGGTTTTGCAGTCAGGGTGTTTGCACAAGCTCTCTTCCCCCCCAGGGCACACCTTTCTAGCAGAGACCACACGATTTCCATTCCTTTTATTCCCTGTGGATAAAACCTGGATCAGCTTTTCCTAGGCCAGCACCCCACACCCGGTTTGCCATTAGGGGGTAGCATTTTCAGGCTTTTTCTACTTTCTAGGGAAACAGGAAGAAAAAAACAAAAGACACACTGATTCAAAAGGCTGGAGAGTAATTCCCTGGAATATTTGTCTTAGGATGCAGAAAACTCAGGGTGAGATGCTGAGCACACCTGAGTTCAAGGAGCTCAGGTAATTTGGCTTTTTTTATTCCCTGGAGCACGAAAAGCTGGCATCATCTGCTGATTCCTCATTCCAGCCACATCTCAGCCTCCTACATCCCCTCCAAGGTGACAGATTACTCATCCCAGTGTATTCATCCCTCTTTATCAAGCCTAAGCAGATCTCCTGATATTTTCCAGGATGTGAAAACACCGTTTTCAGAAAGTGCCTGATCGTGATAACAAACCTCAACTCAATGCTGTCACTCAGCACACTCCAAAATATTTTGCAGAAAAGGCGAATTTTGCATTTTTATCTGATTTAAAAAAAAAAAGTCACTTGAGACCCTTGAAAGGGAGTAAATTGCCCAGGGTCACCCAGCAAGTGAGGACAAGGTTAAGGTTGCTCTGCTTCTTCCTTCATGTTTGAAGTCACTGGCGTGTGCAGGGGTTTGGTTTTTTTTACATCCACAGGTTTTGAGTAGGATCCCAGCGAGGACGGGCCACTGGGAATTTGACATCTCCCCTGCAGGGAATTGATTCAGGGGGAATTTAAAGGGAAGAGCAGTCAGAGAAATGCTGGAAGGTTGGAGACTGAGGGATGGCAGCAACTGAGGCACTGGGGGCTCTGATAAGGGCGTGCAGATATTTGGGAGTGCAGATCTTTGGGGATGCAGATCTTTGGGGGTGCAGATATTTGGGGGTGCAGATATTTGGTGGTGCAGATATTTGGGGATGCAGATATTTGGAGGTGCAGATCTTTGGCAGTGCAGATCTTTGGCAGTGCAGATCTTTGGGGGTGCAGATATTTGGGAGTGCAGATATTGGGAGGTGCAGATATTGGGGATGCAGATATTTGGGGTGCAGATATTTGGAGGTGCAGATCTTTGGCAGTGCAGATCTTTGGGGGTGCAGATATTTGGGAGTGCAGATATTGGGAGTGCAGATATTTGGGGTGCAGATATTTGGGGGTGCAGATATTTGGAGGTGCAGATCTTTGGCAGTGCAGATCTTTGGGGGTGCAGATATTTAGGAGTGCAGATATTTGGGGGTGCAAATCTTTGGAGGTGCAGATATTTGGGGGTGCAGATATTTGGAGGTGCAGATCTTTGGCAGTGCAGATCTTTGGGGGTGCAGATATTTGGGAGTGCAGATATTTGGAGGTGCAGATCTTTGGAGGTGCAGATATTGGGGGTGCAGATATTTGGGAGGGCAGATATTTGGGGATGCAGATATTTGGGATGCAGATCTTTGGGGGTACAGATATTTGGGGGTGCAGATATTTTGGGGTACAGATATTTGGAGGTGCAGATCTTTGGGAGTGCAGATATTTGGGGGTGCAGATATTTGGAGGTGCAGATCTTTGGAGGTGCAGATATTTGGGAGTGCAGATATTTGGGGGTGCAGATATTTGGGGGTGCAGATATTTGGGGTTTCAGCCTCGGGGTGGGTGAGTCAGCAGGAGAAGGGAGATCTGAGCAAACCAACTCTGAGAGAAGGGATGGGAATCCAGAATGGAGCCCCTGCACCCGAGGAGGGAAGCAGAACAAGCTGGTGGAGCAGAGCTGTTAATTCAAAGCAAACAGTATCAGTAACCAGAGTTTATTCATTTTAGCCTCACCTCCACTTTCTGTCATTGCTCTGAAACAGAATATCCCAGCCCTGGCTTTGTCTGTGTGTTTTTATTATTTCTCGGGTTTTGGCAGCTTTTTTTTTCTGCCCAGCACGGCACAGAGGAGGAGGAGGAGGAGGAGGAGGCGTGGTCCTTGTCCAGCTACTCCTGCACGAAAGGCTGGCACAGCCGCAGGGGTGGAAACCCGAATTTCCTCGCCGAGGGCTGAGGAGGGGCGTGGGTGTGGTTGTGTCACTGGATACAGCCGGTGAGAGGGTGGGTTAAAAAGAGGATGCTGAGCTGAGAGACAGGACTGTGGCACGGTAATCCTGGGAATCTGACAAGGGGGTTTTTCCTCCTCGTGGATTGGAGAGTGTTTGAAAGACCTGGTTCTGCAGGTGATCCACCCAAACCAGACCTGGTCCTGCAGGTGATCCACCTAAACCAGACCTGGTTGTGCAGGTGATCCACCTAAACCAGACCTGGTTGTGCAGGTGATCCATCTAACAATGACCTGGTTGTGCAGGTGATCCATCTAACAATGACCTGGTTCTGCAGGTGATCCACCTAAACCAGACCTGGTTCTGCAGGTGATCCACCTAAACCAGACCTGGTGGGCTGTGCCAGGAGCAGAGGGCAGAGTCCCACGGGTCCTCCAGCAGGGATGGGCTGCAGGACATGCCAAGGGATGGGAGCTGTGCTGTGGGAAAGAAGGTCACATCCAAGGGAATCACTCAGTGGGGTTCTGGGAAGGAAAGGCAAACCCGTGTCACATGTTCTTGACAAATAAACTCCTCTACATGGCACAGCAAAGGCTCCTGGAGTGTCTCTGACCTTCATTTCCCCAGTGTGGCAGGGGAAGCACCTGGGAAGGGACAGAGAGGTGGGCACAGCACCTTCTGCACCGAGCTTGGCTCGTGTCTCAAGCAGCAATGAGGATTTCAGGTGAGGATTCCAGGATCTCTGTTCCCAATGCCACGGTGGGGCACTCCCCAGCAGAATGACAGCTGGGGGTCACCCCCAGCACCTCCTGCTCCCGGGCAGGGATGCCCAGCTGGAGTTTGGCCGCCTGTCTCTTGCTGAAGGTTCCCAAGTCTTTTGTGTCTCTGCATGATCGCTGCGGGGAGAATGTTACCATGGATTGGGAACGAGCCTGCCTCCCCCTGGGCCTGAGCCAAACCCCCGGGGCATCAGTGAGCGCCCAGGGCTGTGTCACACCCTGGGGCTCGGTGCAGGGTCTGTGCCGCCGGTGACACCGGAGAGGGGCAGCACTCCCGTCCGGGGTGGGGACTGGGGGTCTCACCTTTGGGGGGATTTTGCCAATCCCTCCCGCTGGGGCGGTGCCGTGGCCGGGGAGGGCCCGGCCTGGGTGGGATTTGCCCGCTGTGATCTCCGTGAGGGGCTGGAGCGGCCCGGGCCCCAAGGGATGAGGGGTTGTACCCGGCCCAGCTCCCGCTGGAGAACCGGGGTGCCTGGCTCGCCCCGAAATGCCGGGGCAGGGGGGCTGCTCTGCCCTCCCCCCGCAGGAGCAGGGCACCCCCAGGGGGGCAGCACCCCCAGGAGCGGGCGCAGTCTGCGGGGCAGGGAGGATGCGGGACGGCTCCGGGATGGAGCCCAAACCGGCTCAGGACGGGGGGGTCAGAACCCCCGCAGACCCCGCCGGAGGTGCAGCCGCGCGCGCGTGCCTGGGGTCTGTCTGTCTGTCTGTCCGTCTGTCCGTCTGTCACCCGCGGAGCCCCGCACGGGGGGGAGGGAAGGAGGACCCCCCAGCCCCCAAACTGCTCATCCCCGCGGGGCAGCGCGGCTGATTCCGGGGAGGGGGCGATGTGGGACACCGGCCCCGCTGCTCCCCCGGCCCCGCGCGGTGCGGGGCAGGGCGGGGGCCGGGGGAGGGGGCGGGGGGCGGGGGGCGGGGGCCGGGGCCGTGCCTGTCCGGGCGGCGGGGCCGGGCCGGGATGCGGCGGGGCCGGGATGCGGCGGGGCCGGCGCCGGGCACGATGCGCGGCGGGGCGCTGGCGCTGCTCTGCGCCCTGTGCCTGTCCCTGTCCCTGTCCCTGTCCCCGTGCCCGGCGGCGCTGGCGGCCCCCGAGCCGGGCTCCGGGCTGGACACAGGTAGGAGCGGCGGCCGGGGGTCCCCGGGGGGGTCCCTGGGGGCTGAGCGGGGCTGGCGGGCGGCGGGAGCATCCCGGGCAGGTCCCCACCGGGATGCGCTGGGAGCCGCGGAGTGGCGAGCGGGGAAAGAGGAGAGGGGCTCTGCCGGGACCCCCGGGGTTCTGCGGGGATGCGGCGGCGGTTCCTGGCGATGGGGGTGATGGTGACCCCCAGGTGCTCCGGCGTCGCGGCCACGGGGCGGCCAAAAATGCTGCGGAGCAAAAAAAGCTTCGCCCAAGGCGAGGGGCGTCCCCCGTGAGCTGCCGGGGGCGCGGGGGGCGGGCAGGGACGGAGCCTTTGGAGGTGTCCCTGTGTCACAGGGGTGCCTGGAGCGCCGTGTGGGTCCCTCTCCCTGCGGGACAGAGCAGCCGCCTTTGCTGGGATGTGTGTGTGGCTTCTTGGGTCTCTCACATCAGAGAATCGTGGAATCCTGAACTGGTTTGGGTTGGAAGGGACCGTAAAACTCAAGTTGGTCCATCCCAGCCGTGGCAGGGACCTCCCACTGTCCCAGGCTGCTCCAGCCCCGTCCAGCCTGGCCTTGGCCACTGCCAGGGATCCAGGGGCAGCCACAGCTGCTCTGGGCACCCTGAGCCCGGGGCTCAGCACCCTCACCTTTGGCTGAGCATCATCCAGGTGTGAGGCTTTGCCCTTTGGTCACTGCTGCCCAGGCTGGGGAAGGCCCTGAACTCGGGAAGGTTTTGAGGTTTTGTTGCAGACCTGAGTGGTGCACGGTGCAATCCTGCAGACCTGGGGGTTTCCTGGGCTTTGGCCAAACCAAGACACTTCTCTGGGGTCGAGGCTCTTGTTCCCCAGGCAGTTCCTCTGATGGGACAGTTCTGCTGCAGGCAAGGTCTGTGTGGTGGCACAGCTCCAGGAAACACCCTCGAGGAGCAGGATGGGGAGCGAGGGGCAGCTGAGCTGGGCTGGAATTCCCGCCCCTGGAGCTGGGCTTGGCTTGGGGAGCTGCAGCAGTGCCCCGTGGCTCTGGGTGCCTGGCTGTGTGCCCTGTGCTGATCCTGAGGCAGGTGGGGAATAACCCAAGTGTGGAGTGAGTGCCAGAGGAGAGCAGCTCATGGCTGGAGCCAGGGCTTGGTGTTCAGGTCTGGTGAGACCTTGCTCAGCTTCTGTGTCCCCTCTGCTGCAGCAGGCAGAGAAGAGGGCACAGCACGTGGCAGTGGTGACACTTTAGGCTTGGAAGGAAATTGGGATCTGTTTCCAAGGCAGAAAGGATCCCTGCCTTCTTCCCTCCCTGCAGCTCAGTCAGGGCTGGGTGATTTGTTGCTGCTGGTTCTCTGGGTTGGGCAGAAAGCTGTTGGTGTTCCTGGTGTCCTGTCCCCCATGGCCATGGCTCCCACTGCAGCTCACCCATATCCCATGTCCCATGTTCCATATCCCATATCCCATATCCCACATCCCATATCCCATATCCCACATCCCACATCCCATATCCCATATCCCACATCCCACATCCCACATCCCATATCCCATATCCCATATCCCATATCCCACATCCCACATCCCAGATCCCATATCCCACGTCCCATGTCCCATGTCCCATATCCCATATCCCATATCCCACATCCCACATCCCAGATCCCATATCCCACATCCCATATCCCATATCCCATATCCCATGTCCCATGTCCCATATCCCATATCCCATATCCCATATCCCATATCCCACATCCTTATCCTTATCCTTATCCTTATCCTTATCCTTATCCTTATCCTTATCCTTATCCTTATCCTTATCCTTATCCTGAGTCAAACCCATCCCATGAACTCAAAAGCAGGTGTCAGCTGGAGCACCAGGCTGGCCTGGGAGTGGTGGAGAGGCTGAATTTTAATGGAGCAGTTATTGAAGTTGTGTCTGTTTTTTGTGGTTTCATGGAAACCTGGAAGGGTTTGGGTGGGAAGGGACCTTAAATCCCATCTCATCCCACCCCTGCCATGGCAGGGACACCTCCCACTGTCCCAGGCTGCTCCCAGCCCCGTCCAGCCTGGCCTTGGGCACTGCCAGGGATCCAGGGGCAGCCACAGCTGCTCTGGGCACCCTGTGCCAGCCCTGCCCACCCACCCAGGGAACAATTCCTGCCCAATCTCCCATCCAGCCCTGCCCTCTGGCACTGGGAGCCATTCCCTGTGTCCTGTCCCTCCAGCCCTTGTCCCCAGTCCCTCTCCAGCTCTCCTGGAGCCCCTTTGGGCCCTGGCAGGGGCTCTGAGCTCTCCCTGGAGCTTCTCCTCTCCAGATGAACACTCCCAGCTCTCCCAGCCTGGCTCCAGCCCTGGAGCATCTCTGTACCCTCCTCTGGTTCTTTCTGTGCCAGGAGCTGCAACAATTCCTGAGAATCTCCCCAGCAGTGCTGTGGGCCCGGGATGGGGGTGGCCCTGGCAGGGATTTTTGGATTTGGGATGCTGTGGGGTGGGATGAGCCCCAGCTGCCCCTTCCTGTCCTCACAACCTGGGGGTCTCCAGGGCTTTGCTGGGCTCCTCCCACCATTCCTGGGATGCTCTGGTGTAGAAGGAGGAGAAAGTGGGGAGCTCCTTGGCTCAGTGGGAGCCCCTTTCCCCTCACAAAATGCAATAAATGATCATTGCAACCTCGCCCTGCAAAACACAAAACCCCCCCAAATCACCCCAGAAAATCCTGTCTGGGAATGAGATCCAAGCTGGGAAGTGCACGAACAATTTGCCATTAATTAAAGCTGGAGTCGTCCAATTAAAATCTGCTTAATTAAGGGACGCACCCGAAAAGGCACGGCTTGGCTCCTGCAGATGGCATTTCTTGCTTGAGGTTTGGGGGGAAAATAGGATTTCAGGAAATTATCCTGCTGGGGGTCTGAGACTCCGAAATGTCAGCTCCAGCACTGTGCAGGGTCCTCAGGTCTGGGGAATGTGCACATGGACTTGGTAAAGGAAACATTGAACCTGATGAAAATGTGGAAATTTGTATATAAATTGTGTTGTATTAGTGCTATGTACAGCTGCATGTTTTATATATGTTTATATATATATAAATATATTTATTTGTATTAAATTGTTTTTGTGTCTGGGGCTGATGCTGACAATCTTAACTACTTCCAAGCCCAACCTCTTAAAAATCCAGAAATCCCAGATTTGGACTCTTTGTGTCTTTTCCATCTGACCCTCCATTCTATGGGGTGTCATGACATCCTTAATTAGGCAATTATATGGAACTAGCAATTTTTTTCCCCTTGACAAGACCCTAAATTGTGCGTTTAAAGTGGAATAAACTCAGGGGTCACTGCCTGTGCCCCCAGCACAGAGAGCAGCTGGGAGCCTTTCCCTGAGGCTTTTCCCCTGGGAGGGCAGGGCATGAAAAACCAAACCCTGTGGGCTCTCAGGAGTTCTGGGAACCCCAGGCAGAGCCCACCAGGATATTTTTACAATCCAGCTTTTATCCTTTGTGGGCTCCTCTTTGTGCTCCAGAGGGAGGAGGACAAAACATGCCTGGGTCTGTGCTTCAGATCCATTGGAAGGACTCCCTTATCTGAACTCTGGGTTTGCTGAGCAGCGTTTTCCAGCTGGTTTCTGTTGGAGGAAAGAGCTTTTGCCCTGAAATCCTCTGGTGCTTTTATCTGTAGGGAGGAGGTGAGTTCCTGCTTTCCCTCAGATGCCTTCCCTTGCTCCCTTGGGCTGTGTGGTTGTGCCCCCCTGCACTGCCCTGGCTACACCCAGGTGCCTCTGGCTTGGCTGCTCTGGGCATTCCAGCCTGGAAGTGGCCCCAGTTTCCTTGGACACTGATTTTTTAAGGGAGCAGTTATTGCAGTTGTGTCTATTTTTTGTGGTTTCATGGAAACCTAGAAGGGTTTGAATTGGAAGGGACCTTAAATCTCATCTCATCCCACCCCTGCCATGGCAGGGACCCCTCCCACTGTCCCAGGCTGCTCCCAGCCCCATCCAGCCTGGCCTTGGAGGAGAAGGTGCTGGCTGGGACTCTGCCCTGCCTTCAGGATGTGGCACATGGGGGACGTTTGTCCAGGGGACACAGCACTTGTGGCAAAGTGAGGGATGGGGCACTGGGGTGCAGGGACACTGAGGGGTGGGTGCACATCCATCCTGGCCAGGTCCAGCTGCTGGGATGGTGCTTTGTGCCCTGTTTGGCTTTGCCCAGCTGCAGCTGTTTGGATTGAAAAGTCTCTCTCTGTTTTAAGTCTGTCTCATGCTGGAGCATCTGAAAACTTCCAGCCCAAGCTTCCCAGCTACTCCTGGGATCCCTGCCTTCAGAATATGCTGGTATTCTTGGAGGCTGGGGTGCAGAGCTGGTGTTTGGCTGCATCCCCAGGAGATCCCTCCAGGTCAGACCAAGTTAAAAACCTGAAACTTCTCCAGAAGCCCTTCTGGATCCTGGCCTTGCTCTGAGCTGGCTCTGGCACTCACAGCCCGTGTGAGTGCTCCACAGAGCACAGAAAGATGCCAGAGCTGCTTCCACCTCCATTTTCTGCACCTCAGTAGGTGGGAATGGTTCCATGTGGAAAATGGTGCTCAGCAAACCCAGAGTTCAGATGAGGGAGTCCTTCCCTTTGAACTCTGGTGCTAGAGAAGGGGTTCAAGGGCTGTTCCTTCAGGGAGGATTTCCAGAGAAGTGTAATGGATCATCCTGCAGGCTTGGGCTCAGATCAGCTCACCAGGAGCTGAGCTGGAGGATGCAGACATCATTCCCATGGGGGAATGGACAGTGTGGGCTGAGTGTCACACCTAAACCTCGCCCAAGCCCTGGCAGCACCTCCAGCTCCCGGTGTTAAGCCCAGACTAAGCCAGGCTGGGCTCAGGTGGAAGATTCTGGGGGCAGACACAGAGTTTGGTGTGAGAAGTAGCTCGGAGTGGCTGCCCACACCTCCTTCCTCTGGGCAGGCTCCCAAAAAGCTCCTAATCCCGTGCAGGAGGAGCCGCCATCTGCTCCTGGTTGAGGTCCTGGCCCGGGGCTGACGTAACGTCGGTGCCTCCCTGGCTGGGGCAGCTGCAGCTCTCTGTGCACGTTCAGGATGTGCTCTCTGCACAGTTCTGTGTTTATGGACACAGCACACGGCTCTCACAGCCAGCCTGGGGCTGGCACTGCCTGGGTGGGCCAGGAATTCCGGCCCTGGTGCCCTGGCAGGGGCTGGGAATGGTTTGACAGCTCAGCTCTGAGGAGGGGCCGTTCCCTGGGCACTGCAGGCTGTGGGATCAGCTGCTCCTCAGGGGGTTTGGGTGTCTGGGGCTGGTCTGGGAGGGAGAGCTGGGGGACATCAATGGGTTCTTGGGTGCTGGGCTGGGTTCTCGTGGCCCTGCTGGGTGCAGGTTCAGGGCTCAGCTCTGCAGGGGGCGAGGAAGGATCACAGAACCACAGAATCAACCACAGAATCAATCACAGCATCTATCAGTCACAGAATCAATCACAGAACCACAGAATCACAGAATCAATCACAGCTTCTATCAGTCACAGAATCAGTCACAGAGTCACAGAATCAATCAGAGAATCAGTCACAGAATCACAGTCACAGAACCACAGAATCAACCACAGAATCAATCACAGCATCTATCAGTCACAGAATCAATCAGAGTCACAGAAACAATCACAGAGTCACAGAATCACAGTCACAGAATCTCAGAATCACAGAATCACAGAATCAATCACAAAATCTATTAGTCAGAGACTCAATCAGAGGATCACAGAATCAATCACAGAACCACAGAATCATAGAATCAATCACAAAATCACAGAATCAACCACAGAATCCATCACAAAATATCACAGAATCAACCACAGAATCCATCACAAAATATCACAGAATCAACCACAGAATCAGTCCCAGAACCATAGAATCGGTCCCAGAATCACAGAATCAGTCCCAGAACCACAGAATCAGTCCCAGAATCACAGAATCAGTCCCAGAATCACAGGATCTGCCGAGTGGGAAGGGACCCACAAGGATCCCTGCTCCATGGGAAGCTCTGGGATGTGGCAAGGGCTGTGCTGGTGGAGAACGGGGCTCCACCTGCTCCTGTCGGCCCTGGCAGGGTGCTGGGGCACAGCTGTGAGCACAGGAACCCCATTCCCTTCCCCTGAAAAGAGGCTGCTGAACCCATGACAGGGCGAGTGGGGTTTTTGGTGCTCTGCTCCCTGTGTTAAACAAACCTGGCTGCTCTGTCCCCTTCCCTCCCATCCCAGGCAGAGCGTGGAGGGGCTGAGCATCCCCGGCTCTGCGGGATGAGCAGCTCGGGGCTCTGCTCTGCCGGGGCACCTGGGGACACCGGCAGAGGGAAAGGCTTCCTGCCCGCTGGTGGCAAAGGGATTCCGAGTCCCCGCTGCTCCTGCTTTGTGCGGGGGCTTCATTCAGCGCTCGGCTGGAAAGCTTTGCTCTCTCGGGGTCATCAATTAAGGAAAAAAAAAAAAAACAACAAATCCTCTCCAGGACTTAAGCGCCCTCCTCCCCGTGCCTTTGCCACTCCAGGAACTCAAGAGAGCGGCGAAATGGCAAAAATCAGCTTCTGTTCGGCGCACCTCAACCCTGACAGGGCGTTCCTGTGCCGCAGCTCGGGCAATTAGTGCCGCACTAATTGCCGCCGCTGCCGGCACTGTGATCCCCGCGGGGTCGGAGGCCACCCCAGGTCACATCGCGCTGATCCCGCGGCCGAGGGGGACTGCGAGGCGGGATGGAGGGACAGGGCAGGACAGAGGGACATGGTGGGACAGAGGGACACGGCAGGACAGAGGGACACGGCGGGATGGAGGGACACGGCGGGATGGAGGGACACGGCGGGACAGAGGGACACGGCAGGATGGAGGGACAGGGCAGGACAGAAGCACACGGCAAGACAGAGGGACACGGCGGGATGGAGTGACAGGGCAGGACAGAGGGACAGGGCAGGACAGAGGGACACGGCGGGACAGAGGGACAGGGCAGGATGGAGGGATGTGGCAGGACAGAGGGACACGGCAGGACAGAGGGACAGGGCAGGACAGAGGGACACGGCAGGACAGAGGGACGAGGAAAAGCTGGAGGGGACGGAGGGAGCGTGGAGCAGGGCAGGGAGGGCCCTGGGCACATCGGGGGGGTTTTTAGGGAGCAGCTCCCGGAATCCCTGCTGACCGTCCCGAGGCTTTGGGGTGGGGACAGCTCCGGTGCCAGGTGCCCGATGTCACTGCAGGGGTGACACAGGGGGGGCTGGAACTGGGAGCTCCTTAGGGTCCCTTCCAAGGGTTCCCCCCAAACCTCCCTGGGACTCTGGGAACCTCTGGGCTGGCACAGGGCAGGGCTGGGGTGGCACAGGGCAGGGCTGGGGTGGCACAGGGCAGGGCTGGGCTGGCACAGGGCAGGGCTGGGCTGGCACAGGGCAGGGCTGCAGCCCCTGCCGCTCACTCTGGGTGCCTGTGCTGCTTCCCTGCCCGTGGTTCCCATCTGCCCAGCAGGGAATGGTGAGAGACAGACGCCTCCCCTCCTTCTGCACTGGCTCCCAGCTGGGTTCTGAGCTGGGAAAACGCAGCCAGGCAGGGATTTGCTGCCATTAGCTCCTCTCTTTTTTCCTTTTTTAACCTGCCAGACGTGTTTGGAAGCAGGATCCTGCCAGCCAGTGCTCTGTCACTGCAGCATTCATTCCCTGCAGGGCCAGGTTTGTGCCCTTCCAGTTCCAGCACAGACCTGAGGGAATTCCCTGGAGCAGATCCCAGCAGATGTGGGAAGCTGCCGTGGTGCAGGGCATGGCCTGAGGGGGACACGACCCATTCCTGAAAGGTCCCCAAATCCAAGGAGGGAGTAGAAGAAATCCCAGCTGTGGGGACCAGGGAGTTGTGGGGGGAGGAGGATTTATTGGGATTTCTCCATGTGCACAGCATCCCATGGGACCCAGAGCTGAGGGGACTGGGGGTGTGAGGGAGCTGGGGGTGCTCACCTGGAGAGGAGAAGCTCCAGGGAGAGCTCAGAGCCCCTGCCAGGGCCTAAAGGGGCTCCAGGAGAGCTGGAGAGGGACTGGGGACAAGGGCTGGAGGGACAGGACACAGGGAATGGCTCCCAGTGCCAGAGGGCAGAGCTGGCTGGGAGATTGGGCAGGAATTGTTCCCTGGGAGGGTGGGCAGGGCTGGCACAGGGTGCCCAGAGCAGCTGTGGCTGCCCCTGGATCCCTGGCAGTGCCCAAGGCCAGGCTGGATGGGGCTGGGAGCAGCCTGGGACAGTGGGAGGGGTCCCTGCCATGGCAGGGGTGGCACTGGATGAGCTTTAAGGTCCCTTCTCACCCAAACCATTCCATCATTCCCTGATTTCCCCTATAAACAATTAAATGTGTTTATACCGAAGATTAGGGGCACGTGAGTCAGGTAATTCCTGCTCACAGTGAAAGGGATACATTCCATTTATTACTTTCTCTGCTTCCCTGCTGCTGAACTTTCCTTCCTGAGCCACATTTTCCACGGCAGCTCCCGCTGGGAGTGGGAAATGTTCGATGGCAGGGGCAGGTTAAAGGAGCTCCAGCAGCAGCACCCAGGAGTGGAACCCTGGGTTTGGCAGAGCTGTGTTATTGATGCCTGTTTGGAGTCCTGGGATGGATCAGTGCAGCAGCTGGGCTCTGCCTGTGGGAAGGCTGGGCTCCCTTTTGGCAGGGCTGAGGGAGATGTTGTGTCATCAGAGCTATTAAAAGGTCGTTAGAGATGCAGAGGAGTTTTGAAGTCAGGTCTCAGTTTCTGGCAGCGACTGTGGTGTGAGCAGATTTTTAATCAACTCCTGTGCTTTTCCTTTTTCTTTCTTTCTCTTTTTTTTTTTTTTTTTTTTTTTTTTTTTTTTTTTTTTTTTAATTTGCATTCCTGCAGCTTTGTGGATGTCTCAGTTTTGAGGATGGCAAGTGAGAGATGGGGCTGGGATTCATGTCAGGGGACAGGACGTGGTGTGTCCATCGTGCCACGTGTCCCCCACGGCCTGGCTGGTGACATTTTGAGGAGTGTGGAGACAAAGTGAGCTGCAAAGGGACAAAGAGGGAAAACCAGAGGGTTCACACTCCGCATGTGGAGTTTGGGTGCTCAAAGAGCTTAAAAGTCCCCAGGGAATGGGCACGGCCCCGAGGCTGCCAGAGCTCCAGGAGCCTTTGGACAGCACTGCCAGGGGTGCCCAGGGTGGGGTTGTTGGGGATCTGTGCAGGGACAGGGGCTGTGCTGGGTGATCCTGGTGGGTCCCTCCCAGCTCAGGATATTCCATGAGGATATTCAGGATATTCCAAGATCTCCCTGTGGGGAGCAGAAGCCACCCTGCTCCCACTGGGCAGCTCCTGGAAGATCCCCGACCCTGCAGAGGGCTGTGATGGTTCCCTCTTTGTCAGGGAGAGCCTTTAAGCTGTAAAAAGGCTCTGAGCACCCCTTTCCTCTGTGGCTCCTCCTAAAGCAGAGTTCAGGCTTCTGCCCCGGGGCACACAGAGCTCTGAATCCACATTCATTCATCCTGGAATGCCTCACTTGTGGTTTTCCTCTCCCTTTGAGGAGACTCTGGGGAATCCTGCAAACCCTTCACCTTCTGCAGTAAAAGTGCTGTGTTAATTTTCTCCCCCAGCTCTGCTGGTTTTAATTGTGACTCCCACGTCAGCTCTAACAGCACACATGTTTCATGTATTTATTATTTCATCTGCTCCTGGCCTACCCCAAGGCTGGCTTGTGGTAGTTTCAGCTGCTGGCAAGGCTTTCAATCCAGAGGAGATGTTTTTCCTAAAGGGAAAGATGTTTTCTCCAAATTCAGCCACAACTGTTGGTCTTAAAATCGGAATTAAGCTGGAGATCCTCTTTGGCCTGTGCTCTGTGGGACAGCAGACCACAGAAACATGGAATCCCAGACTGGTTTGGGTGGGAAGGGACCTTAAAGCCCATCCAGTGCCACCCCTGCCATGGCAGGGACACCTCCCACTGTCCCAGGCTGCTCCCAGCCCCATCCAGCCTGGCCTTGGGCACTGCCAGGGATCCAGGGGCAGCCACAGCTGCTCTGGGCCAGACCACAGTGGGGTTTTCTCCTGCGTGAACAGGAGCAGATCCCACACTCACTTTTTGCTGTTCTCCTCTGTCTCTTTGAGAAGTTTTTCTAAAGTTCTATTTCAGCCTTCTGTGTTTACCTTTTGCAATGGAGTCAGACACCATTTTACATCAACAACTTTTCTTGTTATTGTAACTGTCTGACCATGTTTACATTCTTCTCACAAGGAGGAGGCTGCTGATGGGCTGTTGGGCTGCCCAGTGTGGTTGAAGAGGAAGATTTTCTTCCTCCAATCCATGGGCACTGCTGGAAATCTATAAATGTTGGAGTTTGTAAATAAACTGCCCCTTTTCTGCCTTGGACATCCCAGTGTGTGGGTGTCATTTCCTTGTGTCCTGTGTGACACTCAGTGACCACTCTGTCACCATTTCTTGAGTGCTGATTTAGAACAAAATGACCCAAAAATTAAACCCAAGCAGGAAAAACGCTGTGCCTCGCTGGTGATCCCAGGCACAGTTATAGGAGGCAGTGCTTAGGTGTTGTGTTTGTGCTTGTTGTTGTTTAATGATCCAGATTTTATATTTTTCTTTCTTAAGTGTACCAGGCGGTGGTGGCTGTTGGTGGGCAGGGTGTGATGGTGCTCCAGCAGCACTCACTGCTGTTACTGGTGTAGTTCCTGCTGGTCTCTGGGAGAGCTGGGCTGCTGAAAAACCCAATTTCATGACTGTTTGGACACTGCAAGTGTGTTTGTGCAGGCAGGAGGGGGAGGAGGTGCTTTGGAGACATTTTCAGGGCATAATTCACCTTCTGGAGATTGTGCAGCTGCTCTGGGCAGCTCCATCCCGATCCAGGGACCGGGGCCTGGCTCCAGTGTTGGCCTGTGGGGACAGGAGTGGCAGTTCCAAAGCTGTTCCTTTGTGTCTGGGCTCTTGTTTCCGAGGTTTGCAGTCTGGTTTTGTTTAACTTGGTCTCCAGCCTCGGGGAGAAGGGTCTGGGGTTACGTCAGAGGCTGCAGCTTCCTCCTGTCCGGGGCAAGGAGCCAGCTGATACCAGAATGGGCAAAGGAGGCAGGACTGACACACTCCACCAGGTCCCAGGGCCTGGAGACAGCTCCAGACTTTGTCAAATCCATGGGAATTGCAGCTCCCAAGGCATCATTTCACCCTGGCAGGGAAGGGAAGGAGCACAGGGGGAGGAGGCTGAGCCCAGCCTGGGTGCCTGCAGCTGCCCGAGGCGTGGAAGGGATGCAGGAAGGAGCATCCCCAGCTGCCCCAGCCTGTGGGGCTGCTCTGCCTCCTCCTTCCAGGGAGGGACCCCCACCCCCGGCAGCTTCCTGCCTCTCCTGAGGCAGACATGTGCAAACGTGACCGGGAATCCGCCCGGGATGGCTTTCCCTCCCCCAGGCTGGTATTTCCTCCCGGCTCCCTCTCCCCCCTGCACGGCCCCTTCTCCAGGAACCCCGTCAGGCATCGCTGGTGACCCTGACCCTGCTCCCCTCCCCTGGGGCAGGACGGGGAGCATCTGGCAGGCACGTGCTGCCCAGGGCTGCTGCAGCCTCCCAGCTCCTCTCTGGGTGTGTTCCCTCTCCAGACGTGGGGTGGTGGTGGTGACACCTCTCAAAGGGACCCCCCCAGGGACAGGGGTGGCCCCAGCATCCCTGCTCCTTTCAGTTGCTTGGAAAGGTTCCTCCAAGGAAGGGTCTGGGGGCTGTGCTGGAGGTTTGAGTGTCACAGGGTGAGGAGGGAGCTGGGATGGCTCCAACCTGAACCCCTCCTGGCTCCTGTGCACTCCTGGCTTGCAGGAGTGCATTTTAGGGGATCTTCTGGAGAGGAAACCTTCTGGTTCTGGTTAATCCCCTCCTGAGGCCTGCAGCAGCTGGGATGTTCCACGGGCTGAGCTGCAGACCAGCACAGGGACACCCAGGTGCCTCAGATCTGTGCTCTCCTCCCGACAATTCAGGAAGGGGAAAACAGGTCCCTCCTTTTCCCTGGGGGACTCTGGGGTGTCGGGGAGGATTCATCCATCCTGAGAGCCAGGAGGTCCCTGGGATGTTGGGCATGGCCAGGGGGCAGGGGGAGGATGGATCACGACCTCAGCAATTCCTGTGTGTCACAGTATGACACAAAATAATGACACTGACACACTGAGATGTCCAAGGCAAAAAGGGGCAGTTTATTTACAGACCTCGACATTTATAGAATTCCAACAGTAACCATGGATTGGAGGATGGAAATTGTCCTCTCCAACCACACTGGTCAAACCAACAGCCCATCAATTCTCTCCTCCTCCAGAAAGGAATGCAAAACAATCATTGTTTACATGAAAAGTGCCTGAGAAACTCCACCAGAAACTGCATCACAAAAGTAAAACATGAGAAGGCTTTAGAAGAACTTTAGAAAAACTTTAGAAGAACAGGGTGACTCCTGTGAGCTGGGAAGGCTCTCCCTGGGGCTGTTCCTTGCCCAGAACCTGTCTGGAAGTGTCCCTGTGCAGGAAGGTGAGCAGTTTCTCTCTAGGATGGGTCACTGCAGCTGTGAATTCCCCACCTGGCACTGGGGCCACCCATGAGCGTGGATGAGACAGGGAGAAGCTCTGGGTTTGGGCAGGAGTGGGACAGGCAGTGGCCAGACCAGCCTGGTTTTAGGATTAATGGGGAGATGGAAGCTTTCATCAGGGCTGGGGTGTGGTGGATGGACATTGGCAACCTCCTGAGCGTGGGGAGGGGCTGGGTGATTTTCCAGATGGGATCATAGGCTCCCGGCTTAAAAAAAAAACCCTAAAAAAAATCCCCCAAACCCCAAAAACCCAACAACAACAAAAGACCAACTAACAAATTAATCCCCCCCCACCCCCCCCAAATCCCCAAAAAATCTCCCCACAAAAAAAAAACAAAAACAACCCTCCCAGCCCTCCCCCCCAAAACAACAACAACAACAAAGTTTTAAAAGAACAAATAATAAAAATTGCCTCTGAACTTTTTGCATCTCCAGTTTCTGTGCTTGAACCATGAGGTTTCCCGTGCTTTTCTCCATGGCTGTGAGGCTCAGGAAGTTTAATTAAAGAGAGGTTTAGGGCTGTTAATGAGCCCAGCAGCTGGAGCATTAAGTCTCTGTCTGCACAAGTGGGGAGTGCTCCCAAAAGCAGCTCCAGGGCCCACTCAGAGCAGCTCCGTGGTTTTTATCCCAAACTGGGCTTGGATTATCACTCCAGAGGGTCCTGTCCATGGTGGAGAACATTAAATCTCCTCCCCAGCAGTTCTGGTTTCCCCTGCCCAGGAAGGTGTCTGTGAACACTCTGCAGTGTGAGCAACAGGCCAGGGAGTGGGCATGGCTGGGAATTCACCCTGGAATGACCCCTGAGCCTAATTAAAACAACTGGTGTGCTGTTATTTTTAATTTGCCGTGTTTGTTTTCCCTCTTCAGGAACAGTTTGCACAAGCAGGTTGTGAACATGGCTCTGCTGCAGCTTGGTAGGGATTGGATCAATGTTGACCCAAGGAAGGCTTTTTCATGGAATCCTGGAATGGTTTGGGCGGGAAGAGACCTTAAACTCATCCCATCCCACCCCTGCCATGGCAGGGACACCTCCCACTGTCCCAGGCTGCTCCCAGCCCCATCCAGCCTGGCCTTGGGCACTGCCAGGGATCCAGGGGCAGCCACAGCTGCTCTGGGCACCCTGTGCCAGCCCTGCCCACCCTCCCAGGGAACAATTC
Organism: Phylloscopus whistleri; assembly: GCA_017589585.1. Classification (NCBI taxonomy): domain Eukaryota; kingdom Metazoa; phylum Chordata; class Aves; order Passeriformes; family Phylloscopidae; genus Phylloscopus; species Phylloscopus whistleri. The sequence continues at coordinate 28,787 of JADMLD010001200.1, read as the reverse complement.
CTGCCCAATCTCCCACCCAGCCCTGCCCTCTGGCAGTGGGAGCCATTCCCTGTGTCCTGTCCCTCCAGCCCTTGTCCCCAGTCCCTCTCCAGCTCTCCTGGAGCCCCTTCAGGCCCTGGCAGGGGCTCTGAGCTCTCCCTGGAGCTTCTCCTCTCCAGGTGAACACCCCCAGCTCTCCCAGCCTGGCTCCAGCCCTGGGAACAGCTCCGTGGCCTCCTCTGGATCTCTCCAGCAGCTCCAGGTCCTTCCTGTGCTGGGGACCCCAGAGGAGAATCCCTGTAATAGATGGGATCCCATGAGAGGGGCACAATCACCTCCCTTGCTGCTCTGCCCACTCTGCTGGCGATTTCTGATTTATTTATCCTTTCATCCCTCCTCTCTGAAGGCAGTGGGACGTGTGGAGCTGCTCACCTCCCTCCTGTGCCTTTCAAGGAGGGCCCAGCTGGTTTCCAGGGAGCTGCTCACAGTCCCAGTTCACTTTTGCCCCCAACTTTGGGACCCTTTGGTGGCCCTGGGCACCCTCCCAGCTGTGGCTGGGGCTGGGGGAGTGGGGACAGAGCTGCAGGGTCTGGGGAGGAGCCCTGGGCAGGGCAGCACAGGGGGGCACACCCAGAGCTCCCTGGGCAGGTGATGCCTTGGGAGGGCTGACCTGAAACAGAGGCTGGGCAGAGCCAGAGAATAAAGCAGATATTTATTGAAAGGCCTTTAGGGCACTGTTGCTCTGTTCTTCTAAAGTTTTTCTAAAGTTCTTTCAGCTTTCTGATTTTACTTTTGTGGTGGAGTTTCTCACACACTTTTCATGTCAATAATGATTGTTTTGCATTCCTTTCTGGAAGAGAGAATTGATGGGCTGTTGGGTTGCCCAGTGTGGTTGGAGAGGACAATTTCCATCCTCCAATCCATGGTCACTGCTGGAATTCTATAAATGTCGAGGTCTGTGAATAAACTGCCCCTTTTTGCCTTGGACATCTCAGTGTGTGAGTGTTGCTCATTTGTGTCCAACTCTGACATCACACACCTGGGGCAGGACAGGGCCTGACCAGGGCTGCACCCAAGGGGGACCCAAAATGGTCACAAAATGGACAAAGGGTCACCAGGTCTGACACTTTGATCAGTTTGGGTCCATTTGCACATTGGGGTTTAATTGTCCAATTCCAGCTCCAGGCTGTGAGGTCCCATCCTTCTTGTTCCTCCCTCCAGCCACCCTTGGTTGTGCTGTTGGGCTGAAAGTTGTCCTTGGTGTGCAGCAGGAACAGGATTTGTTTTGTGTCCCTGCTCTGTGCAGAGCTGAGTGACCCTGAATGTGAGCTCAGAGCTGCACCCTGGGCAGCACAGAACCTGAAACACAGGAAAGATAAAGCTTCAGGCATCAGGAGAACAATTCCTGCACCCAGACCTGGCTGTGGGGAGCTCCTTCCCCAGGCTCAGCCTCCCCCAGGCCCTCTGCACCCAGCCTGATGTGAGAACATGAACCCTGCCCCTTTTCACAGTTAGTTGCCTTTTCCCAGCTTTAATCTCCCTGAATGTGTTTTTGTTTCATTTTTATATTCCTTCCAGGCTTTTGCTGGAATTCCCCCAGGCCAGAGAGGGTCAGGGATGCTGATTGGAAACAGAGTAGGGCTGGAAGCAGCCGAGATAAATGGGCTGATAAGGCAGCCAGGGTCTGGCTGATGTGGGACTGTCCTCACCCCCCTCTCCCTGCTCCAAGGGAGCCAGGAATGACCCACTCCAGGAATTGCTGCTACTCAAGGAAGGGAACGGAGCTGGGGAAGGGTCTGGAGCCCCAGGAGAGACTGAGGGAGCTGGGGAAGGGTCTGGAGCCCCAGGAGAGGCTGAGGGAGCTGGGGAAGGGGCTCAGCCTGGAGCAAAGGAGGCTCAGGGGGCCCTTGTGGCTCTGCACAACTCCTGCCAGGAGGGGACAGCCGGGGGGGTCGGGCTCTGCTCCCAGGGCACAGGGACAGGAGGAGAGGGAACGGCCCCAGGCTGGGCCAGGGGAGGGGCAGGGTGGGCAGCAGCAGGAATTTCCACTTGGAAAGGAGGATTAAACATTGGAAAGGGCTGCTCAGGGAAGATTGGAGTCCCCATCCCTGGATGTGGCACTCAGGGACCTGGGTCAGTGGTGGCCTTGGCAGTGCTGTGGGAACAGCTGGACTCAGTGACTTTAGGGGCCTTTTCCAGCCTGAACAATTCCATGAACAATTCCATGTTTGCTGCTGCTCCACAGCCCTGCCCACACTGCAGAGCTGAGTGAGTGCTGGGCAGCAAGGGACAGGAGTTTCCACAGCATGGAGATGAATGCTCCTGTGCTTGGATAAACGAGCAGGTTGATCTCAGCTCACACCTAGAAGTGGGTTAAGCCTGGAGCAGAGTAGGTGGGTTGTTTTTTTTTTTGAAGCCTTTACATCAACAGTTGTCATCTCAAAGACATCCCAGAGCTGCTGGCTCTGAGCAGGGTGCAGGAAGCAGATGACTGATGGCTGGTGTCGTGTTTAGAGCCATGCCCTGAATTCCTTGTCTTTGGAGCTCCTCAGGATCCTCATTGTGATCCACAGTTTGCTGCCAAACACCATCACATGGGGCTCCCTGGTCCTCGCCCAGCACTGGAAATCCCATTTCCTTCCTTGTGGTTTTCCCTAGAAAAGAAACTGCTCCTTGCTCTTCCTTGGTAGCACAAGAAGAAACAGCCTCAGGTTGCACTGGGGGCAGGTTCAGACTGGAAATGAGGAAAAGTTCCTTCATGGGAAGGGTTTTCAAGGCCAGGCTGCTCAGGGGTTGGTGGAGTCCCATCCCTGGAGGGGTTTAGAAGCTGTGTGGATGTGGCACTTGGAGACACGGCTTAGTGGTGGCCTTGGCAGAGCTGTGGGGGTGGTTGGGCTCAGGAGGGTTGGGCAGGCTCCTGAAATGCAGGAATCAAATATTTTAGGGAGCAGAGGTGTTTGAGCCTGTCCACATCCTGCAGCAGCGTCCTGGTCTCGGCTGCAGCAGAGGGGGAGCGTGGCAGGTGTGTGATTGAACCTTGTTTTGTCAGATTTTACAGTGAATTAAAATAATTCAACATTCAGGGCTGAGCTGATCCCTTGGAGCATTTCTTTTGCCCCGGATTCGATGGGAATGGCACGGTAGTCCGAGCCAACTCCACTTTTTACATTATTTTTCTTTGTTTGCTTCACTTCCAAACCAGGAAAATAAAGCAGCAAAGCCATTCCTTTCTGTGGCCCTGCTGCTCCCAGGGCACTGGAGTGTGCTGGGAAGGCTGGAACGCCGCTCCAGCCCAGCGGGAGCGCTGCTGCAGCCATCTCCGGGACATGGAATCTGATGACTGCAGAACAAACTCCGCCCGCTGGGTTTGGAGGAGCCCTGCGAGAGCTGCTCGCTGCTGGCTGGGTAAATCCTGCAGGGATTGCTGGAGTTAGACAGGAAAGCGAGGCTGTGTGCCCTCAGGAGGTGCAGGTGTGGGAGCAGGAGCACTCTGCAGCACTCCAGACTGGCGGGGAGCTTTGTGGTTCATTTTTAGGGATATTTTTGGGAGAGCCCCCAGGAGCAGAGCTGTGCAGCAGCAGGGGCTTGTCCACGTCCAAGAGCTCCCCAGTGAGATGTGCAGGGGGATTTTGGAGATTTAGATCCAGTGGATCCCAGTTCTTCCACCCTCTCCCTTCCTCGGGGCCACGCTCGCTGCAGAGTCACTGTTGTCCCCTGCTCTGGTGTTTGTGCCTGCACCTCACATCTGTCCTGGGGACATCTGGGCTTCCCTGGCACCTTCCTGGTGGGACAAGTGGTGGAGCCCAAGGTGAGGGAACAGGGGTGCCTTTCCCAGCCCTGGATGCTGCACAGTGATGCTGCCTCTCCCTGGGCTGGTCCCACAGGGATGCTGGGGGGGCTGGAGGTGTCACCTCCACTCCAGCTCCTCCCGGCCGTGCCAGTGCTGATGGTTCCAGCAGATTGCCCTGCCCAGCCCTGGGCCAGCACCTTTCCCCTCCTGGGACAGGGACAGGAGCCAGGGCAGGGCTGGAGCTGGGCCAGGGCAGGCTCAGGCTGCAGAGCAGGGAAAGGTTCTTCCCCCAGAGGGTGCTGGCACTGCCCAGGCTCCCCAGGGAATGGGCACGGCCCCGAGGCTGCCAGAGCTCCAGGAGCCTTTGGACAGCACTGCCAGGGATGCCCAGGGTGGCATCCAAGGCTGGGCAGCTCTCAAAGCCCTTTGGGACATCACTCCCAGACCCATGGAAAAGCCCCTGACCCTCACTTTGGCGTGGCTCTTCCCTCCTGGCACAGAGAGGCAAAGCCAGGATTGCTTTTCACCAGCTGGGAATATTTTAATGTCTTGAATAGAGAAACCTTCCACCAGGAGGAGGATTTCTCCCACCGTGGCACAGGATATGGCTTAAAAAAAATAATTCCTGGCACTTTTGGGGGGGACAATGTGAAATATTGTTTTGGATTAGGAAATTCTTCTTTTCCAGTCAGAATGGTTAATTCATGGATTTAGGTTTTCTTCTTCTCTTTAAGCATTCCAGGGTGGGTTATAAGTGATGTCCTGGTGTTTTCTAACCCGTGTGTGTCCATAAAGGTGGGAATTTCAGAGGTCCTCTTCACTGCTCCAGAGTTGTTTTTTTGTTCTGGAGGTGTCTGGAAGATGAGGTGGAACGGAGATGCAGCAAAATATTGTGTGCATTGTCAGGCATGAGGGAATCCAGAGGATTCTGAGGCACTGGAACAGCAGATGTGGACTAGGAGAACATAGAGGAATTCTCTGCTTGGGGATGTTCCTCAGGCCAGCTCCTTCCAGAAGCAGGGAATTGAGGGAGGGTGGGCTCAGGGGTCTGGAGCTCAGAGGATTTGGTGGGGGCTGAGGCAGGGCTGGTGAAACTGGGTCTGATCAGGTGGGAAATTTCCAGTCAGGAAGTGGGAGTGAAACTCCAGCCCCTAAAAGTGTTGGGTTTCCTGGGGTTTGTTAAAAAAAAACCCAAAAAGTGTTTTACTGGGGGAGGGAGGAAATGTCCTGTCATCTCCAGGGGTTAAAAATAACACTGAATTTTCACTTTCAAACAGTTTCACTTAATTAAAGTGAACTTGCACTGAATAAAAGAAAACAAGAAAGAGGCAGCTCAACCACAGAGGTGAAAACCTTTCATTTCTGGGCTGACTCAAACTGACTCATTTTCCTTTTTTTTTTTTTCCTTTTTTTTTTTCCCCCTCAAATATTGGGAAAGCTTTCTGTTTGACACACGATTTCTTTCCAGCAATTCCCTTTAACCTGAGAGCTCCCCCACATCCCAAATCCATCCTTTCCTCAGTCTGGGCTGCTCAGGGAAGTGATGAATCACTAACAAATGTTTTCCTCTGCTCAAAGGCAGAGGGAGGAATGAAGAGCAGATTTTATATATATATATATATTTTTTTTTTTTTTTTTGCAAGGCAGAGACATCTCTGCTGTTCAAACAGGACTTGTCAGCTCTGTCTGGGGCTCTTCCCAAATCCACCCAATTCCCAGAGCAGAGGCAGCAGGATGGGGGAGCGTGTCTGGCCTGGGCCCTTCTGAGCTTCACTTGTGATAAATAATCCAGGCTCAAAAACTGCAATTTTGAGTGGAAAAAAGAAAAAAAAAAAAAAAGATTTTCCTCTGCGTTCTACTGCATTAAAAAAAAACAAAAACAAAACACACACACACACAAAACCCAAACAAACAAAAAACAAAAAACCCAAAACAAACAAACAAACAAAAACCACCAAAAAAACCCCAAAACCCCAAAAAACAAACCACCACCAAAAAAACCCCAAAAACCCCACACAACTCTGGGAAATTCTTTAGGCTAGTGAAGAAAATAGAAAGGAAAATTGGTTTGAGCTGGGAAATCATTCTTGCTGGTGGGATGCAGCCTTTAAAGCAGAAGATACAGGAATGGGCCAGGCTTTGGGTAGGAAGTTCTTCAGGGGGAACAAGAGGTGTTTGAACCCTGGTGAGGAAAAAGGGATGGAGGTGCCCACAGCCAGCAAGTTTTTGCCTGAAGGTTTCCCCGTGCCCTCGTGCTGAGCGTGTCCTCCTGGGGGTCTCATCAAGCTGGAAGTTGCTGGGAGCTTCCTCAGCCCCATCCATGCTCATCCCCATCCAAGCTGCCAACTGTGGAGCCTCCTCAGCCCAGGATCTGGCCCAGGAAGCTCCAGAGGGTTCAGCCCCTCCTGGGCTTGGCAGAGTGCTGCCTCCAGCACCACTTTGGGGGTTTGGCAGCTTCTCTGCACCTGAATAAAACCCTGGTTCCTGTTTATTTGCCCAGAGCCTCCTGAACTGCTCTGGTTCCAGCACTGTGGGCTCGACCTGAGCTGCTGAAAGGAGTTTACAGGAAGAAATCTTTTGGTTGGGGCTCTCAGTGCCTCCCACACCCGGGGGAGCAGCAGCTCCTGGCTCAGAGCAGCTCCTCAGGGAATCTGTAGGCTCCCAGGCACCCAAAGAAAATCTGGGTGTGAAAATCTCTGTAGTGGGGGAGATGTGGGAGGTGATGAGCTCTGTCAGAGGAGCCTGGAGGAGCATTTGGGAGCTGAGTCGAGGTTGAAAGGCAACAATTCAGTCGTTTGTACAGAAAGCTGGCAGCTGCCGGCTGGAGTGAGTCACAAACGTGCACATGTTTGGCCTGGGGTGAAAATCTGAGCGCTGCTTGGCTGTGAAATGGCTGCTCAGGCTGGGAAACGCTCACTTTTCATTTATTTTTTCTGTTCTTGGTGTTGAAGGGAGCAGGAGGGGAAGGGCTGGTGCTCCTGGCCTGCTCTGGCCCAGCCTGTGCTGGGATCAGCTTCTGGGGCCTCCGCCTCTCCCTCCTGCTCTGTTCCTGCACATCCCCCAGGGAAAATGATACCCAGGAGCCAAATGCAGCCTCCAGACACTGACCCAGGTCTAGAATTTAATACCAGGTCAGAGCCTGAGCTCTGACCCTTGGAGCAGCAGCTCCTGAAGCAAAGGAAGCAGTTCTGGGTCCCTCAGCCCAGGATGGACATTGAGTGCAGTGTCCAGCTCTGGGTGTCTCAGTTCAGGATGGACATTGAGTGCTGTGTCCAGCTCTGGGCGTCTCAGTTCAGGATGGACATTGAGTGCAGTGTCCAGCTCTGGCCCCTTAGCCCAGGATGGACATTGAGTGCAGTGTCCAGCTCTGGCCCCTCAGTTCAGGAAGGACATTGAGTGCAGTGTCCAGCTCTGGGCCCTCAGTTCAGGATGGACATTGAGTGCAGTGTCCAGCTCTGGGTCTCTCAGTTCAGGATGGACATTGAGTGCAGTGTCCAGCTCTGGCCCCTCAGCCCAGGATGGACATTGAGATGCTCAAACATGTCCAGAGGAGGCAGCGAGGCTGGTGAGGGGCTTGGAGCACAAACCCTGTGAGGAGCGGCTGAGGGAGCTGGGGTTGTTCAGCCTGGAGAAAAGGAGACTCAGAGGTGATCTTATCACTCTCTACAGCTCCCTGAAGGATGGTTGTGGTCAGCTGGGGGTTGGTCTCTTTCTCCAGGCAACGATGGACAGAACGAGAGGACACAGCCTCAAGCTGTGCCAAGGGAAGTACAGGTTGGATATCAGGAAAAAGTTTTTCACAGAAAGAGTGATAAAGTGCTGGAATGGTCTGCCTGGGGAGGTGGTGGAGTCACCATCCCTGGATGTGTTTAAAACAAGCCTGGATGTGGCACTGGGTGCCATGGTCTGGTTGAGGTGTTGGGCCTGGGTTGGACTTGATGATCTTGAAGGTCTCTTCCAACCTAGAAATTCTGTGATTCTGTGATTCTGTGATTCTGTGATTCTGTGATTTGTGATTCTGTGATGCTGTGAACAGCAGGAGAGGAGAGGAGAGGAGAGGAGAGGAGAGGAGAGGAGAGGAGAGGAGAGGAGAGGAGAGGAGAGGAGAGGAGAGGAGAGGAGAGGAGAGGAGAGGAGAGGAGAGGAGAGGAGAGGAGCAGGGACAGAGCAAATCTTTCCTGCTGGCTCCTCCCAGCTCCCTGCAGGCCCAGGATTTGCTGATCCAAAGGCAAAGTTTGCGTTCACAACCCTCAGCAAGAGCTGGACCTCAGGCCCCTCCTGTCCTGGGAAACTCTGGACAATATTCCTGCAAGGGATCCCTGGGCACACAGAGCTTCCATTCTCTTCCCTCTGAGCTTTCCTGATGGTTTGTGGAGCCCTGAACTCCTCCTAGAGCCGGCTGGGATGTGTCTGTGCAGCCTCAGCTGTGTCGAGGATCAGGACAAGGAGCTGTAGCCCCTCTGCCCACCAGCTGTGGGAAGGGAAGGGAAGCAGTTGGAAGGGTTTTATTAACTCCCAACTCCCTTTTCTTCACCAAAACCCAGTAGGATCAGCAAAACCAGCACCAGAAGCTACAAGAGGCAGAGGTGAGTGAGGCAGAGAGATTTCTTACAGCAGGAAATGCAACGTCGGGGTTCTGGAATGAAGCTACAATTGAATGGGAAATATGAACTTTTGGGATACCCCCATCCCCTTCTTCTCCATTCCAAGCTGATCTCCATCAGTGTTTCTCCAGCTTGACCTGCCATTGTCTGAGAGGAGTTATTTTAGAGCCTGGCAGTGGCTCAGCCTGGGCTATTATTTCAAGAGTGTTAAAGTGAGCAGGGAAGCGCTGGGGCTGGTGTTATCTGCTGCTGCAGACACACGTCTGGGAGAGATTACAGCCTGAGAAAATCCAGATAAATGCATCCAGGGAGCCCATCCAGGGAATTCCTCTCATTTCAGCAAATGCAGACTCGCTGCACCCCAAACCCCTCCTGCTCCTGCTCCTGGTGCTGAGGGTGTTCCCTTGGCACGGAATGTCAGAGGAGGCTGGGAAACTGCAGATAAACCTGACATCCCTGGAGACCCGTGAGGCAGGAGGGGGGTGATGGCCCAGCTATGAGTCAGTGCTGAAAGGCAGCCAGGGAGGGTGGCACCTGTGCCAGGAGCCATCTGTCACCTGAGAACAGGCACACCTGGGCTGCTCCTCCCTTGGCCTGGCCTCAGCACAGCTGAGGCTGCACAGACACATCCCAGCCGGCTCTAGGAGGAGTTCAGGGCTCCACAAACCATCAGGAAAGCTCAGGGGGAAGAGAATGGAAGCTCTGTGTGCCCAGGGATCCCCCTTGCAGGAATATTGTGCAGAGCTTCCCAGGACAGGAGGGGCCTGAGGTCCAGCTCTTGCTGAGGGTTGAGAACGCAAACTTTGCCTTTGGATCAGCAAATCCTGGGCCTGCAGGGAGCTGGGAGGAGCCAGCAGGAAAGATTTGCTCTGTCCCTGCTCCTCTCCTCTCCTCTCCTCTCCTCTCCTCTCCTCTCCTCTCCTCTCCTCTCCTCTCCTCTCCTCTCCTCTCCTCTCCTCTCCTCTCCTCTCCTCTCCTCTCCTCTCCTCTCCTCTCCTCTCCTCTCCTCTCCTCTCCTCTCCTCTCCTCTCCTCTCCTCTCCTCTCCTCTCCTCTCCTCTCCTCTCCTCTCCTCTCCTCTCCTGCTGTTGGAGCCAGGGGTGGGGGCTGGAGGCAGCTCCTGGTGGTGCTGACCTTGGAATCTTTTAAATCCAGTCAGTTCCTGGGAGTTTGGGGGCTGTTTGTGCACACCAACATCCATGTGCTCTCCAGGAGGAGAGAAAACAACCTCAGGCTGTGCCAGGGAGGGTCAGGTTGAACAGCAGCAGGAATTTCTGCATGGAAAACGTTGTTAAACATTGGCAGGGGCTGCCCAGGGAGGTTTGGAGTGCCCATCCCTGGAGGTGTCCCAGGAAGGGCTGGAGGTGGCACTGAGTGCTCTGGGCTGGGGACAAGGTGGGGACCAGGCACAGGCTGGACTCAGTGATCCTGGAGGTCTTTTCCAACCTGAATTACTCTGGGATTCAGTGATCAGAATGGGAGGTTGATGAAAATCAGGGCTACAAGCCCTGGCTGGGTGTTCTTCCCAGCCCGGGGTGTCCATCCCACCCCGAGGAGGTTTTTGGGATCATCCCTTGCTGGCTTTGGTGTTTATTTCTGTTTGTCTTCCAGCCCTATAAAACAGGAGGTTTTGTTTTATAAAACCACAGAGAAACAAGTCCCTGGAGTGGGAGAGACCAGAGAATTTGCTGTTAATTTCCTTTGACAATAGAGCAATAAAGAGAAGTTGATTTACAAGTGACAGCCAGGCCAGTGTTTATGGCACTTGTCCCCACTCAGTGTCACACAGATTTTATTGGGATGTTTTTCATTTTTTTAAAAGGAGTCCCACAGAATCCGCTGGATAGGCATTGCATACCAATTCCAATGCTGACTCCCTGTAATTCAGGAATTAATTTAATTGCTGGGAGGCCAACTGGAACAGGCTGAGGAGGGGTTGTGCGGGGATTTAAATGAAAACCACGTAAAAATGCCCCTCCAGCTGAAGCTTTTAAGCCCTGAACGTGGATAAAACATCATTTCCGTGGTGTTTGACTTGAGATAAGTGAAGGTTTGAGCTCAACCCAGGAGCTGTCAGTGCTCCAGGAGGGGCAGGAGATGAATGCACAGGGCAGAGGAGAGAGGATCTGGAGGGGAAGTGAGGAGAACAGGGGATGGAAGATGCACCAAGGTGTGAGTGTGGCCTGGGGGCTGAGGGCTGGGCAAGGCTGGGGTGACACCAGAGCACCTCCCCAGGGACCAGGAGCTCTTGGGGTTGCTCAGGAAGGAGAGGGATGAGGAGCTCTGAGGGGTCTGGGGGGTTGGATGAGGTGACCTTTAAAGATCCCTTCCAACCTGAACTATGTCACGATCCTGTGATCTCTCAGCACATCTTGGACAGGTTGGAAATGGCTTCTTGTTTTGGTTTCCTATTTAAAAAAATCCCCCAAAATTAAATCAAGCGAGGCCACCAAACCCTGCAGAGCAGCTGGTCCTTGTGAGCCTCCTCCCAGCCCTTCCCAGCCCCTCCTTCAGAGGTGTCTCCATGTTCAGCTCCCAGGAGATCGATTGCCCCAGGTCCCAAACCCTTCCCACATCCCCACAAGGGCAGCAGAGAACCTCTCAGGCCTCTCCCCCTCCATTAATGGGATGAGATTTTCATGCTGGCTCCATGTCGCTGTAGGACACATGGAAGGAAGATGAGAGACTCCAAATATTTCAGAAGGCAAAGAGCACAGAAAAAAGGCTTCATTGTCTAATTCTCACTGCCTTTTATAAGGTGTTCTGATACAGGCTTAACATGGTTGGTGAATGGGAACGACACCTCTGTAATCCCATGGGTTTAACTAGAGAAACAGCAAAGCACCACCTGGAGAAAGATGGTTTGGAGAAAGGATTGTTGTTTACCAAGATTGTTTTGAGAAGAAACTTTCTTGAGAATTTTTTCCTTGGGAGAAGTTAGCAGCTGCTAGCAGGCTGAAATCCCTCAGACCCAGCAATACCAGGCCCACAGCTCACGGCTTGGAGAGTTGGGATTTGCCCCGAGGAGGACAAGGCTGAAGGCTGAGCTGCCCCTTCCACGCTCCTGTGCCCACTCCGTGGCTTTGGCAGCTCCGAAACCCTTCCCTGCTCCCAGAGCTCTCTCCCTTTCCCTGCCACTTGCCCTACTTTCCCCTGCAGCCAGCTTATCCTCACTCGGGGTCATCCCTCCTCTCCAGCAGCCCTTCCTGCTGCCCAGGCTGTGTCCCCAGAAGCCCCATCCCCACCCCGCAGAGCCCCCCGTGCTGGGCGGGCACAAAGGAGCGGCGGCACAGCTGCAGCTCCGGGTAATGAGCTCCAGGAGAGGCTGCGCTCCCGTTTTTCCTGCCCAGACAATGCGCGCAGCCGAGCTCTTTCTTCCGAGAAGGTTTCGCTCCCCTGGAACCCGCCGTGCTCTCTGTGGCTGCATTCACTCCTCCATAATGGGAGCAGCGTCCTCCTCCGTGGGAAATGTCCTTGTTCCTGCTCTTCCTGCTTTGGCTCCGTCCCCTCCCCGGACCGGCAGCCACGGGGTCAAACCCGAATTATCGCTGCTCTCCGGAGCAGGGAGGGGAAGGTTGGAACCCTGTGAGCGCTGCAGCTCCAGGCTCACCTCAGGTGCCTTCTGGAGGTGCCCTTAGAGAGGGGAAGGGGAGCAGCAGGGGATGGATGTGGCACTGGTGGGCATTGTCACGAGAAATTCGGGGATGGAAGGAGAAGCGGGAAGAGCTGCCTGCAAAAAAACTTCACGTGGAGATGTCCTTGAGCTTCTCCTCCCGACATGCAGAGCCACCAGGCAGTTCCAGTTCGGTGGGAAGTTGTCGTTTTTGCTGCCCATGCTCCAGAGAAAGTCAGGGACAACCTCCAACAACTTTGCAGAGGCAAAGGGCACCTGTGGGGTGTCAGGGGGTGTAGGAGTGGGGGATGGACGGTGATGAGAGATCTCTGGAGTCAGGGCTGCTCTTGGAGCAGGGGTTCATTGCACAGGGCCTGGGGGAAGGGCCCTGCTGGGAGCTGCAGCTGCAGCTTAGGGCAGAGAGAGAGAAGAGCAAGAGCAAGAGAGTGAAGTAAAAAGAGTAAGAGAAGTAAGAGAGCGAAGTTCTCGTTACAATCCATTAGATCTTCTCCTACACTGAACATTCTAACTGACACCAACCAATCCAGTACAAGACACAAATCCTACAGCATTTACATACAGCCCATAAGAATCATTACATGACCACACTGTGTTATATTTTAAACCCTAAAAACGACTCTTTGGACCCCTCCTGCCAAGCTGGTGGGGTCTGCTCTGACCCTTGGGCTCTTGGTGAGGAGAAGGGCATTGTTTAATCCAAAGGGGATTAATTACCTTCAGCAGCCACACTGTTGTTCTCCAGCTGTCCAGTAACTGAGGCTTTAGACATTGAAACTTGCTTTCAATTCTATTTCACTGACAGGTTTCATATTCTCAAAAGCTAAGCAGTCATATTTACAAGGCTTTCCTTTTTCATCTTCCCCAGCAAGGGAGAAGTGGAGGAGCTCTGGTGTGTTGGGAGGGCTGTGCTGGTTTGGATATTTGGTGATGGTGTCACTGGTGTGAGGCCCCAGGATGGAGCCCTGGTTTTCCATCCCTTCACGCAGGGAGCCTTGCTGATTAAATCCTGCAGCTGTGATGTCCCAGCCTCTCTGAGCCAGAGCTTGCAGTGATCCTAAGCAGAGTCCTGGCAGGACATTTCCATCGGGCACTCAGGAATTAGAGGGAGGAGAGGCCCATGAGGTCATAGGCTCCATTCCCCAGCCAGGGCTGTCCCCTGGCCTTGTCCCCAGGGCTGGGCCAGCCCTGTTATTTCAGGTTCCAACCAGTGCCACATCCAGGGGAAGTGACTCAGCCTGACAGGCCCTGCTAGGAGCTCTCCAAGGCCCCAGTTTTTGGCTGTTTAATACAATTTTCCCTCATTTCCCCCCTTTTGGGGAGAAGGTAAAGCTCAGTGTAAGATTCACACATTGAAATGAGCCAGGGGAGAATGTGGGTGGTCACTTTTCTGTGTCTGCAGCTGGGATGGGATGGGATGGTGCAGAGTCACTATTGAAACCCATCTGATTCCTGAGAGCACTCATGGGCCTTAATGACCCCACCAGGCTCACCTGGCACCCCCAGCTCATCCCAGCTGCCCCAGCTGAGCTCAGCCCTGTGCCCTCAGCCCTGTCCTGAGCTCTGGTGGGGGAGGAGGGGGTCTGTAATCCCATGGGAATTTCTCTCCTTGTCCTCTTGCTCTCTGCCCCTTTACACCTCACTGCAGCCTGGTTTCCATGCCAGCTGCTGCCTGTGCTTGCCTTTGCACTGACTGTGCTCCAGGAGGGATCCCCACCTGAGTCCTGATCGCCTGGGGCTGCCTGTGGAGCATCTCCCCGCGGGCTGTCTCTGCCTGGGGTGTTCCCCCTTGGAATCTGTGCCTGTCCTGGGGTGCCCCAGCTCCCCACAGCAGCTCCTGGGAGCAGCTGCTCCCTCCCAGCTTCCCCCCCTTGACTGCCCCTGCACGAGTCTCCCTGGCACTGGGATGCCTGGGAAGATTCCTGTGCTGCTTTTAGGAGCAAGTTGGATTTGGCAGCTGCAGCTGAACTCCAGGAATCTCCTTTCCAGTGCAGGAATAGCCATTCTGGAGGTGTGCACTGGGTTGGGATGCTGGATGTCCTCTGTGGGCAGTGGGAAGGACCAGGGGAGCCCAAGGTGAGCACAGCTGGGCTGTGAGCTCAGTTTTGGGCTCCAGGAGGGAGGTGGGAGGGTGCTGGGGCTGCAGGATGTAGAAACAGTGTTTGTGAGCAGAGCTGCTCCCTGATGGCCTCTGGAAGGGGGAGGGAAACCTGGCTGTGGGGAAAAAGCAACTTCGCCCTGGGAATGCTGAAAACTCCAGAGAAAGTGGGATTTTTGTAATGGGAACAGAGAATTCCTGTAGCAGCCTGGCCTGTTCTGCCTCTGGCTGCTGCAGCAAGTGCTCTCAGCATCCCCTGTCTGGGATTAGTGTGCTCTCAGGAGGCTGGGACCCTGCTCTCTGAGCTGGTGACAGCCCCTGCAGCTGGGAATCGCTTCCCAGGTAATCCTGTGCTTGGGAAGCAGCCTGTCTGCTCCCGGGGTTCAAGGCAAAGGGAGAGAATAAACCTGCCTGGAAATGTACAGCAAATCCGTGATGTTCCTGGAGTGACCACAAACCCAGCAGGGAGAGGTGGCCCTTGGTTAGTGCTGGGGAGAAGCAGCAAGGAAAAGCTTTGGTGCTGAGGCTGGCTGAGCCCTAAATCCAGTGTTGGGAACAACCTCATTGTGCAGCAGCTCCTGCCCCAAAACTGTGGGGCAATGAGCTGCAGAGAGTGCAGGAGCCTTCCCTGGAATCCTGCTTGGGGTGGGAAGGGACCTTAAAAACCATCCCATCCCACCCCTGCCATGGGCAGGGGCACCTCCCAGTGTCCCAGGCTGCTCCAAGCCCTGTCCAGCCTGGCCTTGGGCACTGCCAGGGATCCAGGGGCAGCCACAGCTGAGTCAGTATTTAACCAGCCTCGCTGTAAAAAGCTTCTTACCTCAAATCTGAATTGATCTTTTAGTGTAAAACCATTCCCCCTTTGTCCCCTGCCATCAGGGAATATTCCCTGTGTGTCCATTCCAGGGCTGCTCCAGCTGCAGCAGATGGGGAAGGCTGGTCGCTGACAGGATCCACTGAGCTCTCACTGCCTGGGATCTCTGGAACTGTGCAGGTCCTGGCACATCCACTGATGTCAGCAGTGAGGGAATCACTCCCAAGAATGCTTGGGACTGAGAGGGACAAACGTTCCTGACATTTTCCCCTCTGGGAGCTCTTTGCTCCTGGATGAATTCCTGTGCTGTGCTGAAAACTCTGCTGGCTCTGCCTTCGGGGGTTTTTGGCTGGTCAGGGCTCCCAGGGGCTCAGCCCTGCACCCTCTGGCTCAGTCCCAGTTTTTTTGGTGTTCCTGCTGCCAAAAGCTGCTGCACCTTCATTCTGCAGAGCTTTAGATTGCCTGGAAACCAGTGGGTGCTGGGGAAATCCCAGGTGAAATCCCAACTCCCCACAGACAGCCAGGTCTCCTCCATTCCTTCCCCTCTTTCCCATCACAGGGCTCTTTCCCATGCAAAATCTTCTAAGGAGATGGTGTCAGCAGTGACACACGAGTGTCTGAGGCAGATCAAAGCTGCTTTCTGCTTGATTGATTTGTTGTTTTCCCTCTCTGGGCTGTGGATCTGTCCTGGCAGGTGACAGCGTGCCCGGGGCTGTTTGTCTGCCCTCAAATCAATCTCAGACCTCACCCACAGCGGGAGTTGCAGGGAGTGAAGGGGCTGGATGCTTCCCAAGCCATGGCAGATGCTCGTGCAGATGGTGCTGGCACAATTCCCACTGACAGATCATCGGGTGGGATCGTCCAGACCCTCCCAGGAAAGGGACTGAGGGGTCTGGAGTGACCCTGCATGGCTGGACCGAGGGTGTTGATCTGAGTCTGTCCCTTGTCCCCACTCCTCGCTGGTGGCAGCGTTGTTGCCACGCTGGAGGGACCTGGGTTTAGATGTCTGAGGTCTGCAAGTCTTTTTGCTAATGGAGAGGAACAAGAAACCTTGAGGTTTTAAACACAATTTTCCCTCGGGTACTCCTGTAGCTCAAGGATTCTTTAGTTAAAGATGAACTTGGAAAGAGAAAGTCTGTTCTGTTCACCAAGGGAGTGAGAAGCTTCTCATGGTGTTGCCAAACAGCCCAGGGCAGGGGCTCTCCCCCGTTCAAACCAGCTGGAAAGTTCACAGCACATTCTGAGAGTGGATCCTTTCCTTCCTGGGAATTCCCACTGGAATTCCTGACCCTTTTGAATGGGAATTCCTGACCTGAACCCTACTTTGGGCAGAGAGAGATGTCCCCACCCTCTGCTCAGGACACACTGAGGGACACAGCGACTTCTTCCCACTCCTTGGTCCAGTTCTTTATTTACAGCATCAACAAGGAAGTTTGGGAAAGGATGAGCAAGATTCCTGCTGCTCCAGCTGCTCCAGGACTTGTAGTTTGGGACTTTTGTGTCCCAGGCTCTGCTTTTCAGCCCTGGGCATCCCAGCTCTGTGGTTGTAAAGGTACCACCACAGCTGGGGAAGGAATGGCCCTTCCTCCCTTTGGGACAGGGACCTCAAAACTCATATTGTGGTTCCAAAATCTCACCTGGCTGTTTGTGAAGGTGTCTGAGTGGTTCCTGTGGTCTGAGTCTGCTGAATTTGTGCACTGAGTTTTAATTCTCCCAAAGTTACACTCTCCTTCCTGCGGGTTGTGTCTGTTGTCCCCTTTGTCTGGTTTTTCTCTTGCTGGAGAACAAACAGAGCAGAGCCCTGTCGTGGAGGTTTCTCAGCCTACTGAGCATCTCTCTTTTCTCCCCCAACACAGATGAGGTGAACCTGCTGGACAAAATCACTCTCCATGCCCAGGACCTCAGCAATGTTTCCTTTGGCTACGACCACAGCAAGTGCAGGATCCTGGAGATCGGGCAGTACGCCACCCTCAACATCCCCACCAGGGAGGCCTTTGGGGACAGGTAACCTCCCTTCAGGGGGTGGCACTGGGGTGGTGGGGCTCAAAAATCACCTCAGGCGTGGCTGTTGGCTTGAGGAGTTCCTGGGAGAGCCCATTCTGTGATGATGTGGAGATAACTCAGCCACTCTGTGCTCTGAGCTCAGGGCTTCCTTCATTTCTTACATTTTGGAACAGTTTGTCCTGTCCCTGGAATTGTCCAAGGCCAGGCTGGACGGGGCTTGTAGCAGCCTGGGATAGTGGAAGGTGTGGCCTGAGGTGGGATGAGGTGAGCTTGAACATTTCCTACAACCCCAAACATTCTGGGGTTCTTTGATCGTTCTTGGTTGGGTGCAGGAAGGACACCTTGGCATGGCCCCATCACCCCGTGCTGAGGCTGTGTGGGCAGTGCTGATTTAGGCCTGGCTGCTCCTCTTTGAACCTCTCAACTGGAACGATTGTTGGCTCTTCTTTCCCCTTTATTTTCCCTTCTCCCTCGGTTCATTTGTGCTGTGAGTTTTTGTACCCTGAGCGGTCGGTCGATGGTGACACAGCAGCAGCTGCACAACGCCCCGTGTCCCCTCTTTCTGCCAGGTTTGCAGATGAGCTGAGCGTGCTGCTGAAGCTCAGGTACTCCCTGAAGGAGGACACCAGCCTGGTGACCATCCTCAGCCACCGCAGCCACGTGCTCTTCCAGATCAGGATTAACCCCCACGCCCTGGTCTTTGTCACCACGAGGAGGAGGCACTACGAGTAAGTCCCAGCCCAGCTGCTGTTTTCCATCCTTCCTTTTACCCTCCCAAGGCCAAGGGTTGGGAGTTCCCTCCCTGGTGGGCTTTGGGCAGTGCTGAGCTCACCTCAGCTGAAGGAAGGAGATGTCCCTCAGACCTGGTGCACGCTCCACTCCGCCAAAATGATGCACTTCTGGAAAACAAAGCAAAGGGCCAAAAGGTTCAGATCCCTGGGGATAAATCAAGATGTGAAGCCCAGACATTTCCCAGATGCCTCAAGTGGCTGTAGACATCCCCAAATCCATGGGAAACAAGTGATGGTGTTGTAACAACTGTCAGATGTAGAAGATGGTGTCAACAAAGGATGTTGGGACAAGAGGCAGGCTCTTCAGAAAATGCTGTTTATTGCATGGGTGATGTTACAGCAGTCCTGGGTTGTTGCCCTGGTTTTTCTCTGTTCTTAAAGTTCTGACTCCATTACAAAAAGTAAATCATCAGAAGGCTGAAGTAGAACTACTGCTACTTTTTGTGACAGAGCCAAGCCTAAAGCTGTCAGCATCAGCTTATAGGCAAAACCTGAAGCCACATTAATTTAGGTTACAATGCATTATATAGTTTTATATTATATAGTTTTCTTTACTGAGCATCTTAATACATAATAACCAATCAAAACCTTTACATTTACCTACAGCCTATCACAACTATTATCGTTACCATATTATGGTTGGTACTACCCAATCACATCGAGTTAGTGTGTTACATTTGAAGCTTAAAGTTGTTTTGCAGTGGAAATTTCTTAGACCTTTTTTCTACTTGGTAAAAACATGTTTTTGTTTGTCTGTGGTTTTTCTCTTTACTTGGTAAAAACATGTTTTTGTTTGTAGACGTCTTATCCTTTGTTCTGAGCCGTAAAAGTTCCCTTCCAACTCATCTTAACCTTTGCTCAGTAACAGCTACCTCAGCAATGCCCAACTTAAACATTTTTTATTCTTATATGTCAAAACTTGCTTTCATTTCTGGTGAACTTTCTGCCAAGCATTCACATCTGTAAGAATTTCCTGCTAAATTTTCATCTTCTCCAACACTCGGATTGTTCCTTGTGCCTGCACTAGGGATGGATACGTGAGTGCCCTGGTTTAGGGCAAAACTGGGAGGAAACCTCTGAACGGGTTCCTCTGGAAAAGCAAACCCAAACAGCTCCTCCCCTCTGCCAGTCTGGGAAGAAACTTCCTCAGAGAAAAGTGGAAAAAACTATTTATTTGACAAACAAAGTGCCCACAAGCACGAAGAATGAATAATATGAAACAACAGAACCTCTCATTGCTCTGGAGTGAGATGGTAAATTCAGACAGTCCCTGCCCTGGGTGCAGCTCAGCTCACTCAGTCTCTCACCAGCCCCACTCCCTCCGGAGCTCCAGGCCCCGCAGGTGCCAGCCCTCGCTGCTCCTCTGGGTTTGTCAGTCCAGAGCAGATTTAAAGAGTCCCAAGAAAAAAGGAAAAAAAAACAAAACAAAACAGTCCAGGGAACTTCTCTGGAACTTCTCTGCCTCAGGCAGCTCAAACTAACTCAGAGCACAGATCTCTGTCCCAGTGCTGTCCGTGCCTCAGACCAAGGCCGCAGCCAGGCCGGGTGGGAGTCAGGCAGTTTTCTCAAAACAAACTGTGCTGCTTCTTCCCCTTCACTCCCAGAACCATTTTAAAGGTACAGAACTGAATATACAGCACATACAGAACAGATGATTGGGGATACAAGCACCATAAAGTCACCCCAGGACAGTGAGGGGCCCTGGGAGCTGCTGAGGGGTACAGCCTGCTCCAGGATGAGGTGTGGGATGAAATCTCCTGCTGTGCCTCTTCCCTCTCCCCCAGGTTCCCGGTGTCCTTCCTGGGCGATGGGCGCTGGCACCGGGTGGCTCTCAGCATCTCCCTGGAGAGGCTGGAGTTGCACGTGGACTGTCGGCTGGTGGACAGAGTGAGCTGGTCCAACTATTTTGGGATGGGGGTGAACACCGAGGGGCTGATCATCATCGGGGGCCTCATCGAGTCCTTCGAGATCCCCTTTAAGGTGAGAGCTGGGCAGGGGCTGCTCTGCCTGCGGGAACGAGGTTCCCTCTGATGGAATCCATTTCCATCGCCTTCTCTTCCCAAAACAACGTTCATTTCCATGCTTGGGCAGGACAAACTTAGCAAAGGCTTGGAATTGTGCACAGGGCTTGGGTTTGGGTCGGGGCAGCACAAGGGGCAGCAGGCAGGTCACCTCTGGGTTTGATTTCTGCTCATCCTCTGCTGTTGGTTGTGGCTTGGAGCATGCGGAGAAGGCTCTGTGCAGTCAGCATGGAAGGGTCTGGTTGGGAAATGTGTCCAGTGGCTTCAAACTTCCAAAGGGCAGAGATGGATGGGATACTGGGCAGGAATTCTCCCCTGGGAGGGTGGGCAGGCCCTGGCACAGGGTGCCCAGAGCAGCTGTGGCTGCCCCTGGATCCCTGGCAGTGCCCAAGGCCAGGTTGGATGGGGCTGGGAGCAGCCTGGGACAATGGGAGGTGTCCCTGCCCATGGCACCTTTGCAGGCAACTCTTGATCGTTGCCCAACCAACCCATAAAGAAATTCCTGGCTGTGAGAAGCTGGAGATGACCTCCCCTGCAGGCCCTTCCAGACCTTTCCCTCTCCTCTGGAAGGAGCAGCAGGATGAGCTCTGGTTTCCGTGTCTCTTCCAGGGCGCTCTCCAACAGCTGACCTTCGTGATGGGAGACCCAGCAGCGGCTGCTGAGCACTGCCACAGCCACAACTCAACCTGCCCAGGCTCCTTCAGCCTCAGCAGGGCCCCGTGGGACCTCCCAACAGCCTGGCCAGAGGTGTGGCTGGGGACAGCTGACAAATTTAGGGACTGCTGGGCCACGCTTTTCCTTGGAGATTCCATTGCAAGGCCCAGCCCAGGGCGTTGCCTGGGATTGCTGGGATCTCCAGTTTGGGAGATGAGGAGGTGGGGCGGTTCTTTTTCATCTCTTCAAGTCACAGATGGGTTTGGTGCCAAGGAGAGTGAGTTAAAGGGAGAGTTTGGGATGCAGGGAGAGCCTGGGGGTGGCTGTGACGGGACGTGCTCCTGTGTGTGGCACAGCAAAGCTTTGAGTAATGCTGCAGCTGGAGCTGTGCTTCTGAGAGGAGGGAAAGCTGTCCTTGGGAACTGGACACCACCCTGGAATTCCTGCCCACTGCCAGCAGCACTGCACCCTTTGGGACATCATCCTTCCAGAAGCTGTCCCTCTGTTCTGCCAGCATTGCTGGAAAATGGAAATCTGGGGGACTTTGCTTTGGTTACAAATTTTCAACACACACATCTCTGTGTCAAAAAGCCCAGATCACATCATAAATCCCCCAAAAGAGGAGGCACCCAGGCTTTCCTCAGGAGCTGGAGTTGGCCCAGGGAAATTGCTCACATCTTAGGCCAGGTACCTTCATAGGAAGTGCTTCATAGGGAAAGGCTGGAGGGAGGCAAGTGCTGGATGTCAGTGCTTGTGTGTAACCCATTTCTGTGCTCTGGTGAGGAGCTGGGGCAGCTGCTGGGAATGGGCAGTGCCAAGGGAGGGGATGGGGTGTGGGATGGGGCACCTGCCCTGCCTGGCTGCTGCCCAGGGCCTCCTTTGGGGTGCTGGAGCCAGCAGGTCTGGGCAGGGAACAGGGAGTGGTGACAGCTGGGGCAGCCCTGCAGTGGCTGCTGGGTTCTGTGCTGGTTGTTTGAAGAGGAGGGATTGAGGAGCTGGCATTGCTGGGGGGCATGGAGCAGGCTGTGTGACACAGAGCTGGTCACACTGGTTCCAGTGGCCGAGGGTGCAGTGAAACCCCTGGTGATCCCAAAGTGAAACCTGTATTGCCCTGAGCTCTGGAGGCCTGGAGCTCTTCCATGAATGGCTCTGGGGCCTCACCCATCAAGCAGAAAGTTTCACTGTAAGCATCAGGTAGGACCCCACAGGACAATTCTGCCCCACATCCCCCCCGTTCCTATCCCTTGCTGGCCCTCCTGAGGAGCTTCCAAAGCAACAGAAGTTGCAGAAACCCACCCAAACTCTTGAGAGGTTTGATCAGAAGCCATTCCCTGATGTTGCTGTGACAGATTGGCTCCCACTGTGCATTCCCTGGATGGCAGCTCCTCAGTCCTGGAGCCAGCAATAAGCACATGCTGAAGTCAGTGCTGGTCCTTGGGCAGTGATGCTTTCCCTATTTTCTCTCTCCAACTCCAGGTGCCAAAGGAAACCAATGAAATCCAGGATTCATCTGCTCAGGTATGACTGCGCTGTCCTTCCTCGTGTCCCTGTGCTGTCACCCCCAGGCTGTCTCCTGGGGACAGGAGTTGCTCTAATAAGCAGTAAGGCAAAGCCAAAACACCCAGACAAGGGCACTCATTGTGATTTTCTTGGCTGGTACTGTTATTTTCTTTACTGCATTCTGTCTCTTTAACGGTTTGAACATTCTTTCCCAGTCCCAGACCTGGTGGAGGTCATGGTGAGAGCTCAGGTGACCTCCCTGGGCATTTGCATGGATCCAGAGGGGTGGTAGTGGGGCAGGGAATAATGAGGTGGATCAGGCCACTGCCTGCCCAGGGGATTTGTGGATCTGCCTGGGAGTTGAGCCAGGCTGGATTAGCCTGGAGGGAAGGAGGTGAGGTCAGTAGGGTGGCAGGATTCGGGATAAAGGAGGATGACCACTGCTCCTACCCACAGTGGGATGTGATGCCTGCCTGGGGAGGCATCCCCCAGGATCTCCCTGCTGTCACTGAGGGGGTGGGAAGGGCTGGAGCTCTCTGTGGGAGGGGTGGTTGTGCTTCTGGGGCTCTCCTTGGCGTGGTTTCCTGGGATCTGGTGCTGGGAGAGGGGCGGCTGCTCCCCAGTCCCACTGGTGCTCCTGGTGCTGAGCTCCTTGTTGGAGCTGCTGTCCCCCAGCTGGAGCCTGGAGCGTGTCCCCAGCTCTTGTGCATGTGCTGGGGACACGGGGGAGTGCTCTGAGTGAGGCTGGCTTTGTGTTCCTGCTTTAGTTGGGGTTTTTAGCCAAGCTCTGTTGTTCAAGTCCCTGCAAACACATCCCAAGGGGAAAACTGGCCAGCAAATGCAAATTGAGGTTTGTGTGTGTGCGTGTGACTGGGAGTTCAGAGTTCTTCATTCCCCTGACCCTCCTGGTTGCTGTTAACTCTTTGGGCACAGCCTCTCTTCTCTCACCTGGCTTTCTCTGCCTGGCTACACCTGGACAATTCCAAACTGGGACTGGCCAAGTGGCCTTTGGCACCAGGTCCATCTGCCTGGGCTCAGCAGCTCAGGGGGGAACATGCCCAAGGTTTGCTGGGTGGGTTTGTAAGGAACTGAGGTGGCAAAATCACCTTTCCCTGGCCCTTATGGAAGGTGGGATCTGCCATCCTGCTGGATCCTGTTTGGGATGTGATTCCCACCTCCCAGACCCTGGCAAGACATTGCCATAACAAGGAAAAGTGGTGAAATTCATAGGTCTGCAGGGGAAAACGAACAATGTTCTGGACTTGGGACAAGTTTATTTTTCAAGCACTTAATCAGGAGCAGAGACGCCTTGGAATCTTTGGCGTTAAGATTTATTAGGAATAAAAAAATAGCACTGCAGTTTGGGAGTAATGAGGAGCAGGGACAGGCCACAGCTCTACTTTCTAGTTCCTTTGTTCATTTACAAGTAAATTAGTGCATTGGTGGATTCCTTAATTGTTAATTAGAGCTAAATAATTATGGAGGCTCGGGGTGATGGCAGAGGGAGATGTAATGGGGGGAAGGCAAGAGCTGAGTTTGTTACTGGCAGGGAGACCTGAACTGCAGCCCACTCCTTTTGACAGGTTTTTTTCTGAGGAATAAATTGCCATTTCTGAGCAGTCTTTGGGACATGGATGGTGTTGAGCCCCTTCTCCTGCATTTTGTTTCCTCTTAGACTGCCTGTCCTAAACGTGAGCAGGAGGGCTGAGCTGGTTCCTGAATGGTTTTTCCAAGGCAGCTTAACCTGGGATCCTAAAGCCATTCACCAGTCAAAGCTTACATCCCACAGATTCCAAAGAGACAAAACTTCACAGGTTCCATTTTCTGGGCAGTTCAGACTAGTTGGGAAATTCCTTCTTGGTTTAAAAACTCTGTGGAAGTGCTTGGTTGGGTGGTGGCACCTCTCTTCTCTCGTGCTTAGGTTTGTCAGTGAGCACAGCTGGAGTGGGAATCACTCCTTCAGGCTCACTCAATCCTAAAATTCTGCCCTTCCTGGTCAATCAGAGCAGCCTGGAGCCTGTGGAAATCAGGACTTGCACATACTCCTGGTGCTGGGCTTTAAAACACCCCTCACAAGAGGCTTGGGCTTGGCCCATCCTGCCCAACAGAGACAAACCCCCATAGGGGAACTGTCCTTCCTGCATCCCACTGCCTCCCCAGTGGCTGGGGCTTCCTTGGATAACCTGGGAGAATTCCAAATATCCCTGTGGGGGATGTGACAGACAGCTGGAGCCCATCTCCTTGCTCTCAGGCCTCACCTTGAGCTCCTGGTAGCTCTGATATCTCAGCCCCCTTGAAGAGCCCTGAATCCAGTTTCTCCAGTAGGATAAGACCTGTGGATAATTTATCATCCTGCAAACCCACTGTGGGATAAATGCAGTGACAGGAATCTGCTGGGCTGCACCCCAGAGGTTTTTCATCCCCAAACCCAAGTGCTGCTCCACCCAGCCAGAACCTCTGATGGGAATTGCTGCTGCTCTCCAACCTTTTATCACCTGGCCTCCTGCCTGGGGGCAGCTTTTGTGCCCTTGCTGACTTCTAGGGCTTGCCACGTGCCAGAAGTGTGGCAGCAAGGCCTTGGTTGGTCATCAGCTTCTCCAGAAGGTTCCCAGGCCGTCGCTCTTCCCCACCAGTGCCTCATGTGCTGCTGCAGCCCCGTGGCCCTGTTCTTGGGGAGCCACATCCCTGGGAAAGGCCAGCAGAGCCTGGAAAAAGTAGCTTAAAATTGTCAGTCTCTGATCCTGAGTTTGAGTGAATCATGCTGCACCTTTGGCTGTCGGATGGAAGAGGCTTCTACCAACAAAAAATCTCTTTCCTGCAAGAAGCCCCTGAGCTTTGAACTCGGTTTTACCCAGCCTGACCCAGCTGGAAATGAGGGCAGAATGCTGTGCTGGTTGTCTGGGCTGCTGAAAACAGGGATGCTCCGAGCTGGGCTTTAACCCCTTTGCCATTTAGGAGTTTTTGGAGCGTGGTACCAGCTGAGAAGCCCTCCAGAAAGTCCAGCAGCACTGTTATCTTTGTCAATAAAACACTCTGAGGCTCCTCAGGCAAGACACCAAGTTAGAAACTCTTTCCAAAACCATGGCATTAATTACATATCTGTGGTTTCTTTATTAATGAGCCCCATATCAGTTGTTCTGTTATTTTGCTTGGGCTCAGCTTGAGGGAAGAGGCCTGTAATTACTGCAAACTTCCTGTTTGCCTTTTTTTTTCTTTGCCTTTTTTTTTGCCTTTTTTTTTGCCTTTTTTTTTGCCTTTTTTTTTTAAATTCTATATTGGCACAACACAAAGCCTTTTCCCAGTCAGTCCCCTGGAGCTTCCCCAGCTCCTCTGAGCCAAACTGAGAATTCAGTGCTGATCTTGGGGAGAGCCTGAGGTTTTAATGCTTTTGGGGTTGTACTCTGGGGCTGGGCTTGAGAAACCTCTGCTCCTTGTTGCCTCTGAATGGGAAGGATTTCGTTGTCATTTGGTTATGTCATCTGGATTTTCTACACGTGGGCAGAACTGGGGTTCCCCAGCTCTTCCCCTGTGGCTGCTGTGGTTCTGTCAGTGCCACGTGGCAGGTGACCATGGGGACCCGAGGTGTGGCTGGGGCAGGGACTCCTCCTGCCTTTATTCTCCTCCTTTAATCCAATTTTCTGCAAATCACAGACCCTGCCTTGCTTGCCATGTGCCAGTCCCTTCTTTTTCTCCCTTCTGTTTTATCATCCTTAAATGATTATCATGGCTGCTTTCAATCTGGGCTCCTTCCCCACTTCCCAGCTGGAATTCCTGGGAGTTCAAGCCCACATGCCTCACTCGACTCTCACGCTTTTGGACAACTTCGGAGCTGTTCCCAATTTGTCCCTCTCAGCTGGTTCTCCTCTAAATTTGGCCACTTTGGAGGAGCAAGGCTGGATTCTATTGATTTTGGCTTTTAGCTGTATTTACACAAACCAATATAATTCAGCCTCGTGCCTCAGTCATTTTTCCTCAGAGACCCTTTTCCCCTGAGCCTGGCTGGATGGGAGTGCCCAGTGTGGACCTTTCCCATGTCAAGTGTTGAAGTTGAGTTGAAAACCCCTTTTCTTCCCTGTGTGGGAATCCTGAGCCCCCAGTGCCAGCTGCCAGGCCTGGATGTGGCTTCCCACTGGGATTCCCAGGCTGGCACATCCTGTGGGGCTGCTCTGCCAGGAGAACCTGGACACCTTGGCTCCTTCCCCTGCAGCACCTCACAGCTCGTGGTCGGTGAGATCTGGGAATTCTCACCACACTCTTCCTCACCTGGTGGTCGAGTTTCATGGAAATCTGAGCAACCTGGTTCCTGCCCTTGGCAGGGGTGGAAGGAGATGGGATTTAACATCTTTTCCAACCCAAACTGTTCCCTGACACCATCTGCCCGCTGTTATCCACAGGTAACCCTCCTCTGAAGAACTGGTGTCCTGGTTTAGGGCAAAATTGGGAGGAAACCTCCAAAGGGGTTCCTGTGGAAAAGCAAAACCCTAACGGCCCCTCCCCTCAGCCGGTGCAGGAAGAAACTTCCTCAGAGAAAAGTGGAAAAAACCATTTGTTTAACAAACAAGATGCCCACAAGCACAAAGAATAATATGAAATAATAGAAGCTCTCATTGCTCTGGAGTGAGATGGTAAATTCAGACAGTCCTTGCCCTTAGTGCAGCTCAGCTCACTCAGTCTCTCACCAGCCCCACTACCTCCAGAGCTCCAGGCCCCGCAGGTGCCAGCCCTTGCTGCTGCTCTGGGTTTGTCAGTCCAGAGCAGAGTTAAACAGTCCCAAGAAAAAGGGAAAACCAGTCCAGGGAACTTCTCTGGAACTTCTCTGCCTCAGGCAGCTCAAACTAACTCAGAGCACAGCAGATCTCTGTCCCAGTGCTGTCCATGCCTCAGACCAAGGCCGCAGCCAGGCCGTGTGGGAGTCAGGCAGTTTTCTCAAAACAAACTGCTGCTGCTTCTTTCTCCCCCTTTGCTCTCAGAACCATTTTAAAGGTACAGAACTGAATATACAGCACAACCAGAGCAGACAATTGGGGATACAAGCATCATAAAGTCACCCTAGGGCAACAGGTTTTGAAATTTTGGCTGCTGATGCCCCTGGGGTCAATCTGCCAGCCCCTGGGGCAGAGAGGTGCTGCTGTCTCCCATTCTTTTTTCCACTTCAAGGTGTACAAAATGAGGCACCAAGTGGCTGAAACCATCCAGCCCTGGGGATTGCAAAACGTGTTTTAAGGGAATTACCACTTTGGATCGAAACTAGAAAAATTGGTTGGAGGGAATACAGATCAAGTTGGGAAGCTGAAGTACATTGATTTCTTTCTTGTCACCATTAAAGGTTTATTTCAAGGCCTGCTTTTAATCAGAAACCCCCCCAAAGCACCAAAACCCACAAAAAATGTAACATCAAAACCGCGCTGCTTCACGGTTTAATTTCTGAAAGAAAAATCCTTTATTTCAACTCCTTATTTCAGCTCCACGAGAAATGGCTGTGGGTTTTATCCCTCCAGGAGCTGCTCCTGAGAGAACAAATACTCCCTGTGTTCCCCTCGAGGGAGCTGCTGTCCTGTGGGGACTCTGCTGTCCCTTGTCCCCTCTCAGGAGGTGTGGGAATGAGGAATGGGGCTCCTGGGGTGCCCCTGGAAGAGGTGCCACCCCAAGGCTGCACAGGGAGGAGCCTGGTGATGCTCCAAATTTTGGGCAAAGCTTCTTTCCAGCTCCATTTTGTTGGATCAGGGACCCAATTTTAGCATCTTTTCGGGTGACTGTGACCAGCCACCATCTCTGGGGACACTGTGGAGAGAGGGAATTGGGGGTTTGGAATCCTCCCCTGTGCTTCTCTGTGTGGAGCAATGCCTCCACTAATTAATTTTAATGGATTAATTACCACCCTTGCAGCCTCTTTGCTTGGGACAGCTGATCATCAGGTGGCTTCTCTTTTTTAGCACTTTAACAGCAAAATAATAATAGTAATAATAAAATAAATTTCCAAGTTTAAGGGGTTTTTTAAGGGTTTTCTTGCTCCAGGCATTCCCAGGGGCAGCCAGCAGTGTCCATGGCAGCAGCCAGGGGTGCAGAGGGGAAAAGGAGCTGGAGAAGCTGGCAGGGCCTCGTGGGCAGGGGGTGTGGGGTACAGGGCACTGGGGACACCTGGAGCTCCTGCTGGAGATGGGGGTGAGCAGGGAGGTGACACCAGCCAAGTGTGACACCAGACAGAGCTGGGAGGTGACACCAGCCAGAGCTGGAGTGTGACACCAGCTGAATGTGACATCAGCCAGAGCTGGGAGTGTGACACCAGCCAGAGCAGGAGTGTGACACCAGCCAGAGCAGGGAGGTGACACCAGCCAGAGCAGGAGTGTGACACCAGCCAGAGCAGGGAGGTGACACCAGCCAGAGCTGGAGTGTGACACCAGCTGAATGTGACATCAGCCAGAGCAGGAGTGTGACACCAGCCAGAGCAGGGAGGTGACACCAGCCAGAGCTGGAGTGTGACACCAGCCAGAGCTGGAGTGTGACACCAGCTGAATGTGACATCAGCCAGAGCTGGGAGGTGACACCAGCCAGAGCTGGAGTGTGACACCAGCTGAATGTGACACCAGCCAGAGCTGGAGTGTGACACCAGCCAGAGCTGGGAGGTGGCATCAGCCAGAGCTGGAGTGTGACACCAGCTGAATGTGACACCAGCCAGAGCTGGGAGGTGACATCAGCCAGAGCTGGGAGGTGACACCAGCCAGAGCTGGAGTGTGACACCAGCTGAGTGTGACATCAGCCAGAGCTGGGAGGTGACACCAGCCAGAGGAGGGAGGTGACATCAGCCAGAGCTGGAGTGTGGCATCAGCCAGAGCTGGGAGGTGACACCAGCCAGCCAGGCTTTCCTCCTGCTGTAGCCCCTCGTGCCTTGCCTTGGCTGTCCC
>JADMLD010001467.1:0-34940 GCA_017589585.1 Phylloscopus whistleri | reverse complement strand
TACCAATGGCTGTGAAGGGACTCAGTGAGGAGGGAGTCAAACTGAATTTCAAGCAACTACTTAATGTTCCTTGCAGTGCTGAGGAAGCCCAGCTTCCCTGGGGACAAGGCACGGGAAAGCCTGGGCATCTCGTGCCACCAGTGGGGCTGGCTCCTCGCAGGGAACAGCTCTGATCTCAGTGACATCCAGTCACAGCACAGGAAAAGCATCAATTATCTCTGGGAAGGGCCACTTCCAGCCTTTTTTTGGGTTGCTCTGCATCTGTAACTTGTCTTTAATAAACTACATTTAATTGGAGGATTACGAAGATCATTTTAAAGCAGCTTATCTAACACTCTCTGTTCTCCTTCCTGTTTTCCCAAAGTGCTTGTGGGTGATGCAGAAGGCTGCAATAAGCCTTTCCTGAAGGCTGTCTCGGATTAAACTTCTTCACATGGGACAGCACTGCTCTGCATGAATTTTAATGAAATGCCCTTTTCGCTGTGCGCGGGGGAGCGGGATCCAGCACCGGAAAGCAGAAAGGACAAAGGGGATGTAGCAAGGCCAGCTGAGAGCCTGCAGCCACCAACCGGGAGCGCAGCTCCGCTTCCCCGGGGCGGGCAGGAGCGCAGCGGTGCGGGGGAGCCGCAGCCGGAGGGGCTGCAGGGCTGGCTGGGTGTGCACAGGGCTGGGTGTGCACCGGCACCTGCACGGGCTGGGTGTGCACAGGGCTGGGTGTGCACCGGCACCTGCACGGGGCTGGGTGTGCACCTGCACGGGGCTGGGTGTGCACCGGCACCTGCACGGGGCTGGGTGTGCACAGGGCTGGGTGTGCACCGGCACCTGCACGGGGCTGGGTGTGCACAGGGCTGGGTGTGCACAGGGCTGAGTGTGCACCAGCACCTGCACGGGGCTGGGTGTGCACCTGCAAAGGGCTGGGTGGCACCGGCACCTGCACGGGGCTGGGTGTGCACCCGCACAGGGCTGGGTGTGCACCTGCACGGGGCTGGGTGTGCACCGGCACCCGCACGGGGCTGGGTGTGCACCCGCACAGGGCTGGGTGTGCACTGGCACGGGGCTGGGTGTGCTGCACCCGCACAGGCTGGTGTGCACTGGCACGGGGCTGGGTGTGCACCCGCACGGGGCTGGGTGTGCACCCGCACAGGGCTGGGTGTGCACTGGCACGGGGCTGGGTGTGCACCCGCACGGGGCTGGTGTGCACCTGCACGGGGCTGGGTGTGCACCCGCACAGGGCTGGGTGTGCACCTGCACGGGGCTGGGTGTGCACCTGCACGGGGCTGGGTGTGCACCCGCACGGGCTGGGTGTGCACCGGCACAGGGCTGGGTGTGCACCGGCACGGGGCTGGGTGTGCACCGGCACGGGGCTGGGTGTGCACCGGCACCCGCACAGGGCTGGGTGTGCACTGGCACGGGGCTGGGTGTGCACCGGCACCTGCACGGGGCTGGGTGTGCACCCGCACGGGGCTGGGTGTGCACCGGCACCTGCACGGGGCTGGGTGTGCACCCGCACGGGGCTGGGTGTGCACCGGCACCTGCACGGGGCTGGGTGTGCACCGCACGGGGCTGGGTGTGCACCGGCACGGGCTGGGTGTGCACCCGCACGGGGCTGGGTGTGCACCGGCACGGGGCTGGGTGTGCACCGGCACGGGCTGGGTGTGCACCCGCACGGGGCTGGGTGTGCACCGGCACGGGGCTGGGTGTGCACCCGCACGGGCTGGGTGTGCACCCGCACGGGGCTGGGTGTGCACTGGCACGGGGCTGGGTGTGCACCCGCACGGGCTGGGTGTGCACCCGCACGGGCCGGGTGTGCACTGGCACGGGGCTGGGTGTGCACCGGCACGGGGCTGGGTGTGCACCCGCACGGGGCTGGGTGTGCTCCTGTTGTTCTGCAGAACGGGGCAGGGCCCCCAGGCCGGCAGCCCCGGCCCTGGGGGCTGTGAACGCTGCTGAGGGGCGGATTCCCAAATCCCTGAGCCGAGCGGTGCCCCACCCCCTGCTGCACCCCGGCACCCCCCGGAGCAGCCTCCGGTGCTGGGGGCATCAGCTCCCTCTGACCCCCGGGTGTGCTGCCTGTGCCACAGCTCGCTGCTGGCAGGGGGGTGCCTGCCCACCCTCGCACACCCCACCCCACCGGCGGGAAGCACATGTGGACAAGTTCTCTCCGGTTTTCTTCACCTCCCTCGCCCTGTCTGTATTTTCTGCCATGTTCACAAGGTCAGCCACAGCCTTGCACTGAAAACCCCAGGGGTGAAGAGCAGAGCCCATCGCAGCACTCTTGGCCACCTCCTCATGCTGCTCCTCAGTCTCTTTTCCCCTTGCACGTAAGGAGTGAAGGTGTTTCTCCATCACAATCAACAGGGGAGGTTAATTAAGCACCTCTGCTCAGCACACAGCAAAGGCCCCTCCGCAGCCCGGGCGCTCGCTCCTGCCCTGCCCAGAGCCGTGCCCTCGGCTGGGGAGGGGCTGTGCAGGGCACAGGGGGCCGCAGCAACCCGGCTCCTCTGCTCAGCCGGGACAACGCGGGTTCCATCCCAGGAGCTCTCGGGCCCCAGCAAGCAGCTACAATTGCTTCCCAGCCTGAAGCTATTGGTCCTGCAGGGGTGTTTTCCAGCTCTCTGCAGCAAAAGAGATAAAATGTGAATGGGCTTCTGGGGTGCCACACGTGGCTGCACAAACCCTTCCTGCTTCCGCGGGAGAGGAGCACGGGAGATGGATGGCAGCAGCGTGGGGGCTGAGTGAGTCTCAGGGGCTGCGGCTTCAGGGAATGTGCCACCTCTGGGAGGGAATGCCCATGGTCCCGGCAGCTGCTTTTCCATTTAGAGCAGCTAAGAGCCCCCAGAACTCCTGCAGACGAGGGAATTCAATGAAGATGCACTGTAAAAAGTCAGACTTGACAATGTGAACAACAGTCTCAGGGTATCTGTTCCTAAAGCATCTGTCTTTGTGGATTTCAATTTAGTAAATTAAAAAAGAACAGTTCAATTCTGAAAAAAAATTTGACTAAAACTAGAGTTTCCCTGTGGAAAAAGTTTAATTAGCATAGGAACAGGCACAAACAAGCGGCATTGTCTGGGGAACCACCCAGGACTTCAGTGGTTTGCTTTACAAGTCTTTGCAGTGCAATTTGAAACCAAACCTCCCAATCATTTGCTTAATCAGGAGAAATGTGATGCTCCAGCCCTAACACGGACTAAAGTACATTTTAGGGGGTGACTTTGTAGATACGAACAAATCCTGCAACCTGCTCAGTTTCCAGGTTTGAGTTCAGCGTTCCGGGATCCTGGAGGAGCCCCTCGCAGGGAGCAGGAGGCTGTGGCAGCACCGAGCAGCTGCAGAGCTGCAGCCTGGGAGGAGATGGACCTGACAGGAGGGCACCTGTGAACACCCAGTGTCACAGCCGGCAAGCCCCGGCCCTTCTGTGGCGCTGAAATGGATCGATGTGCAGAGCTAGTTGCAAGTTGCAGCCTTTCGATCCTGACGGTTCTTTTCCCTTGAGACGCAGTCCAGGAGGAGCTCGGCGGTGCAGCTGCTGGGAATGGCTGCAGAGCACACACAGCCCCTCAGGCACAGCCCCAAAGCTGCACCCCGCAGGTACAAAGGGATGGGAACAAAGGCGGGGTGGAGTGCGACTGCTACCAGTTCCTCATCCCAACACACTGGTCATTCACTGTTGGGTTAAACAGTAACAATTCCCAAGGAACAGAGGAGTGGGAGATGACAGCCAGGTGATGGAAAGCAAGCCCTTGCTGGTTTACTCACTGTTCAATTGGTATTGAACCCTGGTGTCCCTTTTCAGGCTGTGACATCCCAAAGCAGAATCTTTCCTGTTAAACCCCAAGGTTTATGACCTAATGTCTTTCAAATCGAGTTCAGAAGAGGTCAACAGAAGGAAAATGCATGTGAAGGGATAAAGGAGTCAGTGTGGAAGAGCTGCCTCCTATTGCTGCACTTGGAAGTACCTGCCTGACCTGCCCAAGTTGTTCTGTATTCAGTTACTTGTAACTTTGCCAAAGTTAAAAATGCTCAGGTTGGAATTTTCCACCATTTGTTGGTCTCTAGAAGGAATGAAAGGACACTTCAGGAAAGTTAGCTACTTTCAATGACTCAACCAGGAGAAAATTACACAATATTAAGAGGGATAAGATGTTATTGGAGATGGTAAAGAATAAGGGATTCATCTGACATTTGCAGGTTGCACTTCTCTGTAGATTACCAAGGGAGAAGAATTAGGATTTTATGAGAAAACCTTAATTTTAGTATTTCATACCAATGAGCAGCTTTGTTTTGCAATCCAAGTATCCTTCTTACAAACTAACAGAATGAAATTATTTCAAATACACCATCATAATGAAACCAACACAGCAGAGCCAGGACTCTGGGAGATCTCCCACTATATTGCATTAATAAATAATTCCTGTAGTTTAGGGCTCTCCCTGATCCATGGTTTAAAACCAAATTTTTAATTAAAGAGATAAACAAGAACTTCTAAAAGCATCTACACAATTTGCTGGGCAATGAACATAAATGTAACAGATGGTTTTGCAGTGTAATCAGACACTGGAGATACCAAAGGCACACGGTAAATTTTCCACGTGATGACCTTTCTCTCAGGCTGAGGGCTCAGCTGGTTTTGGGACCATCCCTGGGCTGGGTTTGGGACCATCCCTGGGCTGGATTCAGGACCATCACTGGGCTGGGTTTGGGACCATCCCTGGGCTGGATTCAGGACCATCACTGGGCTGGGTTTGGGACCATCCCTGGGCTGGATCTGGGACCATCCCTGGGCTGGATTTGGGACCATCCCTGGGCTGGATTTGGGACCATCCCTGGGCTGGATTTGGGACCATCCCTGGGCTGGATTTAGGACCATCCCTGGGCTGGATTTGGGACCATCCCTGGGCTGGATCTGGGACCATCCCTGGGCTGGGTTTGGGACCATCCCTGGGCTGGATTTGGGACCATCCCTGGGCTGGATTTGGGACCATCCCTGGGCTGGATTCAGGACCATCCCTGCCAGGTGAGCTGTGCCCTGCCCAGCTGCGTTCAGCACCCCTCCCATCCCACAGCCACAGCTGCTCCATCCAGCAGTTAAATGTTTCCCACTCCTTCAGGGGTCTCTTCTTTCAGCCCAGCCTCCCCGAGGGTTTTCACTGGGCCAAAGCAGAATTTGGGCCCCACAGAGCAAAGCTGTGAATGGAACAGGAGCCCCAAAGCCGTGGTCAGTGATCTCTTGAGCCCACACTCACACATCGCTGAGGAGGTGCCCCCATTTCTGACCTTTGGGGCTCCACAGGTGGCAGCACGGACGGAGCAAAGCCCGCTCGCTCCGTGTTCCAGAAGGAAGGACAGAGCGGGGCTATGGGGCAGAACCGGTTCTATATTTAAGGGCTGCACTGGGTTGTTATGGCAACAGGAATTCCAGCCACCGCCGCGGGCTCCTCCGACGCCTCCCTGCCATCCTCTGCAGAGCCCAACTTTGCATCACGCAGCAGCCTCCTGCCTGAGGCTTGGGCTGCAGGGGAGGGGGAAAATGTGCAACTCATCTTCTCACAGAGAGCTTTTTCCTTCAGGAGTGCAAAGCAGATGAGAACGGCTTTGATAACTGCCTGTGGATGCAGGGATGCTCCACGCCTGTGGAGACAAAACCCAGCTCCGGCAGCAGAGAGGCTCAGACCCTCTCAGCTCCGGGGGCCCGCAGGGACTGGGAGCCCCCGGAACGGCAAACCCAGCTGCTGTGTCCCCAGGGGGGCAACCACGGGGCTCCTGATGTGTCCTGGGGAGTGTCCTGAGGGCTGGGAATGTCCCTCCTCCCAGAGCTGAGCAGGACGGAGCCGGGGCTCACAAACACCCGCAGCCACCGCACTGCCCTTCCCCAAGCTGGGCTCCTTTTGTCTGCCTGGTGAAAGTCTGCATTTCATCCACACATCCATCTATGTACTTATATGGTCCTCATCTCCACCATGCCCAAATCTCAAGGGCTACCAGGACACTGTTTGCTTTTTTTTTGCAGCTATCATGCTGGAATTCATAAACAGAAAAGCTGTGTGTGAGACACATGCCCTGCTACCACAGCCTGGGCTCCAGTCCTGCAGCCAAGTTTGGGCACTGCTCATCAAGAGTGTCAGGCCCAACTGGCGAGAGCCCAGAGGGCAGCAAAAGGAGTGACCAGAGACGGCCTCTGAGGAGAGGTGGAAGAAATGGGTCAGCTCATGGAAATGGAAGGGAGAGCAGAGATGGGGTAACAGTTTTCCATTCACAAAGGGCTCTGTGGAAGACACCAACGCTTTGTGTTCCTTGTCTGCTGGGAATTGTACAAAATATGGTAGGATGGGAGAATCAGGATCACTGTTGGGGAAAAGGGTGTGAAGTCCTGGGGTAGTTTGCCCAAGGAGAACAGGGGATGGAGACATCATTAAGGCTTTCAAGAAGTAGATCCTTTAGCGCCTGTCAGGATGGTCTAGACATATTGATCCTGGCTTGGTGCAGGAGGATGGATTAGGGTACATCTCCATCTCCCTCCCTGCCACGCTGTGGTTGTTCTGGCAGAACCTCACGTGTGCATTGCAGTCACACCCCCAGCAGCTATGGGAGCAGTAGGGGTTGTCTTGGTTGCAGTGACCAGAACTGGGGCTGGTGTTTCAGAAGGTCCCTAAGTGTCCCCTGGGCCCACCTCATGTCACACACCCAGCAGCTCTCAGCCTGCCTTTCCATGGCCACACCAGCCTGGGAGCTCAGTGCAGCAGCAGCACTCAAGGGGTCTCTGCTCCACTCCTTCTCAGTGCTTCTCCTTTAGTAGAAAATCCTGTTAATAATCTATTGACACCCTCCCCCCTTAGAAATGGCTGTAATGCAACAACACCTTCACTTCCTGCAGCCATCAGTTCATCCGTTCCCAGTTTCCAAAGCTGTTTCTGCTCAACAGTCTTGCCTGTTGTGGAATTAACAGTGTAGTAACACCAACATGTCAGTCCCAATGGAGTGGCTGCTGAGCAGCAGGGCAGCTTGAATCCCAACTGATATGAATGGCAAATATTTAAAAAAAAAAAAAATTGAAAATGAAGTGTTACTGGTAACCAAAACAGGCAGAGAGGAGCACCAGCCCAGAACCACTGCATCATCCAGCTACCCCACACATCAGCTTTGCAGCATGTCCTCTGCCTCAGTCACTTCTAATTCACCTTGAACTGCTGCCATGGCTGAAGGAAACTTTAGGAGAAACAGGAGAAGTCAGAAAAACACAGGGCCTACATTGCCCTAAAAATAACCCCTGAAAGGGCTCAGAGCTGTTCAGAGGTGAGTGGCTGGAGGGAGCAGAGCCCCACAGAGCAGCACATGGCTGAGTGACAACACCAGCGTGGTGACAAATGCACGGGGTGACAGAAGCCCCATCCTGGTTCACACGTGGCACCAAGTCCTTCAGGGGCTGTGGAGCAGCCTCTCAACAGCAAACCCACAGCTATTGCAGTGTGAGACTGGCAGGAAAAGCAGACCAGCAGCGGCGCAGTGAGGTATCAGATGGACCAGCTTGGGTATTTTTGTTCTGGGTAACAAATAAATAAATAAAATTGTGATGATTAAGTGGAAGCAAAATAGCCCTGTTATTGATACAAGTGCCTTTGCAGTACATTAAACCCAAGTAATTTAAAGACCAGCGCATTTTATGTAAATAATTAATTCTTTTTTGGTTAGCACGATGCCACGGTAGCTGCCTAAATTTCAAAGAGGGGGTTACTTTTTAGTTAGAATATGGTCATTACAAATGCACGTGGGTCTTAAATCATTCATGCTGGAAACAAGATGACTTGGTCATGCATCAGAAAGAATAAAGCAGCTCTTGTGTCTCTCTCAATCACACCCAGCAAACCTCTGGGCTGCCAATGAGCGAGGCAGATCAGATCTGCCCTGTGATGAGAGTGTGTTGTCATCCCTGGGCAGACAAAGTCCTCTGGGAAGATGCATTTGCTGAGGTCAGACTGAGTAGAGAATGAAGTGCTGGAGAGCCAACGCGAGGCAGAACCAGCCTGCCCCAGCAGCAGCCTCAGAGCAGGCTCTCCCCAGCAATCAGGGATCTTATGGAGGTGGACAGCCAGAGCGCAGATGATTTCAAAGGGTTTAATTGCTTTCTGGCTAATAACACTGCAGGCAACCGCCCTCTCCCTCCTTTCCCGGATCTCTGGCTCACTGGAGAGTCCCAGCTGGTTTGTGGGGTCTGGACCTGGTCCAGGCAAGGTCCAAGTGCCCCGGGAGCCTCAGCCCCGAGCAGCAGGTACCGTGGGTATCTCCCGGCTGCTTCGCTGCTCTGGCTTTTCAGACGGAACTTTCCAGATCGCCTCCCTCTCCTCTGCGTGGCTTTGCGAAGCCAAAATTCAGGTGCTGACGAGGCCCCGCTGCAGTCAGTCCCTTTGGCAGCCGGGGTTTGCCCAGTGATGGATCCGCGGCTCGGACAGGAGGCCCGGGCGGCTCCGAGCGGCGGCTGCAGCCCGTCCCAGCAGTGCCATCTATTGCCACACGGCTCTGCCGCACGGAGCCGGCTGGGGCAGGGAGGGAGCCGAGGGAAAAGGCCAATTCCCGCCCGGAACTGGGGACACGTCCCTGTTAACGCGCACGCTGCTCCGCTTTTCTAGAAAAGCAGAGAACCTTTAAAATATCTCTGTGTGCTGGACCACACTCATCTCAAACCCCGTGACATCTGGGAGCCGAGCTCCCCGCCAGAGCCTGGGTCCATCGGGATCATCTCCATCAAATCCATCTCCACGTCCAGCTCCCTCAGGTCCCAGCAGGAGGAACCCTTGTCCCTAGCAGAGGAAAGCAGGGCTCAGGAGTGCTCAGAGCAGGAGGAACCCTTGTCCCTGAGCAGAGGAAAGCAGGGCTCAGGGAGTGCTCAGAGCAGAGGAACCCTTGTCCCTGAGCAGAGGAAAGCAGGGCTCAGGGAGTGCTCAGAGCAGAGGACCCTTGTCCCTGAGCAGAGGAAAGCAGGGCTCAGGGAGGGCTCAGAGCAGGAGGAACCCTTGTCCCTGCAGAGGAAAGCAGGAGGAGGGCTCAGAGCAGGAGGAACCCTTGTCCCTGAGCAGAGGAAAGCAGGGCTCAGGGAGTGCTCAGAGCAGGAGGAACCCTTGTCCCTGAGCAGAGGAAAGCAGGGCTCAGGGGTGCTCAGAGCAGGAGGAACCCTTGTCCTGAGCAGAGGAAAGCAGGGCTCGGGAGGGCTCAGAGCAGAGGAACCCTTGTCCCTGAGCAGAGAAAGCAGGGCTCAGGAGTGCTCAGAGCAGGAGGAACCCTTGTCCTGAGCAGAGGAAAGCAGGGCTCAGGAGTGCTCAGAGCAGGAGGAACCCTTGTCCCTGAGCAGAGGAAAGCAGGGCTCAGGGAGGGCTCAGAGCAGGAGGAACCCTTGTCCCTGAGCAGAGGAAAGCAGGGCTCAGGGAGGGCTCAGAGCTGTCCCAGCTGCAGCCTCAGCCTTCACACCGTGACAGGGTGGGAGGGGCTGCTGCAGCCTCCCACTGGGGCTCTGCAGTTTCAGGTACACCTCGACTGAAACATTCATTCTCAGGGTATCTAAAGAAAAAGAAAACAACCCCCCCAAACCCAGCATAAAACAGCAGCTGAGTTCCAGAAGCCTTGCCCAGCCCTCACTGCCAAAGGCTCTGGGCACTGCCCCTCTCCATCCTCCTCCAGGGCACCTCCAGGGGCTGGCAGAGGCAGCTGGGGATGTGCAGCCTCCACACCCTGCCCGAGCAGGCCTGGGGGTGCCACTGGACAAAGAGAAACATTCCTCTTCTTCACTTCACTTTAGCCAAACATTTCAGCAGCGTGCTCTTCCCTCACACATTTTGCAATACTTTGTCATCATAAATTGACTCTGGTTTATATTAACTAAAGCCCTCTCTCGTTCAGTATCTGCTTTGAGAAATGTTGGCAATAAGCAGGAGTTCAGAGCAGATTTATACCCACAGACCCTCTGGAGCACTGGGATGAGTTTCCCAGAACATGAACTCAAGTTTACCAAATAAGAACATGAAAAACTCAAAGAACTCATTCACATCATCCAATTCACACATGGCAGGCCCACGAGGGCAGCGGGAATCCAACAACATAAACCACAGGCAGACACTGCAATGCTCGTGGATGTGGAAGGAAAACATGGACAGCAGTGTCTCAAGGGGAGAGAGAACTTGAAAGGACTGCAGAATCAGGTTTAAAAATTCACTGCAGCCTAAACTGTACCTGGTGGGACACAGGAGATGCTTCCAGGGGATCAGCTGCTGCCATTGGCGAGCACAGGGTTTGGGAGCAGGGATGAGTGAGTTAAGCCCTCAAGACACCTTGATTTTCCAAGAGACACATTGTTCCAGCAAACTTCCCACTGAGGAAAAAATCTCTAAAGATAGAGTTCGTGGGATGTGCAGAAACACCTGTCTCCTTTTCCAAACGCCTTTCCAGACTGTCCCAGCTTACATCCCAACCTCCTGTGCAGGCCAACACCTGCCTTGTGGGCCAGAGCATGCAGGGAAGGAAAACGGAGGGAGCTCAGTAATGTTCAAGCTTAAAAAAAAAAAAAATCTGCAAAAACCCCCACCTTTTTTCTTTTTTTCCTTTAAGACAAAGATATGACATTGTTTAAAAGAAGAAAAATGTGTTGATAAATACCAGAGAAAAGTACTAAACTCCAGGAGGGAGTTTGTGCTCCAGGAGGGGGCCAGTGGTGCCGTGTCGGTGGGGACACGGCGTGGCAGCCCCGCAGGTGAGGACACGGGGACACGGGGACACGGGGACACGGGGACACGGGGACACAGGGACACGGGGACACGGGGACACGGGGACACAGGGACACGGGGACACGAGGACGCGGGGACACGGGGACGCGAGGACGCGGGGACACGGGGACACGGGGACACGGGGACACGGGGACAGACCCAGCCGGGCCGGGGCCGGGGCCGGGGCCGCTCCTCCCGGCGCCGCCAGAGATCGCTGTGGGAGCGCGCTCCGCCCGGCTCCGCCCGGCTCAACCCGGCCCCGCCCGGCCCCGCCCGGCTCAGCCCAACCCTGCCCGGCCCGGCCCCGCTGCTCAGTGCCCGGTTCGGGTGGCACCGAACCTCCTGCCGTCCTCCTGCCCTCCTCCTCCAGCGGCTTGTTGAGATAAGGGGGCTGCTGAGATAAGGAGGCTGCTGAGACAGGGGGGCTGCGGCTGTGAGGGGCCCGGGGCCGCCCTCCTCCAGCCCCACGGCCGGTTTGGGGCTGAGCTCTTTCTGCCTCGCCCCTGGGCCCCCGATCCCTCTCCGGCTGTGGCCGGGCAGGTCGCGGAGCAGCCCCTCCTGCAGAGGGGGGCTCGCATCGGGCAGCGAGGGGCCGAGCTGGGCAGGGGCTCCCTCGGCGAGGGGCTGAGCTGGGCAGGGGCTCCCTCGGCGAGGGGCTGAGCTGGGCAGGGGCTCCCTCGGCGAGGGGCTGAGCGGGGCACGGCTCCCTCGGCGAGGGGCTGAGCTGGGCACGGCTCCCTCAGCGAGGGGCTGAGCGGGGCAGGGGCTGAGCTGGGCAGGGCTCCCTCGGCGAGGGTCTGAGCGGGGCACGGCTCCCTCGGCGAGGGGCCGAGCTGGGCAGGGGCTGAGCTGGGCAGGGGCTCTCTCGGCGAGGGGCTGAGCTGGGCAGGGCTCCCTCGGCGAGGGGCTGAGCTGGGCACGGCTCCCTCGGCGAGGGGCTGAGCTGGGCAGGGGCTGAGCTGGGCAGGGGCTCTCTCGGCGAGGGGCTGAGCTGGGCAGGGCTCCCTCGGCGAGGGGCTGAGCTGGGCAGGGGCTGAGCTGGGCAGGGCTCCCTCGGCGAGGGGCCGAGCTGGGCAGGGGCTCTCTCGGCGAGGGGCTGAGCTGGGCAGGGCTCCCTCGGCGAGGGGCTGAGCTGGGCAGGGCTCCCTCGGCGAGGGGCCGAGCTGGGCAGGGGCTCCCTCGGCGAGGGGCTGAGCTGGGCAGGGGCTCTCTCGGCGAGGGGCTGAGCTGGGCAGGGCTCTCTCGGCGAGGGGCTGAGCTGGGCAGGGCTCCCTCGGCGAGGGGCTGAGCTGGGCACGGCTCCCTCGGCGAGGGGCTGAGCTGGGCAGGGCTCCCTCGGCGAGGGGCCGAGCTGTCCCCGGGCACAGCCCCGACTCTGGCCAGGCCCGTGCCGGACCGGCACTGCCCGTTGTGTTGCCATAACGCCCGACCGCGGCTCGTTCACCACCCCGACACGGGCTCTAACCCCGGGGGAATGGGCTCTGTCACCCCTCTGTGCCCTGGGCCCGGCCTGCTCCGGCTTCCCAGCTCAGTCACCTGTGAAACGTTCGCAGCCGCAGCAGCGGCTCTGAATTATGGATGAATTGCTTTGTCAGGCCCTGGGGCTCCGTGTGCACCCATCCCCTCCGGCCCCCGCCCGGCCCCCGAGGGGGCACACGGGCAGTGAGAGCCCCCGGCTGGGTACCCCTGCAGGACCACGGGGGTTCCCCGAACAGGGCAGGAACCCCCAGCCCCGCAGGCCCGGGAGCCCCAGGGGCGCCCACCCTCCTCCTGCGAGCGCGGGGGCAGCGAGGGCCGCCTTGGCAGGCAGGGGCTGCAGGGAGCCTGG
Organism: Phylloscopus whistleri; assembly: GCA_017589585.1. Lineage (NCBI taxonomy): Eukaryota > Metazoa > Chordata > Aves > Passeriformes > Phylloscopidae > Phylloscopus > Phylloscopus whistleri. The sequence goes on along the minus strand of JADMLD010001467.1, from coordinate 22,364 downwards.
CACCCCGCAGCTCCAGCCCAGCGCCGCGGGTGGGAGGAAGCTTCCCAGAAGACGGAGAGCTAAAAAAAGGCAAGGCTTGGAGCAACCCAGGACTGCCAGCTATTTATTCTAGCATGCCTGTATGCTGCATGGAGCAGGAGAAAGATATTTTAAAGCTGCTGCAAGGAAGCTTGTCTGTCTGCCTGAGTTTGTTCAAAAATTCAATCACCAACAGTCCCCAGCACCAGTCCCGAGCCCCGCACCACCTTCAGCCAAGTGCCCTCCTGACAGCCTAAGGCAGCCCACCCCTCCATCAGCACTACACTGAAGCAGATGCTTGGGAAAAAGGCTGAGGCACAACACATCAAGAAGAGTTTGGGGAGCATCCACATCTCACACTCAATTTATTTCTGGCCAGTCCTAATGACCCTTACTGACTCAAACTCTCATAGGCACTTACCCCTCTGGGCTTACAAATCTCATCTCCTACCAAAAAAGCACACCCCAGTCTCCTGTTAAAAAAAAAAAAAAAAAAGAAAAAGAAGAAAAGAAAAAAAGCAAAAGCACTGCAATCTGTTCTTGGATATGTATTTTTTACTGAAAAAATCATTCATAAATTAACAAATACAAAAATGTACAAACACATGGGTAAATAAATGTAATGACACAAAGGATTGCTTTGCTGAGAAGTGTGTGTGTGTTGTAAAACACTAATCTTCAGTGCAAAAACGTCCCCCTGGTACCTCTTAAAAACATAACAGTAAGCTCAAAAGCCATGATGATGGAAAGCTGCTTGAGAGTTTGAAGCCACTTCTGATGGTGAGGGGCCTGAAGTGTGCGGCCGTTGCTCAGGGTACCTGCCTTAGAGAAGCAGAGCTTGACGGAGAATTAACTGTCAATAAATAGTTTTGCAAATAAAACCCACATGGCTCATTTAATAAAAAATAAATCAGCATCGCACAGGACCTGCCCTGCAGCGGGGCTGGCTGACGGCGCTGAGGTGGAAGGGGCAAACGAGTGGCCTTGTGGAACTTCAGCTGCCAGAATATGTACAAGTTCTCCTTAATACAGGAATTTTTACACCATAACAGCACATGCGCTTGACAGTATGTTTTTAACAGTTACATTTACTATACAGTATTTGACATAGCTGATAAGATTAACAGTGCACATTTTCAGATAATCCACATTTTAAAAAAGGGAAAATAAATTCAACGTGGTTAGAAGGAAGGATGGGATGCTGCTGGGGATGGACCCTTCTGTGCCAGCCGCAGAGTGCAGTTCTGAGCAGAGGTAACGCTTTTGTTCCACACCAGGTGCCACGGGTGCCACGGACACGGGAGGCTGAGGATCCCAGCTCAGGTAGCTCAACACCTACTCACACACTCATGCGTGATTCCGGGGAAGTGAACTTGGACTGGTTGAAATACATTCCTTTTGAAATACATTCCTTGTTTGAAGCACCATTAAACAAAGACAGGTTTCTAGCAAGGTCTCAGGATGAAAGAAAAGAGGGGCGGGGCAAGGCGGGTTCAGCACCCGGGAAGGGTCCACGTGAATTACAGATCGAGACTCCGAAGCAAAAGTCTTTATTGCTGTATGCGCCAGAAAAAGCAAATCCTCACCTCTGCCTATAAATAACCAGGCTGAATCCCCTCAGGAAGCGAGTTTAAAGCACATGTAAGTTCAGAGACTTTAAAACTTAGTTACAAACTCATCAGCGCTTTTCAAGGGCAGGCTGGCTGCCCTCTCATGCCGGCCGATAAGATCTACACAAAACTCGTGTTTCCTAAACTAACGTTTTCTGGATACAGGTTAGGAATGCCCTGGGCAGTCACACCCACCACAGATGCGTATGGGGATCATACGTCCACGGAACTGAGGAAACAATGTAAACCACGAGAAGTTAAGGAAACCGAAGGCAAACAATGCAATGAAAAGAGTTAAAGTCCTTCGGAGGTCAAGTACCCGCCCTTGGTGTGTGGAAATACAAACTAAAACCAACACCCAACGTATTTACTTTTAAGTCAGAGAGGTCTGGTGAAAGTGGTGGTGTCAGAGCTGTGTAAGGGCTGGACTGTGTCCGTGGGGACAGGGCACAAAGTCCAGCCTGCCCATGGTGGCTGTGAAGAAAAGAGGGATGGCATTGGATGGGCTGTCAGACCAAGCTCTGGCTCCCAGTCCTCATATTTTCATGTGTCCTTCATGTCTCTGGCTGAGCTGTGCCCTGTCCCTCCAGCTGTGCCCATGCCAGCGCTGCCAGGTACCGAGGGGACAGCGCAGGGCACAGCCTGGCCCCGACAGCACCTCTGTGCTGCTGGATCTACACCATAAATGCAAACTAAGCCAACCTCCCAAACCGTTCCAGCACGTTCCAGAGCGAGGGCAGGCGCTGCTCTGTGGGGAGGGCTCATGTGGGCTCGGCCCTGCCCTCAGTGGGACACGGAGCAACAGCCATGGGACTGTGTTCCATATGGCTTTTGGATTCATTTGCACACGTGTTGCAAAAGTGACAGAAAAGGGAGGTTTTTCAGTAAATATTCCCATTTCCTCACCCTCCCTGGAACAAGCCAGCCCTGCGGTTTCTGGAATGAGTGATGACCCGGCTGTATTTCTCACCCACTGCGCTGGAAGGTTCTGGGCCCTGGCCCACAAAGGTTTCTGCATATGCCCAGCTGGAATCATGTGAGCAATCTCACTGGCTTAACAGGAACACCTTGCACAAGTACAGTGATGCTCACACAAGTGTTTACAGAACTCAGGACTAAGATGAGTGACCGTATGTAAACCTCTCGTTTGGACTTGAGCCATAGGAGAAAAATAAAAAGGGGCAATTTACACAGCATATTTACACTCACACTTCTTTAAGAAGCGATTCTGTTGTATGTACTCCAAGCAGGTCATTTAAAAAACCGCACAGACATAGAAGAACGGCATCAGAAGTCGTTTGATCTCCCACCAGGGCAGTTGCCAACCCAACTGCTCCCGCCGTTCGCCGTCAAGAAGCCAGAGTCCCCCAGCTGAGCCGCTTCCCGGAGGAGAAAGCGCATCCCAGGAGAGTCCCAGTGCCAGAGATTGCGGGAGGAGGAATGTGGAGACGAGAGCAGCAGGTCGAACTGTTGTCCTGAAACCCAGAAAGCAAGTGGCAGAAAGAACAAGGAGACTGCTGAGCTCGCTGCCCGGGTGTCGGGCTGGATTGGTACAGCTAGGGCAATTTGTGCGTGCACTTTCAGCCTCATTCTCCAAAATACTGTGATCCTTCATTAGACAAAGTGTTGCTTGTCCTCAATAACCCTTGGAAAAGAAAGTCTAGCATGGTGCTTTCTTGGTGAAGGGCAGAGCAAAGTTATTTTCTCCTCTTAATATTCAGTCACCAGAGCCAGCTCCGGTGTCAGGTTAACAGTGATGTTCTTATACAAGGCGTCATATGTGACGTTTGGAAAGTAGTTCAAGTTATTGAGGCCGTCCAGGGCTTGCCTTTCTTTTGACTTCCTCAGCAAGGCGTACCTGTGCAACGAGAACCAGGGGCCAGAGTCAGTTCCACGTATCCCACAGCACCTGCAAACTCCTCCCAAGGCTACTGCAACACCTTTCAAAGAGCCAGGCCCAGGAGCAGCTACAAAACAATGACCTTCTGAGTCCTTAGTACAGGCAACAGTCACAGTGCAATACCCTGGCATGAGTAAATACGAGAAAATTCCAGAGACGTCTATCACTTGATAAAGGGCAAAATGCTCACTGTGCCACCAGCACACGTTCAGCTGCCAGAACAACCTGTGGCACCTGCCCAAAGCCTGCAGGTCCCATCCCGGGGGTCCTGCCAAGCCCAACATCCACACCACCCTGGAGACACAGCTGAGGGGTGATGGGGTCCTTGCCACTTTTATGAAACCAGACAGGAACAAGAACAGAACTAAATGGCTTTAGTCTGAGGGAGGGGGGCGAGGAAGTAAAACCAGCAGAATGGTGGTATGGGGAAGGAAACTGCAGCTGGTGCACAAAAACAGCCTCAAGCACATTTGGAGCAGCATGAGGAGATAGAAGGAGGAGGGTTGGGAGGGGAAAATAGGCAGGAACATCTCCACAGGTCAGTGACTCCCCTCAGCACAGTGCTGGAGGCCTGGAGACACCAGGGCGAAGAGCTGGGCTAAGGCCTGGGGACAGAGAGGGGACCAGGGAAGGGTTGTGCCACAAAGCCGGGGAAGGTGCTGGGTGAGAACAAAGAGGGAAGTACCAGGAGCAGAGCTCAGTCCCATGCCTTTATCAGCCTGCCATGCTTCAGAGGTTTTTAATATCCTTTTTTAAACCAAAAGCAACTTCTCTTTTTCAAGACTGAAGTAAGAGAAGCATCTCTGACTGGCTGCATTCTGTCCAACAGAGATATGAAAAGTAGGGCTAAAGATGGAAACACCCCCCAAAAATGAGTCTTCTGCATAAAAAGACCAGCAGATAGCTCAAATCTCTGCAGCAGCCTAAAGCCCTCTGCAGAACAGAGCCTGCACTGCTTGTCCAGCAGCTGCTCAGCTGCAAGTGTTAATTCCTGAAGTTGTTTGTGAAAGATGTATTTCTCTGGTTTTCTGTTGCACAGTTTTCAGAAGACTCAAATTCCACTGTGGTCTTCAGGCAAAAGCAATCAGTCAACCCTTGTACTCTCTGGGTACTGGGACAAAGGGGTTGGAGCCCTCCTGGAGAGCTCCCGGGAGAATTTATCTTCTTGAGAAAAATGCTCACAGAGTTCTTGTCCTCCTTGGGTCCAGGGGACAGTTACCACTCCTGATGGATGCCTGCAGCCTCACAAGAGAGCAACCCCTGAGCTCAGGGGCTCTGTACACCCACCCCAGTCTGGGGCCAAGAAGCAGAAACAAGAAAGGAGAGGGTGTTGCAGTTGGAGTTTGTGAGTGTTGCCAGGGACACCTGAGGCTTTAGCAGCCACCCTGCAGGACAGCCCCTGCTCTGTGCTTTCTGCAGCCTGAGCAGGGCCTCCCTTAGCTGGGGCCAGGCTCTTCTGGAAACAGGGAAGCTCCTCCAACAGCTGGCAATAGGCACCCCTGCCCTCTGGAGACAAAGGACAGGCCCTCAGCCTGCCATGCTGACAATCCCCTTCTGGGTGGCAGCCAAGCAGCCACAAAGCAAGGACCCCTCGCTGCAGGGATGTGGGGTACAAAACACAGGATGGAGGAATCCTGGCAACGCTCTGCCTCCATCTCCCTGCAGTTAGCTTCCTTTGAGAGTTCAGGCTGTCACTGCCCTCAAACAGCTGCAGGGAACCTCCTACATGGTACAGACTCTTTCTGAAAGGCTTTAGGATTCTTTAAAAATTTACTTGCCTTCCTAGGAACTGTACTTCTCCCCGATGGTGGTGGGGAATTGATTTGTATTTCCCTGTGTCTCCCTCTGGCCGAGTCACCGAGTAGCCTGCAAACTGTACTCTGCATTAGAAAGGGGAGAAATAAAATAAAATAAACAAAAAATAATCACCCGTTGTGTTTGCTGTGCTGGCAGTGCTTCCAGGGCTGCAGTCAGAGCTCCCAGGGCTCTGGCCATGGCTCGGCCTTCCCACCCACAGAGAAGCCAGAAAAACCTCCCGCTGCAGCCGGGGCTCGGGGCACGTCACACAGCACTCAGCACCCAGAGCCCGCTCAGCAGTGTGGGATGATGTGCACAGAGCCAGCAGCTCCCCAGCCAGCACCTCTCTGCTTCCCAGGCCCTGCCTGTGCAGCCTGGGGCAGCCCCTGCCCCCGGGGCCAGCCAGGCTGGCTCATCCCCTGGCCAAGGTGACCACTGTCCCCACAGAGCACGTGCCAGGCTCAGCTCACACAGCCACCACCGGGGCACAGGGAGCCCGTACCTCTTCCAGAGGTCGTCATCCTCGCCACCCCAGCCCCAGAAGGCGTTGGGGAATCCGTTGATCTTCCGGAACTGCTCGACAGTCAGGCCACTCACCCCCCCGAAGAACTCGTCGTACGGGAGCCTGAGCAGGAGAGAAGGGTCAGGGCAGGGCCCGCTGCCTCTCCCACCTGCCGTGGCAAAGCCCAAGCCCCGAGGATGCTCTCTGCCATCCCCCCTCATGCTCCCTTTGCACAAAGCCTGAGGAAAAACCCAGATTCATTGTCTGCCTTAAAAACAAACGAATGCACTCTAACACTGGCTCCTTAGCAGTTATGGCAGAGGGAGGAGGAACAGTGCTTACAGGTACATGTACTTATCCAGCTTGGCTGCAAAGTGCCTCGGCATCTGTCCACACCCATAATAGTTACGGTCATTCTCTGGGATGTGGTCCACGTCGTGGAAGATGAGGCAGTCCCAGTCCAAGTCCTTCATTGCTTCCCGAAAGCCAACGTTGAAGAGCATGGCACGGTTGAAGGGTTGGTTTCCAGCCTAGCAGGGAGAAAGCCCCTTCTCAAGAGGAGTCCCTGCAGCTCTTGCTCTGTGTGTGTGTTCTCAGCCCTGTCTAGGAAACTGCAGAGGGCAACCAGCTCCCGTACTGGCACCACGAAAGAAGTGATGCATTGGAGCAGTGAGATCAACCAACACGGAAATACTCAATTCACAGCACGGGAGCAGAAACAAAGATGCTGAATACTCAGACACTTGAAACAACCCCCAGTTTTGATCAATCCTTTAAGCTAGAGTTAAATGTGGAGGCACATTTACTGGGTGGATGAAGCCAAACAGCTTAAGTGAGAGGTCCATGTACACATCAAATGACAGTCACGTTCTACGTGAAACGCCTAACTCTGGTCAGGCCATTCCTGTGCCTAGGAGATGCTGCCTGGAACTACAGCAGGGATATACAGAAAACTGCAGCATTGTCTGAACCACAAATACCTTGACCAAAGCTTTTTTTAAAAAAAATAACTCCTACAAAACAGAATTAAAAAAATAAAACAACACCACAAATTCCCAAACTTCTGTTTTTCATATAAAACCAGTAATTTCTGAGCACATCCTTGAGCTGTGCCACTTCCAGACAGAACAGGACAACTTACACATTGCAACCTGAGCCCTACCCCTGGCACATCAGAGAGATGTGATCTGGCAGGGCCAGGCCCTGGGGCGGGGCAGGGCTGTGCCTGCAGCGCTCACTCACCTGTTCCACAACGTAGAAGGCGAACTGTAAACGTTGCCGCTGCAGCATGGGAATGAGGTGTCTGAAGAGGACGGGGAGGTGCTCGTATCGATTGCGGAATGGGATCAGGATGGCCACCTGAGGGACAGACAGACACAGAACGGGATCAGGATGGCCACCTGAGGGACAGACAGACACAGAAAGGGATCAGGATGGCCACCTGAGGGACAGACAGACACAGAACGGGATCAGGATGGCCACCTGAGGGACAGACAGACACAGAACGGGATCAGGATGGCCACCTGAGAGACCGACAGACACAGAAAGGGATCAGGATGGCCACCTGAGGGACAGACAGACACAGAACGGGATCAGGATGGCCACCTGAGAGACAGAGAATGGGATCAGGATGGCCACCTGAGGGACAGACAGACACAGAACGGGATCAGGATGGCCACCTGAGGGACAGACAGACACAGAACGGGATCAGGATGGCCACCTGAGGGACAGACAGACACAGAACGGGATCAGGGTGGCCACCTGAGGGACAGACAGACACAGAACGGGATCAGGGTGGCCACCTGAGGGACAGACAGACACAGAACGGGATCAGGATGGCCACCTGAGGGACAGACAGACACAGAACGGGATCAGGATGGCCACCTGAGGGACAGACAGACACAGAACGGGATCAGGATGGCCACCTGAGGGACAGACAGACACAGAAAGGGATCAGGATGGCCACCTGAGGGACAGACAGACACAGAACGGGATCAGGATGGCCACCTGAGGGACAGACAGACACAGAACGGGATCAGGATGGCCACCTGAGAGACCGACAGACACAGAAAGGGATCAGGATGGCCACCTGAGGGACAGACAGACACAGAACGGGATCAGGATGGCCACCTGAGAGACAGAGAATGGGATCAGGATGGCCACCTGAGGGACAGACAGACACAGAACGGGATCAGGATGGCCACCTGAGGGACAGACAGACACAGAACGGGATCAGGATGGCCACCTGAGGGACAGACAGACACAGAACGGGATCAGGGTGGCCACCTGAGGGACAGACAGACACAGAACGGGATCAGGGTGGCCACCTGAGGGACAGACAGACACAGAACGGGATCAGGATGGCCACCTGAGGGACAGACAGACACAGAACGGGATCAGGATGGCCACCTGAGGGACAGACAGACACAGAACGGGATCAGGGTGGCCACCTGAGGGACAGACAGACACAGAACGGGATCAGGATGGCCACCTGAGGGACAGACAGACACAGAACGGGATCAGGGTGGCCACCTGAGGGACAGACAGACACAGAACGGGATCAGGGTGGCCACCTGAGGGACAGACAGACACAGAACGGGATCAGGATGGCCACCTGAGGGACAGACAGACACAGAACGGGATCAGGATGGCCACCTGAGGGACAGACAGACACAGAACGGGATCAAGATGGCCACCTGAGGGACAGAGGACGTGGCTCTCACTGCACCACAGCCGTTCCCCACCCCGGGCTGGGGAGCAGGACTGCCTGGTGTGGGGTTATAGCACCAGGAGCAGCACTAGGAGAGGTCTCTTAGCTCTCCCATGGAGAGCAGCCTGGAAACCCTTCCAACTCCCGCAACATGGTTTTCCTATTCACTTTTTGAGGAATTATTGCTTTGGAAAAATTCAATGTCACCTTGAGTGGAAGGGAGAGTTGCAGTGCCCCCTCATCATCTCTGCCCAGCACTGGGCACACTAAAGCAGCCCTTGAGCTCACTGTTTCTTCCCTGGGCAGGGCATTCCCAGGGAATGAATGAACTTCAGAGCTCCTGACATCACTGCTCTGAAGATGCAGCACACCAGGGATGCTCCCATGAACGTTCCTGCTGCCCAGCCCCCGTTACCTTCCAGCGAGGCAGGCAGTCACTCGGCTTCCAGTGCCCTCCCAGCTTGATGGAAGGGTCTTTAGAGAAGAACTGGTGGATATCCTCCATGGTGATCTCGCTCATATTTACATCAATGGGGCCCTCTGCAGAGTGGGAGAAGCAGCGGGGTGAGGAACTGCTGTGGGCAGCACTTGGCTGCATCCCTGTCCTCCATCCCCAGCACTCAACTTCTTTTCTCCAGCAGCAGCAAAATCAATTAGGAAATGCTGCTGATGTAACACCTCGGTCTCCTCAGCCTCTGTGGCTGCTGCTGGACGCAGCTCTCCGTGCCCCAGAGCCCCATGCCAGCCAGGGCACCCCTCTACTCCTCCCTGTGTGTTTCCAGCAGACTACACCCCCCACCTCAGCAGAGAGCATTCCCCTCCTTCAGAAACATTTGCCCTCCAAAGCCCAGTTTTCCCCCTGAGGATAGCTTTGGTGGAAGCATTTCTCCAGCTGCAGCTCCCCTGGGGGGTGCAGCCCATCTCCCACGGCAGGCCTGGCACAGCTCAGGCCTGGCACAGCTCGGGCTGGGACTGGCAGCACTGGCCCAGGGGAGCCACCCCGCCGCCACTGCCCCTGGAAAAGGGCTGGCAGAGCCTTTTCACCGGCTCCCAGCACACAATCCCTCTTTTGTTTGTGTTTGCCAAGCGATGGGCTCCTGCTTCAGCAGGGAGACATGCCTCCGACACAGCAGGGATTAACTCCTGAGGGTGGGTAAACAATGCTTTCCCAGGAGGGAGCCGGGCTCTGAACAGCGCTCCCATTCATCCCCAGGTGCCTGGCAGGGAAAGGTGCACTGCTGGTGAGACTGGGAATGCCCCTGCCTGCCCTCCCGAGCCCTGGGGAGCAGGAGAGGGGCGCAGGGCAGCAGGATGGCACTCACTCATAGAAGGGAGCCTCTCAGGACAGGTATTGTTGGGGAAGTAGGTAAAGTCTTCAGGAAGAAACGTTGTGGCTTGCAGAAAGGTGTCGTTGTGGCTCAGATCAAGAGGATAATCTGGGGAATGGAAAAAAAAAAAGAGAAGTTTTCACCTGAGCTATAGGTCTGTTATTGCCAGCCACCTCCCCATGCCACTGTGAGCAGACTCCAAAGTCAGGCACAGCTGGGGATGTCCCCAACAGCACAGCTGTGTCCCCAGTGGAACACACTTTAGCCTTGCAACCCAGCTGGGTGCTCATCCCAATCCTGGGACAGGTGGCTGCAGAAGATCAGCAGCCTTAGCACCACATCCAAGAAACCTCTGCATTTTCTGGCCAAAGGAGGAATTTTGAGCAGTGCCTTGAGGTATCACAAAGGAGCACTTGGCTCTTGGAAGGAAAAGGTGCCAGTGCTTTGTTCCTGAAGGACCCTGGCACAGCAAGAGGCCATGTGCTCCTGCAGCAGGTCCTTTCCCAGCAGGAGAGAGAGAAATCCCCAGGCAGGTCCCAATGCCAGCTAGGACTGCAGTACCCTACACAGGGCAATCCTGCCCGGAATCCTCCCCATAGGATCAATAAAAACTATCACATTTCACACAGACTTCCCTCTGCTTCGTGTGCTGCAAGAGCAGAGGAGCCCCCGTGCTCCAGCAGGGCCCAGCACAGCTCTGCAGCCTCCCCATTCCCACATCCCCAAACCTCCTGGGCAGCACCCTCCAGCCCCTTACACCTGCGGGGGTTTTGAGGAGGTTTTCCAGTGGAACAAGGAACCTGCTGTGTTGTGCCGGTACGAAACATCACGTCAGTAACATTGTTTATTTGCTCAAGTAAACAGTACCCAAACTATCTCAAAACTCAAGATGGGCTGTACACAGAACCTAAGGGCTTTTCAAGTAGGATAGATGTTATTTTGGATGCTTGATACTGTTCCAAATTTCCATAAGCAATTTTCCCTGTAAACTCCCATTAGCAGAGCACACCCAGAGCACTCAGCCCAGGTCACAGCCCAAAGTGAGGCTCAACTGCTCTCTCTTGGTTTTGCACCAAGGGCTGCCCTGATTTTGCTGGGCTTCCTCTCGCAGCTGTCACACAGCCTGACTGCCCACAGCAGTGGGGACAATGCACTCCCAGGAAGTGACAGCCACCCAGGCCCCCAAATTCAGTCAGGGAGGGAAGGCTCTGACCCCAGTGTCAATGCAGCCCTTGTGGCCACAGCACCGAGTGCCTTCCAGACACCACCAGCACCCATCCTGTGTCTGCTCTGACCTGCCTGCCAGGGAAGGTCACCCAAGGACGGTGCACAGAGCCTGCATGTGCTAAAACTGTCCTCATGGCTGCAGCTCCTGGGGAGGGGTGGGTGTCCTCACGTGCCTGCACAGCTGGGAATGGTGTGAGGTTCAAGCAAAGCCCCGTGCTGCAGCAGCAGCAGCTCTGGTATCACTGGTGCTGTGGTCACCAGCTCCCCACCTGCTGCAGGTTTTGGATTGCTTGAAGTCCCCAGGCCAGGATGAAGGCTCTCACCACTGCAAGCAGCAGCAATGGAGCATCTAACCCTCCCCCCCTCCAGGGATCAGCTACTTCCTCACCCTGGCTCTGCTTTACTTGATGTTTCCAGTCTTAAAAATAGCCCAGGGTGGCTGCCCTGGCTGCCTTGGTGCAGCACAGGAGGTGACCCGGGGCGTTCATCTCCTGCCTAAGTCGATAATTCCCCTCCCGTGCCCAAACCCAGCCAGGGCACAGCTGAACTGGTGGCTGCACCTCAGCAGCCTGGGCAGCAAGGACACGGCTCATACTTCTGCTATTGAGGAAACGATCTGGCCTTGTAAAACTCTGTTAGCCCCTGCTGCTGAGCCCTGGCGGGCGAGGAGCCCAGCTGAGCTCCCCACACCAGCCTGACGCCAGCAGCAGCGGCGTGAGGCTGTGGGGACGTGCCAGCAGGGAGGGGACAGGCTGGGTGTCACCAGCCCGGCAGCAGCGCCTCGCACACAGCCAGGGGCAGCTCTGCACCACTGACACCACAACCCAGAACCCCACATCCTCTCACGCCTGTGGACGATGAGCGGGCTGGGAGGGGGAGCCTGTGCTGCACTCCCTGCATCCTGCCCCAAGTTCAATATATTGTTTGTGGCAGATCTGCAGCCGAGTCACCTCGGCTCATCCTTGCATGGCAGGAGTGACGCTTACGAGCACAGGCTGCTCCACGTGCCCAGGGCCGGGGCTCTGCGCAGGCGCACGCCTGGGAAGGGAGTTTTTAAATATGAAACCTGATCCTTGCACTGAATTTGAAAGTGTTTACCCTCAGAGTGGTTGAAGCTACAAGTTGAATTCCTGGAAAGCAAAGAAGTTTTCAGCTCAAATCTCATCATTTCAGAGCTTTCAAGATTTTCACCCCTTATACAAGTTAGAAGCATTTGAACGTTTTACATATATAAACATGATTTTTATATTTTAACAGTATTTCTATATATATAGGAAACATAATATATTATGTTACTTATAGTTTATAGGTAACATAAAAATATACATATATTTTATACATAAAAATATACGTATATTTTTATGTTACATACACGTTTTTATGTATAAAAATAAAAGTGGCAAACAATAAAACAAAGCTTCCACCCTGCATTTACCGGCATAAATTAATTCCTTCAACTTAATTTCCAACGAAAATGAAACCTTTAGTCCAAGTTACAATTATTGAAGAGATACCTGAGTCGTTCACGCTGCTGTTCCTCTTGGCATAGGCACTGCGGACCACCTGCTCGTACACCTGAGCTCCTATAGTTCGCATGTTCTCACGGATCATGATGCCTTGGGCTTGCATCATGAAGAGGTAGGTGTTCACTGCAAGGCAGGGAGAAAAAGGAACATTTCCATGAGCATCAGCTTCTGTAGGGAAAAGGAATCAGGGTCTTTGGGAAGCACTCCCAGCCTCCTGCTTGGTTTCAGCTCCCTGGTGGCAGAAGGGTCCCGGGGATGCCATGGGAAGGGCAGGAGCTGGGCAGTGGAGGCGTAGGGCACGCTTGGAAACACGGCTGCTTGACAGGGGGGGTGCACCCAGCCAAACCTGACTGCCAGGCTGTAAGGCAGCGCTGCAGCTTAACCAACAGCACATTTCGCTGCTTAATTAGGGAGGTTTAATTAGGAAATCTCATTATAACAGGAAACCCAGCTGTGTGCCTGGAGAAGGGCAGCCGTTCCAGACTGCAGCACCGAGGGCTGGCACTTGCCTGGCAGAGGCACCCCAACAGGCACCACACAAAGCATCCCACACCAGGCTCCGAGCCCCGGCACGTCACAGCCCGGGGCAGGCAGCAGCACAGGCCCTGGGTCCCAGGGGCAGCCCCCCAGCCACATTTCTTCCCCTCTCCTCTCCTGCTGACCCTGTGCCCTGGCACAGCTCAGGCTGAGCCTGATTAGGTTTCAGTTTAAGCTGACACCCAGCTGGCAGGACCAGGCCCCAAAGCAAACAGCAGCAAGCACAACCCTGTGTCACCAGCAGCTCCCATGGGACAGCAGGACAGCCACCACAGGGGCAGCAGGACAGCCACAGTGCACAGCACAGCAGCCCTGCCAGCAGCACTGTGCCAGCCACAGCCCTCCCTGTGTGGTTCTAGGCTTAAGAATGAAGTGGAAAATAAATAGTCTTGACATGAAGACAGCAAGAAGGAGCAATCTAGAAGGCCTATTCTGCACTAGTAATTAAAAAAACAGGTCAAAAGACACTCCAGGAGTGATAAAGAGGGCACCGGGCCAAGGAAACAACAGGGACCCTGCTCAGAGGAGGGCAGGAGCTGATGCAATGTCACCAGGAAACATCCATACCAGACAGGTCACTTCTACAGCAGGCATATCACAGCCTGAACCCAGCAGCTGCCAGTGCCAGGAGGGCACAGTCAGGGCTGGAGTCACCAGGGCACAGGCTGGACACGGCACTGCCACCGGAGAGAGGGGTCCCCACCCCAGGGCACACACACCCTGCACCCCACAGGCTGCCTGCCTGCCCCCTTCTGCACCCACACACCCAGGCAGCTCCAAAAGGCTGCCCAGACACATTTCCCAATCCCAACTCTGTTTTGTTCTCACACAGTAAATATTTGAAAGGGGGCTGAAGCCCCACGGCAGGCCTGGCTACTGCCCAGCCTGCCTCTGAGCCACGGGGAATCACTGGATTTTCAGAAAGAAGGGGGTCAACTGCATTAAGAGCTTGGCAACTGAATGTCTGGAAATGCAATTTCAAATGTCCATTTCCAGCCCCTCCCTTCCCACACAGGTACCCTTTGCGCTCGGGCCAGTGACGGCACCTTAAGCCAGTGGTTACAGCAGCAACGAGCAGGAGCTGGCTCAGACAAAGCTGCACCCAAACCCTCTTGGCTCACCCACCTGTTCTGGGGCCAGCTCTGGAACCAGAGTGATCACCAGGTCAGCTGGTGACAGCTACAGCTTAAACGTGAGCTCTGGTGCAGCTTCTCAGCAAGGCACCCCTGCTGCAATGACAGCACGAGGCATCAGGTGCTGCTCCTCCCCAGACAAAGGGAATTTGCTCTAACAGATATGCCCAGGGATAAGGCTCCAGGAAATGCTGGCATTTTGATGCAGCACCACAGGCCAGAAACAGAAGTAGCTGAAATTCCCCCATGCAAAGCCTTACACCCAAGCTCCAAAACCCTCATAAGTTCACAGCTGTCAGCTCAGAGTTCAGCACCAAACAGCATCACCTCCCAGCACCAGCAGTCCAGCCCAGCATCCCTCCCCAGCACAGCCCCAGCTTTGCCAGGCAGCAGCCCACCAGGATTTATGGGAACAGGAGTCCCTGCAGGAGGTGTCAGAAATGGGCTGTTTGGGTTCAGCAGCGAAGGGTGAGCGATGCAGTCGGGCTGTCAGAGCCTCGGGGTGTAGGGAGGATGCACAGGGCAGCCCCAGCCCCACGGGTCTCCCCAGTGACCACCAGCTTTTCCTTCAGCATACCAGCCCAGTCACAGCCCTGCCTCGGGTTAAGGGTTGGTGCCTGGGCCCCCGAGGCCATGTCCTGCCCCGTGACAGCACCCACCCCGCTGCTGGCACAGGAGGCAGCAGCAGGCAGGCACCCAGCCACGGCAGCAGCACCCTGCAGAGCCAGGGCAGGGCACGGACTGTGGGCACCACAGCCTCACCACAGCCTGCAGCAAACACAGCCCAGCAGCCCCCAGAAAACACAAAGCCTGCTCAAGAGCCAGGCACAGCTTCTCTGCTCTGCACAGAGCAACGGGGGCTGAAGGCACTCAGCTGAGCTGCTCTCCGGGCCCAGGCTGCTGCTGAGGAAAGGGCAGCCAGGCTGCACCTTCCAGCCCACACGGAGCTGGGCCAGCAGCGAAAAACAACTCGCTGATGCTGATCAAGAAATTTCTACTTCATTATGCTTTGACTTGCTGGGTAAAGCAGATCCAGGTTTGGTGAAGCATGAAAGAACAGGAGAGACAAATCAGCATCCAATCCCTGGTTAATTTGAGGAAGAGGGAGGCCTGTCGGGCGCAGTGAAAGCGCCGTTTGTTCCCCTGCGCGGCGGCAGACGGAGCAGGGCTCGCCACAGCCACATGACACGGCTGGCTGGGCCGGGCTGCAGCGGGAATCCTGAGCAGACTGTCACAGCAGCCACCATCCCAGGGGAGCACGGGCAGGAACAACACCAGCTTTGTGTCAGGCAGCAGTGGCCTTCTCACGTATTAACCCCTTTAAGCAGATGGTTAAGGAGGTACCTGGCCAAGGATGATGTGCCACCAACACGCCAAACACCCAGCACCAACAGCCCCCCACGACCAGGGACCAGAGCACAGAGCCCTTTCTCCTACCCACAAAACCAACTGCCTGCATGGGATAAGCTCCACAAACACTGTGTTTATCCAGAACATGCAATTCATTCAGGTCAGAAAATCGGATTTAAAACATGTTATTGCAAACATTTCGCTCCCTGTGTGCACACGGTGCTTAGATCAGCTCCGGGGCTGCCATGGCCAGGGCTGGGGCTGCACCAACACTTGGGAATGGCTACACCGAGCTCAAATCTCACTCCTCCTCCATTTACTGCCCTTTTTGATGAGCAAATTAGCCATGTTTTAAATTTATTAAACCTGACCTGGCTGACCCTACAGAGCCCAGGGCCGCTGTGCCCAGAGGCGTTTCCCAGAGATGCCGATCACCCCTGAGCATCCACTGCTGCAGCCAGTGTCTCGTGCTGGGCTTGGCCTGAACCGTGGTTCAGCCAGAAAGCAATTCTCCCTGTTGTGATATATTGCTAATCTCATCACACAGGATGATCTCGAAAATTACATCGGCCGTCTGCCTTTCCTCCCTTTGAGCATGCGGCACCTCAGGCAGGGAGCGATAACAGCCCGGGCAGCTGGACAAGGACAGCAGCCATGGCAGAGGGGAGTTGTCCCTCTTCCTCTTAATTTCCGGCAAACCCTCACTCCCCACCCAGAAAACAAGCAAAATTTAAGAATCCATTTGCCCAAATAACTGCCTGAAGATTATTTTCATTGGTTCATTAAAGGACAAGTCAACCCTGCTATGATTTAAACACACGGAAAGCATGACAGCTCGTCACCAGCTGGAACAAGGCTGCACCCCAGGGCACAGCACCCTCGGGATGTCGCACCCTAACCTCTCTGCTCACAAGAAAACTGGGAGGGCAAGTGCTCACTCAGCCCAGGAGTGGATGCAACAACTTCAGCCAGGGAAGTGAAGTCCAATTACATAAATGAGCACTGAAGTCTTCCTGTAATAATTTCTCTGTTAGTATTTTTGGAGCACTTCTAATCAAGAAACAGCTGACTCTCTCATGGAAAATTAGTTTCATTGTGATGATACACACTAGAAGAGGCAACAGGGTAATTTGCAGCTTGGAAGCTGATTTGGAAGAGGACTGACTGTGATCTATGCCAGCCACTGACACAGGACAGGGATGGACCCGACACAGCTCCCTCCTGACCCCAACAGCTTCCACTGCCTGGGGAAAGGCCCTGAGACAGCCACTGGCACTGGGGGCAGGAAGAGGGGCCCAGGGGCTCACAGCAGCCCTGCATGCCTGCAGCTGTATCAGCAGCCAGGCTTTCCTGAGGAAGGAGCCGGTCTTCCTCTGCTTTGAGATTTAGGGCTTTCTGTCACATTCAGCATTTTTCCCATTCATTAGGCCACTCGTGCTGCAGAAGCAGAGGGGCTGTTTGAGTTCATCATGGTCTCACTGCTACGTGCAGCCTCCTCCTGCCAACCCCCGGAGCCCCCACTGCAACCAGCACAGTCACAAACCAAGGCACCACCAGAGAAATTCCTGCTGAGCACCCTACCAGACGCTTGGAGTGGGCACAAGGTGCCCAGCAGAGCTTTGGGACACCTCACGTGGGAGATGCAGCCGTGACTCGGAAGGGCTGGGGGCCCTGCAGGCGGCAGGGTGGGGGCTCAGGTCACCCTGGCAGGGCTGGGAGGTCCTGCCTGCTGCAGACACCTCCCGCAGGGCCCAGGGACAGCAAAACCAGCAGTCCTGTCTGCGTTAAGCCTTTTGCTAAGCTCTCCCCGCAGATCCCCAGCATCAATCCAGCTCCATTAGCATTAGCAATATAAAGGGGTTTAATCAAACTAAGCCTCTAAGGCACTGATAGACAGTTAGGATAGTCTTAACTCATAAATAACCCAACTAGGAAAAGTAGCAGCATCCCAGCGTTAATACACCATGAGACCTCTGTCTCTATTAGCTTTCCAGTGGCACTGCATTCCCCAGACATGCTGAGTGCCAGAACAATTAAATAAGAGGTTCCTATTAGTTTTAGAGAATTTAATATTAATGCCATCACTGTTACTTAGCCCTTTGCCTCTAAATAGCACAGGAAGGAATAATTTGATACATTAAATGGTCTAAGAATTAACAGTGCAGCAGCAGCACTGAGCTGGTAATTACAAACCACTTGTCCCCAAAATTGGCAAGTTGGCAGCTTGCACATGCACACAGCAAGCAGGAAGATGGGAAGCTAAAGTGACACTCAGTCAAAACCTGAATATGGGAAATTTATACCTGAACTCTGTTACAGAAAAATGACCCTGGGGAAGCCTCAGCAAGGGGAGGAAAGCCCATATCATTCTAGGAGACCCTAAATTTTTCATGTACACATTTAAGATGGCAACTTCCATTTGCACTCTCACAGCTGCCTGCACTAAGGTGTTTGTGCCACTCGATCTGAAAAGCACTGCACTGGCTTTAGGATACCCAGCAAGAGGAGCACAACGTGCTCTGCCCACATGGGAAAGCTCAGAAGGCCAAGGGAACTCATAAAACACCTACAGCACCAAAGCACCCGTGGAAGGAGCTCTCTAGCCCAGCAGCAGGCAAGGCTGGCAGTGGGATGGAGCCCCAGGTCAGCCGGGTGCAGTGCAGGACCCAGCTCTGTGCAGGTGGGAGAGCCAGGGGCACACAGTTCACCTGTGCAGCGGGGCAGCGATGCCAAGGACGGCTGCAAAATCACACTGGGTGCTGCAAACCCCAGAGCCACCCAGGAGCAATTCCTGCTGCAGTTCCTCTCTGAGGAAGGGCGCAGTGACACGTGCAGGCTGGAGCACAGAGCATAACCAGCATTTGCCAGGTTAAACATTACCCTTCCTCGAGAGATCCCGGCTCTCCTGCTCTGATTGCCGCTCAGGAGATGCGACTGCACACGTGTCCTGTTTGTTCTCCATCCCTCCGTGCCCATCTCCAGCAGGGCTGCTCTCCCCAGGCCGCTGCCCTCAGCAGGACCAGCACCAACGCTGCCCAGGAGGGGCAGAGCAGCCGCTCCAGTGCATTCCCTGTGCGGGCAGAGCAGGATTCCCCTGCGGGCACAGCACCATTCCCGATTCCCCTGCGGGCACAGCACCGTTCCCCATCCCCGTGGGGGCACAGCACCGTTCCCTGTGCGGGCAGAACACCATTCCCGATTCCCCTATGGGCACAGCACCGTTCCCCATCCCCTGCGGGCACAGGACCAGTCCCCTGCGGGCACAGGACCGTTCCCGTGAGGGCACAGCACCGTTCCCGATTCCCCTGCGGGCACAGCACCATTCCCCTGCGGGCACAGCACAAACGCGCTGCTCTCACTCACCCCGCACACGAAATGAGCAATCAAAGGCTTTTCAGCAGGCGCTGACACGGACACCGAGCCGACCTCCGGGCTGGCAGCACCGGCTGCTGCTACCACAGCAAACATTTACACTTCCAAACGCTTACAGCTCGGCGTTTGTTCCTTCGGTTCATTAGGAGACAAAGGAGTGGGAATTCCTGCATCCTGGACACTCTCCGAAGGCGTCAGGAATCCCAGCGCCTAAGCCCAGTGCTCATGTAGGATCAGGATGAACAAACAGACAGAGAGCTTTCGTTAAGAAAAATAATAAATAAGAATTAGTGGGCAAGCTTGGGAGAGGAAAAATGGGCAGATCCTCCCCAGTGCTGTCCTTGAAGCGGGAGGGCAGGGAAGGACACGGGCAGCTCGGGACAACTCCTCATCCCCTGCGCCATGGGAACTGGAACAGCTGCACCAGACAAAGGAAATCCCCTACTGCAGGCAGGCCGTGCCACCAACCTGGGCATCCTGCTCAAACAGGCAGGCACAGGACATGCAGGAGAACGGGGACGTGTGGAGGGGTGCTGCCTAGGAAATGCAGCCAATAAGGAGTGCACCAGTGCTGCCCTTCACCAGCTGGAAGCAATCTAGAATAGTCAGAGCAGAGAACAGGAGACAGGTGGGGTTTGGATTTAAAATTTCCATATACATCAAACACCTGTTAAACAGATTTTGAAATCATTGATTTGTTAGCCTTCCAAATTAGGAGAGTATGCCCATTGGAGAGTACCCATTGGAAATTGTTAGAAAACAGCTTAAGAGTAATGGATTTCCTGACTCAGTTCACACACTGCAAACTGCGCTGTCTGGAGTTTTAACACCCTGACTCCGACGGACAAAAAGAGAACAGGTTCTGTTGTTTTGGCTATTCCCCCCCCAAAAAAACCAAAGACCTGATTTTTCAAGCATGTTTTACAAGTTCAGCGTGGCTGAACAAAAAGGGTTATCACATGCACAGCCTCATGTCTGCTGCAAGGGAGCTGTTCCAAGGGCGGGTCCGAGAGGCTGTTCCAGGTCAGTGCTTTGCCTGTCACACCAGGCTGGCCCTGAGGAGCCATCCCACCGCACCGGGCAGGGCTGTCCCTGTGAGGAGCCATCCCACCACACCGGGCAGGGCTGTCCCTGTGAGGAGCCATCCCACCACACCGGGCAGGGCTGTCCCATCCCTGGCAGCCATCCCATCACACCAGACAGGGCTGTCCCATCCCTGAGCAGCCATCCCATCCCACCACACTGGGCTGTCCCTGCTGCGAGCACCCACCCCATCACCCCGGGCTGGCTCACAGCATGCAGGACAGCAAGCGCTCCTCGCTCCATGCAGCAGCCAGAGCTGCAGCACATCTCCTGCTGCCATTTATGGCTGGAGCACGGTCCAGCATCTCCTGTTCACATCGTCTCAAAGCACCCAGCAGCACGGGGAGAGCCCTGCTCCAGCCGAGCTGGCCCATGATGGGTGCGCCCAGGCACCGCACGGGGATGAACGGCAGAACCAGGCAGGATTCTCAGCCCCGTGGAGGGCTGGCCTGTGCCCAGCCTGTCCCTGCTCCACCTCTGCAGGGCAGGAGGGGACAGCCCAGCAGCCCCGGGAGGGGCCGGCAGGGGCAGAGTGCCACACGCCGCTCACCCTGGGCACACCCGGGCACTGCCCGCACTGCCCTGCCCCTGCAGGAGCTGTGCCTGGCCTGAACCTGCTGCTTCCACTCTCACCGGGGCTAAAAGGCCCAGAGACAGCCCCAGCCCTGCAATATCAGGGCCAGTACCTGCTAGAGGGAATACAGCATCCTGAGCTGCCTCAGCCCCGAGAGTACAAAGGCTGCTTTGCAGCAAGCACGATTTGCACCATGGAGACCAAGGAGAGATCCCGCCCTAGCAATACCCCAAGGTTGTCCCTGTTGTGGTTTCTTTTCTGTACATTGCCAGCTCCTGGGAAAGCAGCCATCCCAGCAGCCAGGGAAGGAGCACAGCCACAGCCCCACCACACTATGCATCTGCCTGGCTCGCCAGCCCTTTCAACTCCTGAAAAAATTCTCCAAGCTGGAATTCCTCAATCACGTGGGATGATTGTTGTCCGAGATTTTCAAGGCAGCAGCTCAGAGCTCCCTGCCAAGGGTACTCTCACCATGCAGTGCCATTTAAGACCCACAGCAGCTTGGCCTCCACAGTCAGATTACAGAGTTGTTCTTGTCTGCAATAATTAAAGGCAACACTGTGAATGGCCTCTCCAGCTGCTGTGTTTTATTGGAAGCAAAAGAGCTATCAGAGAGAGGGTGCAACTTTGAACTTCCAACACACAGACCATTACCTATGGGATTTTGTAAGAACTCTGATGTCCTAAGACATTATTAGCTTTGTTCTGAGCTATGCAACCTTGGAATACACAACACTTTTATATGATTTTCTTCCGCCTGACAAGCAAATTGGTAACACAGCTGCTGTAAATAAATTAACTGATTCCATTATCAGTGTAGGGAATGACTTCACTGGAAAAAAATCATCCCTCTATCTATGAACTCATTTAACACCTAAGAGACTGTCCATCAAATCCCAGCCTGTGTGACGCCTTCGTACGTGTCAGCAGAAAAGCAACAGCCTGAGTCTGTCTGGGATGCCACGAAGAGGGGAAAAGAAAAAACCCTTCCACCCATCACCCACAGCTCTGTGCTGGACCAGGCACACACAGACTGTGCAGGGACAGGCTCGTGGCTTTCCCCCAGCCCTGCCCTTCTCTCCTGCCTCTGCTGACTCGTCCCTCCTTCCCAGACACGGCCAACATCTACCAACAGTGCGGCCAGGCCGGCGCCAGGCACAGGAAAACCCCAAACCTTATCGTGGGCAGGGGGATTAGAATGGCCTGGCGTCAGAGAGCAGATCTGCACCACCCTGTACCACAGCACCAGCTCAGAGCTGTGCCTGAGCACTGCCATTAAGTTACACATTAATCCCAGATAAGCAGCACAAGGCTATTGAGCCAGCCAGCTCAGCAAGGGATCAGCACTTCCACAGCCCCGAGCTGCAGCCAGGGTTCACATCACCCACCGAGAGGCACCGGAGCTCACGGCCGGCTCCCACCCCAGCGGGCTCAGACAAACAGGGAACAACCCCAGGCAAGCTCAGCAGAGGCTGTCTGTGATCGGGCTGTGGATTTGGGGTGCTGGGCACAAAATATCCCACCTGTCCCTCTGAGGGCAGGGGCAGCCATGGCCACCCCCTCCTGCCCGGGCCACCAGCACTCATCCAGCTCTCCAGCTCTCCGTGGAGGGATGAGCATACACAGGGGCACCCAGGGAACAGAAACACACCTTCTCCTCCTCCCCTCTTCCCACTGAAACACCTTTAAGCTCCTTG